>VWZD01001739.1:1283-21208 GCA_013396695.1 Sakesphorus luctuosus
GGGAAGAGGAAGGGAAGGGAAGAGGAAGGGAAGAGGAAGGGAAGAGGAAGGGAAGAGGAAGGGAAGAGGAAGGTGTGGGAAGGGAAGGGAAGGTGCAGGAAGGGAAGGTGCGGGAAGGTGCGGGAAGGGAAGGCAAGAGGACGGGTAGG
The DNA here is from genome assembly GCA_013396695.1 of Sakesphorus luctuosus. Lineage (NCBI taxonomy): Eukaryota > Metazoa > Chordata > Aves > Passeriformes > Thamnophilidae > Sakesphorus > Sakesphorus luctuosus. Next base: position 1,433 of record VWZD01001739.1, read on the forward strand.
GAGGAGAGGGGAGAGAAGAGAAGAGAAGAGAAGAGAAGAGAAGAGAAGAGAAGAGAAGAGAAGAGAAGAGAAGAGAAGAGAAGAGAAGAGAAGAGAAGAGAAGAGAAGAGAAGAGAAGAGAAGAGAAGAGAAGAGAAGAGAAGAGAAGAGAAGGAAATGATCCCACAGAAAGGAAGTTTAACCACAGCAATTTTCCTAAGTTTGGGAAAACAGACAAACAGGGTAGGAAAGGGTCATGATGGGCCACTATAAAATCCTGAATAGCACAGAGAAGGCAGATAGGGCAGGATGAAATATTCTTTCCCAAAGCACAAACAGCAGGGGGTGCCTGGTGGGACTGTAAAGCCAAGAACCAAAAGGGAAACGTTTTCCACAGTGGTGCGTAAGTGGCTGGTGGAGCTTTTTTATTGCCTCAAGATGTGCTGGAGGCCAAAAGGAGAAATGGTTTCCAAGAGGGTCGAGGCTGGAGGCAAACTGGAACAGGACCATCATGTGTGTTCTGTGGCTTCTCCCTGGAGTGCCTGTCCTGGCTGTGGGATGTTGGGAGGAGTTATCTCAGTTCCCAGAAGGAATTGCCAGCTCTTCCTGTGTTTTTCTCTCCAGATTGCCTCACCCAGGACTCTTGCTTGGACACCCTGTTCTGGTTCTATGGCTGCAGAAGGTGTCTTTTGTGCTTGTAAGCCACAAATTGGGCACAGGAAGTGAGTTCTGCTTCCTAAATGGATAGAATCATGGAATGGTTTATGTTGGAAGGGACCTTAAAGATCATCCAGTCCCTTCTTGTCATGGGTAGGGACACCTCCCACCAGCCCAGGCTGCTCCAAGTCCTGTCCAACCTGGCCTTGGACACTCCCAGGGATGGGGCAGTGCCAGGGCCTGCCCACCCTCCCAGCCAAGAATTTCACTGCTCTCTAATTTTGGGACTGAAGGACAGCCTTAAGAAATCCTCAACATTTTTATTCTTGAAGTCCTGAGGAGCCTTTCTTTGGCAAATCCTTTCTGGGTCGCACCTTTCATTTAGTCTCAATCATCTTTCAAGGAAAAAGCACTGTAACAGTGTCCTACTCCTTTAACTGCACAGAATTTAAAATTCTCTAGTGTTCAAAAGAAAAACGTGAGCTGTGCAGAGGATTCAGTGGCATGTCAGGGCCTGAGGATCATGAACATCCATCTGAAAGCAAAAGGATGTTTCATTTTTGCCTCCCAGTTCCCATCCAGATGTGACTCGATGTGTCTCTTCCATCAATTTTCCCTCTTAACTTAAAATCATTAAAAATACTCCACACCAACCAACAGTTGCTTTCAAATTCTTGGTGTGAATGACTTGGCCTTGGTGCTTCACCACTTGATCTGCAGCCAAGAATATTTTTAAGGAGCTCTTGTAAGACTTGCAGGAAATATATCTGAGCTTTGAATGTCGGGTCTCGAGGGAGCTGAGAAAAATGCGCAATTGTTGGGAGGTTTGGCCTCCTGTGATGGCACTTCTGACGTGAGGGATGGTTTTTCTGCTCCTTTTTGCTGCTCTTTCCAGGATGCTTTTGCAATGAGGAGCTGCTCTGAAATGAGAGACTCCTGTTTGTGCAGTTCTGGGGTTATTTTAAGGCAAAGAATTGACTCTGGGAATGGAAATGGGGTGTGGATGGCACAGAAAATGGGCTTGGAAAGGGAGCAGGAATCACAAATCTGACTTGTCCCAGGTCTGCCACTCTGGACCTTCTACCTGGGTTCTTTTCTAGAGCAAAGACAGTTCAGGATCCTCTGGATGCTGTTTTATAAATGAGAGAATATCCTGAGTTCGAAGAGACCCACCAGGATCATCGAGTCTTGCTCTTGGCCCTGTGTGGGCAGCCCAAGAGTCACATCATGGTTTGGATGTGGGGACAGCAGGTCCCACAATCATGGAATCACCAAAGTTAGAAGATTCACAGAATCATAGAATGGTTTGGTTTGGAAGATTCCATGACTTCTAGAATGACAGAAACACAGGATGGTTTGGGTGGGAAGGGACCTTGAAGCTCATCTAATCCCATCCCCTGCCATGGGCAGGGACACATCCCATCAGCCCAGGCTGCTCCAAACCCTCCCAACATGGCCTGGGACACTTCTAGGGATGGGAAGTCCACAACTCCTCTGGACAAGGTAAGTAAGAACTTCAGGAAGAGAATTGTTTGCTTCTTGATTTTGAGAAGCCACCCAGCAATTTCTTTTAGCCCTCAGAGTTCAGCACAAAAGTGTCTCCACCTCTGAATAATCCCAGAGTATCATCAAGGCTGGAAAAGACCTTCAGGACCATCCAGTGCCACCATCACCAGAACCACGAGGATCATCCCCAATCCATGTCCCCAAGGGCCACATCCAGACACCTCTGGGACACTCCCAGACACAGTGACTGCATCACCTCCCTGGACATTTATTCCAGTGAATTTTGGGGAGGAATCAAAGCTGTTTTACTGCCTGTTCTGGTGCAGAGAAGAGCAACGGGGCTGGAGAAGGGAGTGGAGCACAAGTGCTGTGGGGAGAGGCTGAGGGAGCTGGGGGTGTTTGTGCTGGAGAAGAGGAGGCTGAGAGGTGACCTCAGCACTGTCTGGAAGTGCCTGAAGGGAAGTTGTGGCCAGGTGGGGGTTGGTCTCTTCTCCCAGGCACTCAGCAATAGGACAAGGGGGCACGGGGGGCTCAAGCTCTGCCAGGGCAAATTGAAGTTGGAGAGCAGAAAAAACTTCTTTGCAGAGAGAGTGCTGAGGCATTGGAATGGGCTGCCCAGAGAGGGGGTGGATTCCCCATCCCTGGAGGTTTTTTAACTGAGCTTGGCCGTGGCACTGAGTGCCATGATCTGGTGACGGGACTGGAGTTGGCCCAAGGGTTGGACTTGATGATCTCAGAGGTCTTTTCCAACCCAATCCATTCTATGATTCTGTGACTCTGTTGAGTGTTCAGCAGTGGGGTGTGAACCACAGCACTGAACTGTTTGCTTTCATAAAACATCCAGCATGTAGGAGGGGGGTCACAGCAGATCTTTGCTTATCTTTGGGCTTGTTTAGAGGCCAAACCACAACCACTGAGGTCAGATAGGGCTGTTAATTCCTCACCACGGAAACCTCAGTGCTGAGAGGCTGCTGCAAAATGTGCAGGGCAAGGCCAGAGGGGGATGTGTGGGAGCTGCTTGGGGAACAACACACCAGCTGAGGTTTTCAAAGGTGTGCCCTGAGGAGATGAAGGTGTGGCGAGTGCCTGGTTGGCTCAGGCAGCTTTGAGAGTCCAAGGGAAAGGTGATATCACAGCTGGTTCTTCCAATTTGCACGTGGAGCCAAAGAAATGTCTTAAAGACAAGAGTTTTACAGCTTTTTTCCCCTGTAATAATGTTTTTTATTGCACTTCTGACTGATTTATAGGGAAGTCTGTCAAGGCAACAGGATGTGGGGGATGTGCTGTGACAGGTCCTGCAAACTTACCTGCTCTGCTCTGGGATTCCAGTCAGCTTCCAGATATCAGAGATATTAATAATCTCATGACTTGGCAGATGGTCGTGCTTTGGGCCTCATCCTGACCTGTCCAACCTGTGCAGGGTCACAGTGTGGAAGGACAGGAAGGGTTGTGAGACTCTGGGCAGTGGTGGAGTCACCACCCCTGGAGGGTTGTACAGAATGTGTAGATGTGGCACTTGGGGACAATGGTTGGTGCTGGGGGAATGCTTGGACCTGAGGATCTTGGAGGTATTTTCCACCCTAAATCACTCTGTTTGGTGATGGCCTTTCAATCCTGTGCTGCACACACTTAAATCCCAAACCAACCACTTCAGGGTCTCCTGCACTGCCCAAGTATCATAGAATGGATTGGGTTGGAAAAGACCTCCAAGATCATCAAGTCCAACCCTTGGGCCAACTCCAGTCCCGTCACCAGATCATGGCACTCAGTGCCACGGCCAAGCTCACTTGAAAAACCTCAAGGCATGGGGAATCCACCCCCTCTCTGGGCAGCCCATTCCAATGCCTCAGCACTCTCTCTGCAAAGAAGTTTTTTCTCATCTCCAACTTCAATTTGCCCTGGCAGAGCTTGAGCCCCCCGTGCCCCCTTGTCCTATTGCTGAGTGCCTGGGAGAAGAGACCAACCCCCACCTGGCCACAACTTCCCTTCAGGCACTTCCAGACAGTGCTGAGGTCACCTCTCAGCCTCCTCTTCTCCAGCACAAACACCCCCAGCTCCCTCAGCCTCTCCCCATAGCACTTGTGCTCCACTCCCTTCTCCAGCCTCCTTGCTCTTCTCTGGCCCTGCTCCAGCCCCTCAATCTCTTTCCTCAACTGAGGGGCCCAGAAGATGTAGAAGACAATTCTACAGCCTCCAGGAGAATTATTCATGGGACAGGAGTCTCATCTTCAAAGAGAGAACAGTCCTCCAAGTCCGGCCCAGATGAGGTTTCAGCAGAAGAGCAGCAACTTTCCTGCCCAACCCTTAGCCCTGCCACTGATTTGCCCCATGATCTGCCTGAGGCAATTCTTTATCATGTTTTCTATTGCAGCAGGGACAGAAAATTCAGGTGACGCCAAAGGGAGGGTGTGTTTGTTTGGGAAAGAGCTGAGGGAAATACCACGTTTAATATTACAATGAAAATAACATAAAAAACCAAGGTGCATTGCCTGAAGAGCCGAAATATGGCTGAGAACTCCCTGAAAGGTCGTAGTGAGGTGTAAGTTGGGCTCTTCTGCTGTATCCCAAGTGAAAGGATGAGAGGAAATGGCCTCAAATTGCATCAGTAGAGGTTCAGAGCAGGGATTGGGAAAAATGTTTCCCCTGCAGGAGTGGTCAGGAACTGGAATGAGTGTCCCAGGGAGGTGCTGGAATCACTGTCTCTGAAAGTGTCCCAGAGGGCTTATAAAAAGGAGGGAGAGGAACCTTTAATATGAGTAGAGAGTGACAGGACGAGGGAGAATGGTTTAGGTGGGCTATTGGGAAGGAGTTGCTGGCTGGGAGGGTGGGCAGGCCCTGGCACAGGTTGGGCAGAGCAGCTGTGGCTGCCCCATCCCTGGGAGTGTCCCAGGCCAGGTTGGACAGGGCTTGGAGCAGCCTGGGCTGGTGGGAGGTGTCCCTGCCATGGCAGGGGTGGCACTGGGTGGGCTTTGAGGCCCCTTCCAACCCAAACCATTCCATGATTTTCCTGTGCTGATTTTTAAAACTTTTATATGGAGTATAAATGAGCACTGGAACAGGGAGCAGAAAAAGGGCTTTCTCTTTCCCAGTTGATTTTAAATATGTTTAAAAGACATTTTTTCAGGGGTCTCTTCTGCTCTTTGCCCTTTTGATCAACCAGTGGTTTCCCTTTTTCTGTGTCAGACTCTCAGCAGCAATGACACAGGATGTTTAAAAAATAGTGAGAGAAATAAAGCTGAGAATATTACAGAGGTGACAGGAAGACTCATAATCAGGTGTGAGAGGCAAAAAGAGGTAAAAACATGACTTCTTTTTAACTCACTGGGTATATAACCTGACAGGAGGTTGTACTGAGGTGGAGTCAGGCTCTTCTGTCACATCTCAAGTGAAAGGATGAGAGGAAATGGCCTGAGTTGCACCAGGGCAGGTTCAGATCAGAGATCAGAAAACAATTCTCTCTGTCAGAGTGGTGAGGCCTTGGAATGAGTGTCCCAGGGAGGTGGTGCAGTCACTGTGTCTGGGAGTGTCCCAGAGGGGTCTGGATGTGGCCCTTGGGGACATGGATTAGGGGTGATCCTGGTGGTGCTGGTGGGTCTGGATCATCCTGAAGGTCTCTGCCAGCCTTGGTGATTCTGGGATTTTGTGATCTCCATCCCACACTGAGGATTTCACCCCAAAGGGTTCCAAGGAACGGAGTCACCTCTCCAGGCAGTGGTTCTCCCTCTCCTCCTGCAAGCCCTGAGGTGCAGGAGAGGAGGAAAGCAGCCAAGTTTCTCATCCCAGCTGGGAAGGACCTGTGGGAGCTCAGCAACAAAAGCTGGGGCCACAAAGGATCTCTCTGTAAACCTGGCACAGGTGGCTGAGAAGAATAGTGGGCAAATATCGCCAGTCCCCGCTGAAACCTCCTTTGTGGGGACGTTTGCTGTGGGTGGCTCACACCTCCATGGCCTTGGCTGGGCAAACAACCTGCTCTGGGACAAAAGGAAAAGGTTTCCCAGGAAGGACAAAGTGTGAATTCACCTCCCAGATAAAGTTATCGCTGTGGCTTTTCCTGTCAGAGCCTTTCTCTGGTTTAATCTCTGCTTGAGTGACTTCAGTGGTGGTCAAAGGTGGAGAAGTTTTTGGCCAGCATGTTCTGGACATCCCTCAGGAAGTTCCTCTTGTCCTCCAAACCATGTTTTGTAAGGGAGGAAGGATCCAAAAAACTCTGAGGTGTCTGTTGAGGTCCCTGATTCTTCAGAGGAAGGATCCAGTTGATCAGGCAGAAAACTCTGAGGTGTCTGAACTCCCTGGTTCTTCTCCACAGTTGTGGATAAACTTTTAATATCTTTTCATCTCAATTTTCTTCCAGGAACCAGGAAATCTCCCTTGTGTTACCCCCTGAGGGCTGTGGAACTACCCACAGACAGATATTTATGTATTGGAGATACAAATTTCTTTCTCAAGGGAGGTTTTTTTTTTTTACAAGTAGGTCATTCAGAGTTTTGCAAAACTCAATTTTAAATAAAAATCCGTGAATGTTTAATGATGTGGGCTATTGGGTGACCTGGGGAAAGGACAGATCTGGCCTTCAGACCCCGCAGTGATGGATGGGTGTCTCGAGGAGGAATTACCAGTTGTACTTTTCCATGAAAAAGGAACCACAGCCTGTGGTTTAGATCATTGTGTCTGTCCCTGTGCAAGTTCAGCCTTGAGTGTGCAGATCTGGAGTTCAGATTTGGGCCTGTCCAATGTATCAAACTGAAAATGTTTCATTCATGGAATCATAAAATCATGGAATTGTTTGGGTAGGAAGGGACCCCAAAGTCCACCCAGTGCCACCTCTGCCATGGGCAGGGACACCTCCCACCAGCCCAGGCTGCTCCAAGCCCTGTCCAACCTGGCCTGGGACACTCCCAGGGATGGGGCAGCCACAGCTGCTCTGCCCATCTTGTTTAAGAACCTCAAGGAGAGAATTGTTTGCTTCTTGATTTTGAGAAGCCTCCCAGCAATTTCTTTTAGCCCTCAGAGTTCAACACAGAAGAGTCTCCACCTCTGAATAACCACAGAGAACCATCAAGGCTCACAGGGACCTTCAGGGCCATCCAGTCCCACCATCACCAGCACACTGATAAACCTTCTCCATGGAAGAAACCTCTGAGGAGCTCTCAGGAGAGGAGCAGTGGGATTCTTGAGGCACCTCTGGCTGGATGGTCCCCTCTCTTTGGAGGCCAAATGTGTGTGAACTTTCCTGCCACATCGGCTTTCCCTGGAAAATCACCTGCTAATAACCGGGATGAACTCAGGTTTGCAGTGGAAATCCTTACCAGACCTCCCTGCTGTGCTTGGAGACAATAAAAGAGAATTTTTCCCAGTGAAAAGGAGGCTCAGGGGGCACCTTCTGGCTCTGCAATCCCTGCCAGGAAGGGGAGCCGGGCAGGGGGTCGGGCTGTGCCCCAGGGCACAGGGACAGGAGCAGAGGGCACGGCCTCAGGCTGGGCCAGGGCAGGGGCAGGGGGCACAGCAGCAGGAATTTCTGTCTGCAAAGGGTGGGCAGGCACTGGCAGGGGCTGCCCAGGGAGGTTTGGAGTGCCCAGCCCTGGAGGTGCCCAAGGCAGGACTGGTCGTGGCACTGAGTGCTCTGGGCTGGGGGCCAAGGTGGGCATGGGGCACAGGGTGGGCTCCAGGGGCTGGCAGGGCTTTGCCAAGGTGGGCATGGGGCACAGGGTGGGCTGCAGGGGCTGGGAGTGTTTTTCCAGCCTCAACGATTCCAAGATTCTGAGAATTCTCTCTTCCTGATGCTTTGGCTCCTCTTGGCTGATCCTCAGCTGCCCCCTGTGCCAGGGGGGCTCTGTTTGCCACCCCTAAGACCCCCCAGCACACCCAGAGCCACCCATGGCATGTGCAGGGGACCCCAGAGCTCACCCCACAGTGCCCACGTGTCTCTGTGCCCCTCCAAAGGTGGTTCCCTCAGCTGGGGGTGGGGTTTGTGCCCCTGCTTTGTTCCCAAAGCCCTGTTTGCCCAGCTGGTGTCACTTCAGGGCTCTGTTTAACTTGCTCTGCCTGAAAGGTTTGCATATTCCAAGAAACCCACAATGATTAAGTACACATGGAATAAAACATTATGATGAATAATCAGGACATAATCAATGATTGCCTTTTTGCATTATAAATGATGACGTTTCCACTCAACAGCTTTTAGGCAGAGCGTGGGTGTGACAGCTTGAAAAACAGTGTGGAGCACGACATGAGACCTGTCAGCTCTTAAATGAGGTAATTAATGACCTGCTAAGCATGCAGATTTTAAATGTCAGGGTTGGTTTTTTTTTTTCTTTTCTTGATATATCTCGAGAGGAAAAAATTATTTGCCATCAATCATTCCATTAGTAGGAAAAACTCAGGGTAAGAACAGAGCGAGATGAGAAATAGCAGCGTTATGACAACAAGGATTTGTGCTTTTTTAGCAGGAAAATATAAAATCAACCCTCCCTCTGAGGTTCCTCTCACTCAAAAGCCTCTTCTTTGGAGCTCCACAGCTTGATTCTTGTGAGCATGCACTGCTTGGACTTTGGGATGTCGTCCTCAAAGCCAGAACCAGCTGCTTAAAACTGAACCAGTAGTTGATTTTTTCTCCCAAATGTCACTTCCTAATCCTGCAGTACCTGGTTTTGTGTAACCTCCCTCACAGGATTGGTTTGATACCAGCAAAAGGACAGATCTGGATAGACTGGAGAGATGGGCTGATTGCAATGGGATGGAGTTCAGCAAGGCCAAGTGCAGGTCCTGCCCTTTGGCCACCCCAAGCCCTGCAGCGCTCCAGGCTGGGCACAGAGTGGCTGGAGAGCAGCCAGGCAGAAAGGGACCTGGGGGGACTGAGGGACAGGAAGCTCAAGAGGAGCCAAGAGTGTGGCCAGGTGGCCAAGAAGGCCAATGGCATCCTGGCCTGGATCCAAAGGAGCGTGGCCAGCAGGCCCAGGGCAGTGAGCCTTCCCCTGGCCTCTGCCTTGGGGAGGCCACACCTTGAGTGTTGTGTTGAGTTGTGGGCCCCTGAGTTGAGGCAAGAGATTGAGGGGCTGGAGCGAGGCCAGAGAAGAGCAAGGAGGCTGGAGAAGGGAGTGGAGCACAAGTGCTGTGGGGAGAGGCTGAGGGAGCTGGGGGTGTTTGTGCTGGAGAAGAGGAGGCTNTTCTATGATACTATGATTCTATGATCTCACTTGTAAAGGAAGTTTTTGAGGCATGAATTTGGAGGTGTTTGATGAATCTCAGACTCTGAGCTGTGGCAGCTCTGGAAGTTTTGTAGCATTTTTAATTTCTGGAAATAGCAGATACAAGATAAAAAATGTTAAAGATTTGTTCTCCACAAAAAACCCCCCAAACAAACACGACCTTTAAATATATCTTCTTCTGCTTCATGGGTTAAAGAGGGGCTTTAGCAGGACTCCACATGGTGGGCTGAGGTACTGGAAGCTGATGGAGCAGGACCTGCCCATCCCAGACATGGTTTGTCACCTCAAGCTTCTATCTGCTGGAAGGCAGGAAACCCCTTTGGAAACCTTGGCTGTAGCCAGGAAATTCTTTACTCAGAAGGTGGGCAGGCCCTGGCACAGGTTGGGCAGAGCAGCTGTGGCTGCCCCATCCCTGGGAGTGTCCCAGGCCAGGTTGGACAGGGCTTGGAGCACCCTGGGCTGGTGGGAGGTGTCCCTGCCCATGGCAGGGGTGGCACTGGGTGGGCTTTGAGGTCCCTTCCAACCCAAACCATCCCAGGATTTTATGATTCAATGATTTTTGTGTCTGAATTCGTGGCTAAAGTCTGATCTTTCACCCGACCGAAACAGAGAGAACAAAGCTAAGAAGGGCTGGACCAAGGGTTGGACTCGATGATCTCGGAGGTATTTTCCAACCCAATCCGTTCTATGATTCTGTGATTCTATAAACCCAAAGAAATGAACTGAGAATTGAGGCTTGTGAGGGCTGAAATAACACTTGAAATATTTGCCAGTGTTGGCCAAAGTGGCAGTGGCAGAACGTGCAGAGACTCTGCCGTGTCCCACTCAAACAACACTGTGCCTTGTGTTTGGGGACAGGAAATCTCCCCTTTGGTGTGGGCTTGGATCCTGAAGGTTTCTGGCTTTGGATCCTGAGGGTTTCTGGCTTTGGATCCCAAAGGTTTCTGGGGTCGGATCCTGAAGGTTTCTGGGGTTGGGGATCCTGAACGTTTCTGGGTTTGGATCCCGGAGGTTTCTTGGGTTGGATCCTGAAGGTTTCTGGGTTTGGATCCTGAAGCTTTCTGGAGTTGGATCCTGAAGGTTTCTGGGTTTGGATCCTGAAGGTTTCAGGGTTTGGATCCCAAATGTTTCTGGCATTGGATCCTGAAGGTTTCTGGGGTTGGATCCTGAAGGTTTCAGGGTTTGGATCCCAAAGGTTTCAGGGTTTGGATCCCAAATGTTTCTGACATTGGATCCCAAATGTTTCTGGCATTGGATCCCAAATGTTTCTGACAGTGGATCCCAAATGTTTCTGGGTTTGGATCCCAAAGGTTTCAGGGTTTGGATCCCGAAGGTTTCTGGGGTTGGATCCCGAAGGTTTCAGGGTTTGGATCCCAAATGTTTCTGGGTTTGGATCCTGAAGGTTTCAGGGTTTGGATCCCACAGGTTTCTGGCTTTGGATCCTGAAGGTTTCTAGCTTGGGATCCTGAAGGTTTCTGGGGTTGGATCCCAAAGGTTTCAGGGTTTGGATCCCAAAGGTTTCTGGGTTTGGATCCCGAAGGTTTCTGCATTTGGATCCCGAAGGTTTCTGGGTTTGGATCCAAACGGTTTCTGGCGTTGGATCCCAAGGTTTCTGGCTTTGGATCCTGAAGGTTTCTGGCTTGGGATCCTGAAGGTTTCTGGGTTTGGATCCTGAAGGTTTCAAACCCACCAGGTCCTGCAGAGGTGCCCTCTGATCCCTCTGCTGACACAGCACAGGGAGAAGCTCCAGGGATTGGATTGAACAAAGACCATTCCCAAGTGCTGATTTAGGGCTGGGTTTGCCCTCTGCACTCACAGGGAAATCTCCTTTAGAGGCTTTAAGAAATGGAAGTACAGAAAGTGTTTGGAGCACTCAGTGCCAAGGATTGTAAGCACCAAAAATAACTTTAATCCTAGTTTAAAAACCAAAATGTGCATTGTCCAAGGCCAGGTTGGATGGGGCTTGGAGCAACCTGGAACAGTGGGAGGTGTCCCTGCCCATGGCAGGGGTGGCACTGGATGGGCTTTCACTGAACATCCTGAGTTAAAGAGACCCCCAGGGACCATCCAGTGCCACCCTGGCCTTGCCCAGCACACTCCAACAATCCCCCCTGGCCCTGCCCAGCACACCTCAACTTTAATCCTGGTTTAAACCCCCAAATGTCCAGTTTTATTTGGGTGTCAGTCTTGCATTGTTTGTGACACCAAACCCAGCATCTCTGCCAACTCATTACAGGAAGATCTTCATGAAGATGAACACCCAAATCTTGTAACACTTGATGGATATTTTCTCCTTGAGACTTCATTTCATTCAGTGCTTTCCCAAATCACAGCCTGGAGCTTTTGGCTGCCCCAGCTGGGCTGTGTCTCTTTGCCCTCTGATCAAGGGGAATATCTGGGGCTTTTCTCAACCACCCAAATTCCCATTTGTTTTCTCATGTCAAACCATTGACAAGTCAACATGAAAAAGACTTTACATGCCCCTCTTTCTCTTCAAAGATGACAGGGACATGCTCAGGGGATAAAGAATGGAATCATAGAAGTTGGAAGGACCCCCAAGGACCATCCAGTGCCACCCTGGCCCTGCCCAGCACACCCCAACAATCCCCACCAGCCCTGTCCCCTTGCCCAAAGGCTCCTGCAGCTCCAGCAGCCTCGAGGCTGTGCCCACTGCCCTGGGGAGCCTGGGCAGTGCCCACCACCCTCTGGGGGAAGGACTTTCTCCTGAGATTCCACCTAAAAACTAATTCCTGTTTTCAGAGAATGTGTAGGAGCCAAAAATCAGGATCTAATTGAAAATCCCAGGTACGTGCTTGAAAAATTACTTTATTTATTAGACCTTCATTATTTTTTTTTCATAGAATCACAGAATGGTTTTGGGTTGGAAAGTACCTTAAAGATCATTGAGTTCAATCACTTGTCATGGGCAGGGACACCTCCTACCAGCCCAGGCTGCTCCAAGCCCTGTCCAACCTGGCCTGGGACACTCCCAGGGATGGGACAGCCACAACTGCTCTGCCCAACCTGTGCCAGGACCTGCCCAACCTCCCAGCCAGCAATGCCTTCCCAATATCCAATGTAAATCTGCCTTCCTTCAGTTTAAATCCATTGTCCCCTGTCCTGTCACTCCAGGCCCATATAAAAAGTCCCTCTCCCTCCTTTTACAACCCCCTTAAGTTACTGGAAAGCTAGAGTGGAGTCTCCCCAAAGCCTTCTCTCCTTCCCAAAGTCCTTCCAACCTGAGTTATTGAGGAGGGTCTTTCATCCAGCAGAGTATAATTAACAGCACAATTAGCTGTACAATGTGGCAAATTCAACCAGCAGATCTTTATCCTGTTGCAGCCTAAAAGGACTGAGATGTTTGATCACACATCCCAAAAGTGTCTGAGCTCTGAGGAAGCCCCAGTGAGTTCTGCACAGCTCATTCCTCCTGCTCTTTGGGGAGGAAAGGATGAAGTGACCTGTCCCTTTCGTTGCAAACCTCCTCAGTGCCATGTCAAAGTGCCACCAAGGTGGTACAACAATGGGGACATCATGGGCTGGGTCTCTGCTGAGCTCAGGTAGAGCCTCTCAGTCCCCAGTGATGGTCCCAAGAGGATCCAAGGGCACCCACTTGACTGACTTGGTCACCTGAATGAGCTCCAACTCTTGGCTGCAACACCCAGAGCAAACTTTTCTGAGCAAATAATGCTCTGCAACATCTGCCAGAACACCCTGTTAGCCCCTTTGGAGACTTGAGAAGTAGTTTGGGCCCCACCAGGTGTTTCCAGTTTGAAACTCAGCCTCGAATCGGTGTCTCATGTCTTTGGATCAAGAGAAGCATCTTTGCAGCAGATTCCAGGCTTTTCTGGCAGTGCTGGCATTAAAAACTCACTCCCTCAGTTTTTCCTCTTCATAGTGCTGCCCCAGCTCCAATTCGTGCTTCCTTTTTCCTTCCTTATCAGCTCTTCCAAATTTTTTGAATTCCTGGTGAAGGAGCACAAGGAAAGGATCCACTGAAGCTTCTGATTGATTCCTTCTTTGTCAGCTCTTCTGAATATTTTGAATTCCTGGTAAAAGAGCACAAGGAAAGGATCCACTGTAGCTTCTGACTGTCCTTCCTTATTTCTTAATTAGCTCTTCTGATTCTCTTTAAATTCCTGGTAAAAGAGCACAAGAAAAGGATCTATTGAAGCTTCTGACTGTCCTCCCTTATTCCTTCTTTGTCAGCTCTTCTGACTTTTTAAAAATTCCTAGTGAAAGAGCACAAGGAAAGGATCTTTTGATGCTTCTGATTGTGCTGCCTTTTTTCTTTATCAGCTCTTCTGAATTGTTTTAAATTCCTGGTGAAAGAGCACAAGGAAAGGATCCATGGATCAATACCCTAAGTTCTCTTTTTCCATATTGGAACCAAATGTCTTCAAAGCCAGATGGTTTCTCCTCAGGACCATCTCTCTTGGTGCTTTGATCACCAGTGGGTGTTCTCCCTCTTTCAGCCACCTGGTTCCATAAAAGACCTTCATCTTTTCTTTACATAATCCTACATCAAACCTGGGTAGATTAATTACCCTACATCAAACCTGGGCATTAATTACACTGATCAGTGATTTAATCAATAGCACCATTTTTGGCATGTCCTGGATTTCTATCAGAGGACAATTTCTGTTTCTCAGTGTGGTATAAATTCTTGATGGGCCATTTCATATTTGGGTGTCACACCCCTCAATATTGAACCTGTTTTGGCAGAGACACCAGGGCTGTGGCTGTGCTGCTGCCAGGGAAATCACAGAGTCAGGGCATGGTTTGGGTTGGAAGGGACCTTAAAGATCATCCAGAGCCCCCCCTGCCATGGACAGGGACACCTCCCACCAGCTCAGGCTGCTCCAAGCCCTGTCCAACCTGGCCTGGGACACTCCCAGGGATGGGGCAGCCACAGCTGCTCTGCCCAACCTGTGCCAGGGCCTGCCCACCCTCACAGGGAAGGATTTCTCCTCAATATCACACCTAACCCTTCCCTCCGTCAGTTTGAAGTCAATACCCTTGTCCTCTCCCTCCATCCCTTGTCCCCAGTCCCTCTCCAGATCTCCTGGAGCCCCTTTNCTACCCTGCCCTCTTTCAGTTTAAAACCATTCCCACTTGTCCTGTCACTTTCTGCCCATATAAAAAGTCCCTCTCCCTCCTTTTCTACCCCCATTTAGGCACTGGAAGAGGCTCTCAGGTCTCCCTGGTTCCTTCTCTTCTCCAGGTGAACACCCCCAGCTCTCCCAACCTGATCAGAGTTGCTCCGTCCCTTGGATCATCTCCATGTCCCAGACAGGGACCTGGGCAGCAGGTGCAGCTCCAGGTTGGTCTCTGGGGTGGAATTCCTGGGGTGGGATTCCTGAGTGTGCAACTCATGACCTGGACTCTCAGTCAAGGACTGTGGGCACAAATGGGAGTTGTCCCTGCAGGATCAGAGTACAAACCAGAGGGTGGACCTGTATTGACCAAGCTTGGCGTGTGGCTGGACCTCTGCATGCCCTGCTGGGCTCCTGGGGAAGATCTGTGTCCTGGGCTATCCTGCAGCACTCACTGGAGAATTGCTGGGACTTTGGGGTGGTAAAATGATTTCTGAGAAGATCTGTTCAAAAGGTCATAAGCAGTTAATTTAAATAATCAGAGCAGTTTTCAGTGAAACTTTCTATGTCAAGGATATTGAGGGGCTGGAGCCGGGCCAGAGAAGAGCAAGGAGGCTGGAGAAGGGAGTGGAGCACAAGTGGTGTGGGGAGAGGCTGAGGGAGCTGGGGGTGTTTGTGCTGGAGAAGAGGAGGCTCAGAGGTGACCTCAGCACTGTCTGGAAGTGCCTGAAGGGAAGTTGTGGCCAGCTGGGGGTTGGTCTCTTCTCCCAGGCACTCAGCAATAGGACAAGGGGGCACGGGCTCAAGCTCTGCCAGGGCAAATTGAAGTTGGAGAGCAGAAAAAACTTCTTTGCAGAGAGAGTGCTGAGGCATTGGAATGGGCTGCCCAGAGAGGGGGTGGATTCCCCATCCCTGGAGGTTTTTCAGGTGAGCTTGGCCGTGGCACTGAGTGCCATGATCTGGTGATGGGACTGGAGTTGGCCCAAAGGTTTGACTTGATGATCTTGGAGATCTTTTCCAACTCAATCGATTCTATTCTATGATTCACCCAGAATTTAAAAGATCAGTCACGATTCAATGGGTTTCCTCTTTTTGTCTGGGAATGAAAACCAATCCATAAAATAGGAGAGATTAAACATTAACCTATTGAAATATGTGGGAAAACCAGTTCTTCACCCATGGTGGGTGGAGGTTCTTTGGAACCAAGATGGGCAGAGGATGGAGCAGCTCTGCTGGGAGGAAAGGCTGGCACAGCTGGCATTGGCCAGCCTGGAGAGGAGAAGCTTTGGGGGGACCTCAGTGTGGCCTTCCAGGAGCTGAAGGAGACACAAGAAAGATGGAGAGAGACCATTTGCAAGGGCTGGAGGGACAGGACAAGGGGAATGGCATCAAAATGCCAGAGGGCAGGGCTAGATGGGCTATTGGGAAGGAATTGCTGGCTGGGAGGGTGGGGAGGGACTGGAGTGGAATTCCCAGAGCAGCTGTGGCTGCCCCATCCCTGGGAGTGTCCCAGGCCAGGTTGGAAAGGGCTTGGAGCAGCCTGGGCTGGTGGGAGGTGTCCCTGCCCATGGTGGGAGGTGGGAATGGGATGATCTTAAAGGTCCATGATTCCATAACTCCCTGTGGCTTCCACCTGTGATTTTGGTCCATTCTACCCTGAGGACTCTGCCCTGGGTTCAGGTTCTTTCTGGCACTGCCCTCCTGGAAAGGTCCTCACTGCCTGAAAACATCAAATCCATGGAATCCTGGAACCCCTGAAGCTGCAAAAAGCCCCCTGAGATCCTCGGCCATGAAGGCACCACTTCCAGTGCCACCACCAACCCCTGTCCCTCAGCACCACATCTCCAAACTCCTCCAGAACCAGGTGCTGGTCGTGGGACCAAGAAGGATAAAAACTCCCCTCCGGCCTTGCTTGGGATGAGTTTTTCCAAGCCATGGAAAAACCCACATCCCTGTGGGTGTGTTTGACATCCAGAATGAGTCTCCAGGGCTTTGTGTCTGAATTTACCACTTTACTCCCCCTTTTTTTTTTTTGCTTTATATTCCTTTCTACCCAAGGACTTGTGGCTTTTGCCCCCCAGAGGTTTTTGATAAAGTTAAAATGGGAAACAGCTGAGTGGAAGTGGTTTTAAAAAGGCAGATGAAAATTTTTCAGCCCTTCTTTGACTTTTCCCATCAAATAAAAGCAATATAAGGCAATAATTCCATAAAACTCCAGCACTGCCCACCTGGCAGGGCAGCCACCATCTGTTAAACACATTCCTTAAAATACCTCCTGGCCTGTGGTTTAATGTAGAGATATGAAATATCTCTTTATATAGATATTAAATATCTATATGTATAGATATTTAATATCTCTTTATAGAGATAATAAATACCTATATGTATAGATATTAAATATCTCTTCTTAAATATCTGTCCAAAGAAAGACACAACACAATTCTCAGTCTGTACCATGGACATTTCAATGGTTTTCCCTGTGACATTCAGATTTTTTTATTAACCCAGCAACAATTTCTGATAATTTCCCATTTTTTTTTTGACCCATTTAGTTGTGTGGGACTTGAGAAATATTTTGTATTTTTTTATTTTGCATCTGGTGGATTTCAATGGTTCTCCCTGTGACATTCAGATTTTTTTATTAACCCAGCAACAATTTCTAATAATTTCCCATTCTTTTTTTTTTTTGACCCATTTAGTTGTGTGGGACTTGAGAAATATTTTTTTTTTTTATTTTGCATCTGGGGGATTTTAGGCAGGGATGGATTGATTTTTGGGCAGAATAAAACAAAGAAGAGCACGAAAAATTCCCCAAATTCTGCTGCCTTATCCCAGGGTGGTCACTAGATGATGCTCCAGGTCTGTGCCAGGAGTGGCTCCAACGCTTTTAGAGGGGCAGGCACAGAAAATCCCCATCCCTGTGCCCACAAAAAGGTGGATTTCCCCCCACTTTTATTAATAAAATGCCCTTCCCACTGAGCAAAGTATTTTATTCCATCCCCCAAAAGTTGAATTTTGGTTTTTGGAACAGTTTGGGAAGCGCCGTTTTTCCTGAATAAACAAAGATTTGGGCAAAGAGCCCCCCGTGGGCATCCCCCTGCCCTGGCAGTGCCCAGGGCTGTGCCCTCCCCTCCCTTTCTCCTCTTCCCAAGGAAAACACAGTGGGACATTCCCACTGGTAGTGAAAGATATAGAAACTTTGGACTTAAATATATATAAAAATTACACTTAAATATGCATAAATTTTATACTTAAATGTATATAAAGTTTATACTTTAATACATAAAAATACATACAAACTTTATACATAAATATATATAAATTTTACACATAAATATGCATAAACTTTAAAGATGCATCAATTTTATACTTCAATATATATACATTTTATTCTTTAATATATAAAAATATATAAACTTTATACTTACATATAAACTTTATACTTGAAAATATAAAAACATATNTATGCATAAATTTTATACTTAAATACATATAAACTTTATACGTGAATATATTAAAATAGATCAACTTTATAGGTAAATATATATAAATTTTACACTTAAATACGCATAAATTTTATACTTAAATATATATAAATTTTTACTTCAATATACATAAATTTTATACTTACATAGGTAAACTTTATACTTGAATATACAAAAATATATCTACTTTATACTTCAATATATATAATCTTTATACCTAAATGTATATAAATTTATACTTAAATATGTAAACTTTACACTTAATATGCATAAATTTTGACTTAAATGTGTATAAACTTTATACTTGAATATATAAGTTTTATATTTAAATATACGGAAACTTACACTTAAATATATAAAGATTTATAAACTTCACACTTAGATATAGATTTTATACTTGAATATATAGATGTATGAACTTTATACTTAAATATATATAAACTTTACACTTAAATAAGCATCAACTTTATATTTAAATATATATAAATTTAATCCTTGCATATATAAAAATATTTAATCTTTATACTTCAATATATATAAATATTACACTTAAATATGCACAAACTTTATACTTAAATGTATATAAACTTTATNATAGAAATTTATACTCAGTTATACATAAACTCAATATCCTGAGCAGTCTCTTTAATTGCTCTCATTCCACAGGGATTTTCCAGGAATATCCCAATTTTTTGGCAGGATTTGGGACAAGGAGTGACTTGAGGAAAATGATTCTCACCTCTCACAAAAAAAAAAAATCCCATCTCGGAATCAGGGGGAGTTTTTCAGTGGGTAATTAATAATTAATCAGCAGAGTTCAGTGAATGGGAGTTTTATTTCACCCCCACAAGTCAAATTCTTAACCTTAAATTTAATATCAATGTGGAGATTTAAGGAAATTTAAGGAAAAATGACAGGACTATTAGGAAAAAAATCAGTGAATGTGGAGAATTTATGGAATTAATTCTGGATTAACCAGAGAAACAAAGACTTGGGGGTTCAAATATCCTTTATTTAAATGTTCTTGAGTGCTTTGGGTCAAAAACTGTCCAAGACAAGAACCTTGGGGAGAAGCCGAAAATCCCCAGAACAAACATGGAAACTCAGAATTAAACAGATTTTTCCAATTAAATCGTCCCTGTCTGATCAAAAGCAGCTTCTCCAACTTTCCCCAAGCCCAACTATTGGCAGTAGGAGCTTTGGAGTTGGGCTGCCTGAACCTTGAATTTATCTGATTTATTTTAACTTATTTTACCTCAGAAATATCATTTTACCTTATTTTTATTTTGCCATATTTTACCTTGGAGATATAACTTTACCTTATTTTTATTTTACCTTATTTTTCTTTTACCTTATCTTTCTGTTACCTTATTTTTATTTTACCTTATTTTACCTTAGAAATATAATTTTACCTTATTTTTAAACTACCTTATTCTTATTTTACCTTCTTTTACCTTAGAAATATCATTTTTGCCTTATTTTTATTTTACTTTTTTATTTTCTTTATTTTTATTTTACCTTATTTTACCTTAGAAATATAATTTTTACCTTATTTTTATTTTTCCCCCTTATTTTACCTTAAAAATATCATTTTACCTTATTTTTCTTTTACCTTATCTTTAAATTACCTTATTTTTATTTTACCTTCTTTTTATTTTTCTTATTTTTCTTTTACCTTAGAAATATCATTTTACCTTATTTTTATTTTTTCTTATTTCTATTTTTTATTATTTTTATTTTACCTGATTTTACCTTAGAAATATCATTTTACCTAATATTTAATTTATTTTATTTTCTTATTTTTATTTTGCCTTATTTTTCTTTTACCTTATTTTACCTTAGAAATAT
>VWZD01001740.1:15089-28568 GCA_013396695.1 Sakesphorus luctuosus
CCTCCCTCCAAGACATTATTTGAAGCTGAAGGGGTGAGTGTGGTCTACTTTTGCAATTCAGATACCAGGGAGTGGTATGACACGTTCCCAGAAAATAAGCAGCTCTGCACTAGTGAAGGTGTTGCATACTTGTTTTAAGTCAGCTCAGAACTGAACTCAGTAAGGGAATTCAAATGGTAGAATACAACATGCTATTGTCAAGATAGAGTGCTTTGTTTTGTTGTCATTCCTTCCTCATGCACATTTATGTTCTACAACTACTGATGCAGGACTGCCCAGGAATAGCCTCCTCAATGGCATAACTGGATTGTTCCCAAAACAGACCTGCAGATGAAGTTAATAATGTCTATAGGCTTTGAGTGCTGTTATTTGATATGTGTCAAAGGAGAGGTGAAATAAGAATATATTTGAGAAAATTACATCTAATTCCTTCTCAGTTAGGAATTTGGAGGTCATTTCCTGTCTGCAAAGGGGAACATGGTCATGTAGATGCAATCTTCTCTTTCTATTCTTATCGTAGTTTCAGCTGGGATGGAGTTGGTTTTCTTCCTGGTAGCTGATACAATGTTGTGTTTCAGATTCAGAGTGGGAATGGTGTTAATTACACAGTGATGTTTTGGTTGTTGCTAAGTAGTGCTTACCCTGAGTCAAGAACTTGCCAGTGTCTCATGGTCTGCCAGTGAGGAGCTACACAGGAACCTGGGAGGGAGCACCGCCAAGACAGGTAACCTAAACTGGCCAAAGGGATATTCCAACACCATAGAATATCATCCTAGTGATGCATCACAATTCCAAAACAACAAGAGGTTTTGATTCTCAAAGGAATGAGGAGGGAGGTCAGCAGAGCTCCCACCTTGGACTTCTAAGGGCAAACTGTGGCCTTTTTATGAGATTCATTGAAAGAGTTCCTTAGGAGGTAGTTCTGAAGGGGAAAGGAGTCCAGAAAAGCTGGACATTACTCAAGATGAAAATATTAAATATGGAGGAGCTGACTATCCACATGTGCTGAAAGGTACACTGGCAGGGAAGAAAATTAACCTGGCTGAACTGAGAGCTTTATCTGGAACTCAGGGGAAAAGGGAGAGTTTATGACACTTGGAAGAGGAGGCAGGCAACTCAAGTGTTTATAAGGATGCCTTGAGGTTATGAAGAGAGAAAATCTGAAGGAGCAAAGCTCAATTAGGGATTTAATCTGGCTACTGAAATAGAATTCTATAAGAAATGTTTCTATAATACATCCGCAATAAAAGGAGGGCCAAGGAGAATCTCCATGTTTTATCTGATATGTTGGGAGATATAGTGACAAAGGCTGAAGAAAAGACTGAGGTACTTACTGCCTTCTTGGCCTCAGCCTTTAAAAACAATACTGGTTGTTCTCCATGTACCCAGTTCCCTGAGCTGAAAGACAGGGACACAGAGCAGAATGAAGTCACTATAATCCAAGGGGGAATGGTCAGTGACCTCCTACACCATTAGACACACACAAGCCTAGGGAGCCCGATAGGATTCACCCAAAGGCCCTGAGTGAGCTGGTGAAAGTGCTCACTGAGTCACTTTCCATCATTTACCAGCAATCCTGGATAACCAGGGATGTTCCAGCCAACTGCAGGTTAACAAATGTGATGCCTTTCTACAAGAAGGGTCAAAAGGAGCATCCCAGGAATGACAGGGCTGTCAGACTGACCTGGATGATGAGGAAGGTCATGAAACAGAGCATGAGGAGCAACTCAGGGAGCTGGAGTTGTTTAATTTGGAGAAAAGCAGGCTCAAGGAGAACCTTATCACTCCCAAATACCTCAAATGAGGTTGTAGTGAGGTGAGGGTTAGTCTCTGCTTCCAGGTAACAAGTGATAGGACAAGAGGAAACAGTCTCAAGTTGCATCAGATGAGGTTTAGCTTGGATATGAGGGAAAACTTCCTCGTGGGAAGGGTTATCAAGCATTAGAACAGACTACTCAGAGAAGTGGTTTAGTCATCATCCCAGAAGGGCTTTAAAAGTTTTATAGAAGTGGCGCTCAGGGACATGGTTTAGTCAGCTTGACACTGCTGGATTAGTGGCTGGACTGGATGACCTTAAAGGTTTTGTCAAATCTAAATGGTTCTAGGAATCTGTGCTTAATATATATATGGGAGATGTTGATCAGTGTTGGGGAACTGTTTGGGCATAAAAAATTGGCGAGTGATTCTGTTGTGCATCACTGTTCTTCTTGGATTTCATGCCTCTTTCTCCATCTTTTTAATTTCTTATTGCTACAGTTGTTTTTGTTGTTAAATTTTACTTTGTTTATATTATTCAGGGGTTATCCCTTTATACCTTTATACCTTTTTCTGATTCTCCTCCCCATCCCATTGTGGTGCAGAGGGGAAAGTGAGCAAGCAGCTGAGCGGTATTTAGTTGCCAGCTGGGGAACCCACAACAATTCTTCTTGTTTTTTCAATTCTTTTCTATTTCTCTCTTTTAATACATTTTCATCTGACTCTTTTTTCTTTTCCGTTAATGTGTCTTTGCCTTTGGAAAGTTGGTTTCTACTTTGTCCCAGTAACAACTCCTTACACATTTAGTTTCAACTGTCTGGTCTAAAACAGTAATTTTTTAATGCTCAGCTCTCCCCATACCCTGCATTTGCAGTTCCACTACCTGCACAGCACATTCAGTTCCCATCTGTTTTCTTCACATGTGAACAATTTGTCCGCATATTTTGTCATCCTGCTGAGTCTTTCACACAACTCTCTTTGTTCTCATTTACTTTCCCCTTCCAAATGTCCTTCCTGAATCATTTCCTAACCTTAGTATCCAGCTGCTCCTATCATTCTACTTCTGTTTCCAGTCTCTATCATGAAACCTTAATTGATTCTATCTTCTACACATTTTTTTTCCTTTGGCAATAATTACCAACCTTGCTGCCCAGTCAGCCCAAAATTTTAGACTTGTCTGCAGATGAAGACAAAAGATGTTATCTTTTCTCACAGTCTCGCCATCATTCCAATGCATTTATTATTCTTCTCAGAGTTTGAAGCAGGCAATTCCTAAAGAAAAAGTAAAAAATTATATCCCATGTCAGTCCTAGGAGGTATTCAATTACATTGTGAGAGAAACATCTCACTGATCTCAGGCCCAGGCCAAATGTGAATATGTACTCAGTGAAGTTCAACCAAGCACTGGAAGATCTTTCTGGACAAAACACAAGACACAACTTTCACCCACAGGTGCTGGGACATTTCAGATTCTGCACTTGTAATTTTACATCTACAGCTCTTTAAAATAAAAAGTCACCAGCATGTTTTAACCTGTTTTAGCATGTTTTTCTTCAGAGAGCCAGTTGAACAGTTTTGGTTGATATTTTCCATTAACTTTCTGCCTTGGATAGCAATTCATTGCAGAAAAAGCTTTCACAGGTTATTAATTTTCATATATTTGCAAAATTGAAAATGCTGAAATGCTACTAGGCTTTCCACAATACTTTAATGTCTTTTCAGAATTTTTTTTTGTCAGCAGAATTTGCTGTATCACATCTAATCCAACCCTTACTTATCCAACCATACTTATGTTACTAATTTCTGTTGACTCATGGTTTTTTACTCAAATTTGTATATTGCTTCTGACTTTTTTCTTCAAACAGAAACCACTCAAATATTTCTCAGTTTTTATCACAATTTTTAAGTGAATTTAATATTCAAGCATTTTTTATGGCAGAATATGTGATGGAAAAGTAATATTGTTATAAAGTTGTATTGTGCAAAGGTTAGGTGATTATGTGGCAAATTAATATGACCCTCTATGGAACAGTAAAGAACAGAAAGTCCATCAATTCCACAGAAAAGATGAAAACTACCTCTGATAAGGGAACAGATGTCTAATTAGGCCATTCCTTCTTTATAGACCAACACAATATCCTTGTAAAATCCCCAAAAGCTCAAAGTTCACTAAGAAGTCAAGTTATTCATTTTCACAAGGGTTAGATGGAAACAAGATTAGAAAACCAAAATACCAAATTTTCCATGAAACAAAAATAAATTTACAATATTCAGCAGAGAAAAACTTGTAGGAAGTGAAACTATTGGATTGCCTTATAACCATAATGCAGTGCTGGTTTACAGTGACAGCAAAACTTACAGAGCTATTTTTTGCTTCAAGCCTCTGCAATTCCAATTTTCGGTTAATTCTAAAACTCAAATTTCCAGTTCTGATAATGTCCAAAACTTCACTATGGTAAACTCTTGTAAAAAAACCAAAATCCATTTAGTTGGAAATTTTTGGTTTAGTTTATTCCTCAATCAGAAAAAGAATTTAAAAAATATTTTCAATTACTGTCTTGATGGGTAAAATGCAAACAGCTTTGCTGAAAATTTTACTTACGATATACATATTGTTTAGTGTATATCTCTTTTTCTATGAAAATTCTGCTGACAGAAGGACAATTTCTATTTACTCTTTATTATGAAATGTATCACTTAGAAATATTATGAAGTCTCATGATAAACAATTTCTTAGTAAGAGATCTTTTTCACACACAAAAAAAAAAGTCATAAAATGCCATTACTCCTGTTAACTCATATAAGATGCACAGAGGCACACGTATTTGATCAGTGGTAAAGTAAAAGACCTTGTATATTGGAACAGCCTACCTATAGGAATTAGCTTTCTGAACATATGGCTTTGCTTGATCTCTTTTACTTAATTAATTAATACTTTACTTAGTTGTTGTAGTTTGGAATTATAATGTAAATTCTCTCCCCTGCCACTGACTGTCCATGCCATTAGTTAACAAAAAGAAGTAGTTAACTGCTACTGTCTTCTTCTTGATCAGCTGGGTGGGGAGCAGGCTGTCTCTTTTGGTTTGGGGGAACATTTCCTTTTTCAGCTTGGCTGAATGCAGGAGGGGTGTGTCTGTGTGTGTGTGTGTGTGTGCTGTGGAGGAGAGTTTTTTCCTCTCCTGGCTGCTTGGGGCTGTTCCTGGTTGCTCCTGCTTCTTGGTGAGCCAGTTCTTTTCTCCTTGCCCCGGCTGTTCTCCTGGTTTCTGCATTTGGGGTCCTGGTTTCCGTTCCAGTCTCACCGCTACCTGCAGTGTCGTGACCAGCCCGCCCTGGCTGCAGCAGTAACCTGGGAAAGCGAGGTCGCGGCTGCTTTCTGGGACACGCTGCGGTTCTCTGTTTTCCAGCTTTCCTTCTTCGTTCCAGACAAGGAACACAGGGGGAGAGACAGAATTCATCTGAGAGCTCACCACTCATCTGTCTCACTGCAGAGGGACTGGAAGCTCACCCCACAGCCAGCTGGGCTGTGACAGACACTGTGCATAAGTATAACTTTCCTCCAGGAGGAAACCTGCTGGTTTTGGTTGTTGTTGTTGTTGTTTTTCTTGTGGTGTTGGGGAAGCAGTTTGCTCTGGTCTGTTTACAGTGATATCTATACCTACATACATATATATTTATATCAGTTAAGAACAGCAATCTTTCTTGTATCTATTTTCTGATTGAAGTTCCTTTTCTTAAATTTGATAAAGAGTGGTGTGACTATTGTGGAGGAAACCCCCTCCTCCGCTTGTGGGGAAACATTTTGGATTTTTTTCTCCTCAAACTGAGACATTAGTTAATTAATGATTTCCGCAGAATATTAGCTGTCTCAGTATTTCAGTTACATTGCAGCTACAGGCTTTGATGAGTTCACGGTGGGTCAGCATTGTGTGTTAACCTTAGCAGGCAGCTTAGCACCACACAGCTGTCTGCTCTGCCTCCCTCAACGTGGGGAGCAAGTCAGAAGGATAAAAGTTTGGAAACTCATGGGCAGAGATAAAGACAGTTTAATAGGTCAGCAAAAGCTGTGCACAAGAAGAGCAAAACCGGGAATTCATTGACCACTTCCAGTAGGCAGGTAGAAGAGAGACTTAGAATCTGGGGCTGTTTTTGAAGACAGTAAACTCACGGTTATTTTGTCAATGATTAAGACCAATTTACAACACAGATTATTGATTTAAAAACTCCTCTGTTAATCTGAATTTCCTCTACAGTTTCCAAGAACTGATCCACAACTCCAAAGTGACCACAGACTACGTGGTATTAGGGGTAAAGATGAAGGCAAGAAAGCAGAGGAGATCATGGATGAGATATGATCCAGCACAGAAAACCTGACCTTAGTTTCATGGACTGCTAGAGCCAGCATATCTTAATTTCCAAGGAAAAGAGCCCAGACAAGGTCTACATGTGAAAATCAGAGTCAGGATCCCCAAACTAAAAGCTATAGTAATTTTGCTTAAACCTAGATGCTTGGAAACCTATGGATCTCATCTCATTTTTCATGGATGAATTTTGGGTGAGCCTGAGACATCTGCACATGACTCCAGTGTAACCAAGTGTCTTGGGTTGAGCTGGCAAAATGCCAACTGCCTAAGTACAGAGAAAAATGGTTCCTCTTCCTCTCAGCCAGCTAAAGGGAGAAAGAAGAGGGAGAGGGAAAAACACTCCACTTCAAACTAGTTTATGCTGAAACTAACTACATGTATTTATACAGAAAAGAGAAAATTAAGAGAAAACTACAATATAACACACACAAGTTATATATAACAAGAAATAACTTCCCACTCCCCAATTAATACAAAGTATATTNAAGAATCAGGGTCTCCTGCACCCATTGATTCCTGGGGAGACCTTGACATTCCAGAGCTGCCACTGACTCAAACGGGGGAGATCTTGACCTATGCTCTGCACAGCCACATTTAGTCTGAGGTGGAGAACACCTGGCCTTTGCTAAAGAATTGCAGTTGCTGTGTTTGCTTTGAGGCCAGCTGTCTCTGTTTAAACTTATTGAAAATAATGCAGTGTTAGAAACATTCTTGGGGAGAAGATTTTCTGATTTGAACTGCTGGAGCCCTGGCTAATTTTCTGTATTGGAAGACTGTATTCTTGTAGCTTGCTGAATTTAGTAATGATTCCAGTGCATGTTTTAATTTATTTCTCTCAAAGGTTTTTAAACATTTCCTAAGTGACATGAAAATGAAAACAAATTATATATGAATGAGTGTTCAACTCTTTTTGGACTTCCAGACACTGACACTACAAAAAGCCTGTATTGCTCTCTGCTGCAATCTCAGGATACATGAGGTATCATTTCTGCTCAGAGCTCCCCGATGTACTAGTGGCTTTTAGAACTGTGCCTTTTTGGTTTTGATGGATTAAAGAAGTGAATTTGATGAGTTCTATGATAGAGCTGCACCACTGTGAGTTTGGCCTGAAATAATAACTCACATAGTGGGGCCACTGCCTGCCTGTACTACAGTGAGTCTGGTCTGTGTGGCTGCTGGTTGTGCTGTGCAGCTTCTGCTCATACAGGCTGCCTTGCTGACTGCTCCCCGACTGTCTGATGTGCCTGCTGTATACTGGACCAAAACACTGCAACACCTTTGTCTTTGCCAGCTGGAGGACTAAAGAGAACACAGAATCAGTGAATAAGGGAGAAGATGTCAGCTTTTGTGATTTAATGACAGGATCCACACTCATATGTATCGCAAGCTAGTCTGAAAAGGGTGACTCATTAAATTAAATATCCTTTGTTGGAAGGTTGTGGTTTCCAGGTTTTCCCCCATGTCATCATGCACATACAGAGTTTAACTAGGGAAACAGAAGTTCAGTCATAATGAAAAGCAGCCACACATGCCTTTTAGCCTATGTTCATGAACATTGCTGTACATACCTGAAGCTGGCTGCAATTCGTATGTTCATGTAGTAATTAAAAAGCCTAAATATTGGATACCATTATATTTTCCTTTATAAGATAATTTTCCAATAAGTAACAATATTTTAAGCCAGGAAGTGCATTTTTCATCATGGCAATCAGCACTCTTTTAGAATGCAGTATTAATTGCCTGTAAAACAGGAGAGTCATTCTGTTTAAAATGCTCAATGCACTTACCTTACAAGCAAATTTTGCTAAGCTACAGGACTGTAGAAGGTTTTGACTGACTTTATTATAAACAAAATTCATTTTCCCCCAAACTAGTTTCTTCTTTTTACCAGTAACACCCAAATGAAAATTTCCTTATCCATTACGTGGGCATTGGACTTAAAATGGTCATTGATCACATCAGACTAGATACAGCTGCTAAATCTAATTAATTTGCAACCCACAAAAACTGTGATGTGATAAAATGTGGGAATATCACCTGTCAAAAACACCTGCCTCTAGTCCTGGGAGGTCATGGTTAATTGGAACTTGAAGTTACGAAATACATTGTTGTATATACATATTGCAAGCCACATGTGATGGCATTTTAAAACACAATAATGTGGAGATTTTTTCCCCTTTTCTCACTTTTAGTACACATACATGTGGGGCGGAAGATTTAGAGGAATCCTTCTTGTGGTGCATTAATACCTTCTTATGAGATATAAAGACTTCTAGAGTATATCTCTCCAAATATTTCTGAAGTAAACTTTATCAATTGCAAGTAAGGTACTATATTTTTATGGTCTTCTATATGCATCTTATGCTGCTGCATTTGTGTCAGTAACTTATTTTTTTGTCCCTGGAAACACATGAAGTACATGTGCATGAACAAGTTACCAAGACAAGAACCCTGGTCCTTGTCTTCTCCTCCTCAAGGTGAACAAGACAGGTGACCTCAGCTGCTCCTCATAAGCCTAATACTTGAGATCTTCCACCATCATGGTCTCTCTCCTTTGAACATGTTTTAAGAATCTGAAGTACCCAGGACAGTGAGATGCTCCAGACTGCACAAAATATTTAAGGTGGGGCAGCCCCAGTGCAGAGCAGAGAGGGACAATCATCTCCCTCAACCAGCTTGTGGTGCTGTGTCTGATGCACTCCTAGACCTTGCTGGCCCTCCTCACTGCCAGGGCACACTGTTGCATCTTTCAATCTTTCACAGATTTCAAGATGGACCAGACCCTGAGCAGAAGACCCAAGAACTTGATCAGATGTCCCAGGATCTAGACAGGGGAAGAGGGGGCTTCATTTGGTTCCATTTTATGTGAGTTCTGTGTGCAGGTCCTTTTGAAGGCAGTGCCTCATCTGTGTCAGCCTCTGTGACCAGTGCCTGTGTCCCATGTGTGTCTGTGTGTCCATCTCTCTGAACTAGGTGCTTGGTAAATAGAAAAGCAACAGTTGCACTGCTCAGCCCGGGCAGAGATACAAGGTCCCAAGGGCACTTGCTGGGCTCTGGCAGTAAGGCAAGAGAGGTCCTATCCTGGACCAGCTTGTAGAGGTGTTTACTTGTAACATCTCTTAATAGAGAGGATAGACTAGGATAACAAATAACAGAATTATTAAAAAAAACAAAAAAGGCAAAATGTAGTCTCCTAGAGAGGAGACATAATATAGAAGAGAAATAAAATACATTACTTGAGATCAGATCACAGGTAAAACTTGCTCAAACAAACACATATTTCATAATGCTGTCAGCTGCTCTGGGCATTCACT
Organism: Sakesphorus luctuosus; assembly: GCA_013396695.1. Lineage (NCBI taxonomy): Eukaryota > Metazoa > Chordata > Aves > Passeriformes > Thamnophilidae > Sakesphorus > Sakesphorus luctuosus. The sequence continues at coordinate 24,520 of VWZD01001740.1, forward strand.
CCAAGCTGTGGTATTTTAAGGCTCATTCTTCAAGCTTTGGCTTCACTGACTTTGTGGGAATATTACCTCAGTGAAACATGCAGTAAGGTCTGATAAGCAGAGTGTTTAAACAGTATTGACTACATCTAACCTTCTAGCATTATCATTTGCTAAATTATCTCATATTCTGGTAACTTTCACAACAAATTCTATAGAGTAATTAGAAATTCTAAGACAGTGAATTATAATCATCATAAATCATGAAGACTACTTAATTAGTTCCATTTGTCAATAAGTCTAAAACGACATGATCCTTCCACAATACATCATATTGTCTTGAAAATGATGGTTACTTTTTGATTTAATGACCTACTGACACTTTCTACAGTTCAAGGTGTCAGTTTGTTTCATTTTGCAGCAAAAAGAAAAGATTTTTTTCTTTAGCTTGCACAGTTTTCCTCTACCATAAAAAACCAAGAAATAAGAGAAGAAATACATATTGCTTTTGAAGTCACAGCTCTATAATTTAGGAGAAGTTTACAATTTAAAAATACCAGTACAGCAACTGAGATGGAGGTTAACTTCCTCCGGAAAATTCTTTCATTGCTGCAGGTATTGTAGGTTATTTATAACTAAACAGTCCAGTCTTAACTTCCAGTGAAGTGTGTTTAAACAACAAAAGCTATTGTGCTTTTCCTAGTCAATACTAATATTCTAACAACTCTACCTGAGAGGGTTTCAGCTGAGTAAGATTGTTGTTTTCTCATTTTAACTCTAAATTCTACTATGAAAAATCCCACTTTATGACTAATAGTAACCATGGGACTATTTGGATTATCTGAGGATCTCTTTATATAAAAAAATATTTAAAACAAGCTTATCTGAAAATTTGCTTAAAAAAAATAAAATTAGAAATTACAGAAGTTACCCTAAAATTTCACTACAAGCCTTCCAGTAAGTCATACAAGATTATTTGTGAAAGGTTCTGGAGATACTTGTCTGTACTTGCCCTGTTTTTAACACTCGCTTGCCTCTCTGTCAACTGCAAATTCTTTGAGGATGTTTTCAGGTTAATTTCAGCATCTCTTATTTGAAAGAGATTGCATTTAAAAAACACAGAGTTGCTGTACTTAGCAACTATTTGTCACTTATCAGAAACTAAGGGGAACTCCTGTCAGTTCTAGTTCCAGAGGATTTGATATTTATCCAAAAAATAAGTCACAAAATTTCCCTAATCAAAAGTATAAAGTTTACTTTTTGCTTCTAATATAATGCGTGTGTCTCCAAACTTACACATGATCCAAAGTGAAAGAGGCTGGGTTTGTGGCCTTGCTGTATATCTCCATATGGGTCAAAACCATCCTGCTGGGAAGAACAGCTTACATTGTACAACAAATTTTCCCAGCTTGCTCAACCATTGCACGATTCACAGTCTGCACCGCAGTTTTCATCACTCCTCCCAAAGACAGTGGAACATTCATTTCCACTGCACTATAAAACCTGGTTGTAATAGTACCAAGGTCGGGGGTTCAATCCCCTGTGTGGGCCATTGACTTAAGAGCTGGACTCAATGATCCTTGTGGGTCCCTTCCAACTCAGGATAGTCTGCAATTCTGTGAAATATAATAAAAAAAAATGTAGGCTGGGAAAAGAAAAATCTTCATGTGCTCAAAGGTGAATAAAGTGAGCTACAGGGTCATATGAAGTCTACACAGCTGATCTTCACCGTTCTTACTGTCTCTTATGCAAAACTGAACCAGACTATCAAAGTTAACCCAAAGCTGACAAAATTTTCACTGAATTAATAGTTAGGCATTAGATTAAGTTGCTCAGGGAGGTGATGGAGTCACTGCCTCTGGAAGTGTTCAAGAGACATGTGGATATGTGTCCCATGAAAAGGGAAGATTTCCTCAAACATTTTGTGTTTCATTAGTCTGTCAATGCCCCAGGAAAGCCAAGACCCTTGTGCCCAACCAGTCTGTCAGTGGCCCTTTATGGGGTTCTCCCCTGAGCAGCCCCTAGATTGGAGCATGGTTTGACTGACATGTTCAGGGTCACACACCAACAGCATAAGAGAGACCCCCACTCCTGGGTCTCCACATCTTTATTTGACTGTTACCCACTACCAGTGACTGTGAAGGGTTCAGGTCAACAGTTCATGGAACACTCTACTAATAGAACAGAAAATTGTGACAGGTTAAGGTTTGGAGATGGCCAGTGATAGTGTCTGGCTTCAAAAATATATTCAAAGCANAAACCCAGCCTCAGATTGGCAGGGACTGTGGGAACAGTGCCCCTGCCCCTGGCCTGCAAACCTATAGCGACTGGAGGGTCAGAGGCCATGCCAGGGGCGTTGGGCATAGAGACCAGAGCAGATAAAACCAGAGGCANTGTTACCCACTACCAGTGACTGTGAAGGGTTCAGGTCAACAGTTCATGGAACACTCTACTAATAGAACAGAAAATTGTGACAGGTTAAGGTTTGGAGATGGCCAGTGATAGTGTCTGGCTTCAAAAATATATTCAAAGCAATATACAGACAAGCTCTAATCACCAGTGGAAGCTGGCCCAAGATAATCACTCAGTGTGCACAGAGTAGGGTTGTTACTCAAACGGTGTGTATGTGGAAGAGAGAAAGGTTCATCCAGTCCACAGATCCCATAAGTCATGACTGAGTCTTCTCTAATTTCTCCTTACCTTACATTTAATCAACTTCTTTACGTTTAGGTGGAACTTGAGTGATCGTAGTCATAGATCCCACTCAGTGAGGGATGTGTTAGACACCAGATTAGTAATTATGGGGTCAGAACCACCTTGAGGGGGGTGGTGTGTGTGTGTGGAGGGGGGAAGGGGTGGGTCAGGCCTCACAGAGCTGAGGTGGTGCTATATCCCTCATGGCAGGCTCCTGGAGCCCACACAGGAAAACCCCAGAGGAGCTGCCAGTGAAAGCCAGCCTGGGAAAACTTCAACACCCCACAGCTCCTGGAGCCCCAAACCCAGCCTCAGATTGGCAGGGACTGTGGGAACAGTGCCCCTGCCCCTGGCCTGCAAACCTATAGCGACTGGAGGGTCAGAGGCCATGCCAGGGGCGTTGGGCATAGAGACCAGAGCAGATAAAACCAGAGGCACAGGGGTGGCACATGTCACAGCCCTGCTGTCTGGATGTGTGAGAAGGTCTTCCACAATGTCTCAGTGATAGCCATCTCTCCCTCTTTCTCCTTCTCTCTTTCTCCATCTGCTTCTCTTTCTTTTCCCTTTTCTTGATGCTTTGGGTGGCTTGGAGCTGGAGGCATTGGATTTGATTTAAGTGTGGTGGAATAGCATATGCTGACTTGGTATTGTGGGGGAACATTTTGGATAGCTTGTGTAGTGCCCTTTGAACCTTTACCAAGTTCCCTTATTTTCTCCCCTAAATTAGTAAAGACATCTCTTGAGAACAAGTTCATGGCTTATTAAAGAACTCTATGTTTTTTTGAAGTAAAACTCCTGGCTGTGCCTGTGAGTCTGCAACTCTGTGGCCAGAGTGTTACAGGTGCTCATATCTTTGAGTTGGGTGACAACAGTATATTATCTGAGATGAGAATATGCATCTGTCCAAGGAGTGTGATTTTGCCACAGTTGCTGATTCAATAGCAAGACATCTTCCTTTATCTCCCTTGGTTTTCATCTGTTATGCAGCTTATCATCTAAAAAGTACCACTGAGTTTCCTCCTGTGCAAGGATTTCTACATAGCCTGGCCATGATGTCTCCACTCCGCTGTATCTTCCTTCTAGCCCTACTCAGACTGTGTGTAGGAAGTCAGACACACTGACTCCACACTTGGTTTATTAAGATATAACTTTAATCCCATCTTTTACCCACAATGTGGCACTTGAGGTTATTGTTTAGGGGTGATTATGGTGAGAGTTGTTTGATGGTTGGACTAGATGATATTGGAGGTCTCTTCCAACCCTGATGATTCTGTAATTCTGATTTTCTTTTCACCTTCAAGGCCTTCTAACACTTCACAGGTTAAAGCAGCATCAGAAACAAAGAATAAAACAAAAGTGTGAAGTTCAAACAGTATGTT
>VWZD01001740.1:50851-63542 GCA_013396695.1 Sakesphorus luctuosus
AAGTCATCTGATATTTGCAGAACAAAATTTAGTCAGTACTTAATAATCCCAAATAGCTGAATTAATCAAGTTGTCCTTTGCAGTATGTGCAGCTTTACTCTAAAATCAGGTAACTTTTCAAAACCTTACAGAATAATCAAGATATACAAAATTGCCCAAATAAGATAAACAAATTCTTTGCATGTCATATGAAAGGTGACTACATTTTGCCAAGGACAGAATAAATATTGATTATTGTAACAACATTTTTAATGATTTTAAATTTTTTTAACCATTACTGTTAGGATTGGATAAGACTTAAGGATATATACATCTAAGAATGCAGCACAATGGCATCATTTTATCCTGGAGAAAAGGAGGCTCAAGGGGACCTTTCAGCTCTCTATGATTACCTGAGAGGAGGTTGTAGCCAGGTGAGGGTTGACCTCTTCTTCCAGACAATCAGCAACAGGACAAGAGATCATACCCTCAAGCTGTGCCAGTGGAGGTTCAGGCTGGACTTCAGGAAGAACTTCTTCCTGGAAAGGGTTGTTAAGCACATTTGAATGGGCTGCGCAGTGACATGGTAGAGTCACCATCCCTGGAGGATTTCAAGAAATGACTGGACAAGGCACTTAATGCTCAGGTCTAATTGACATGCTGTTATTGGTCAAAGATCAGACTCAATGATTTTGGAGGTCTTTTGCAACCTAAATGATTCTGTGATTTTAGAAGGAAGACATCTACTAATTAGATATAATCCACTATTAGATGGAACAAAAGTAAATGTAATAATTTAAAAGCTACTTGCAGTATAAATGACTAAAATGTGCAACTGAGAGAACATTTACATAATTAATAATTGTGTTTGATATTAATTTATGAAATTGATTCAGACTTTTTATGTAAGAATATAGCATTTCTGTCATTTTTTTCTTGAATTGCATTAAAGGGCTTTTCCTGAAAGGTTTGTTGCCCTAAATGATTTATTAAGATAGTGTCTGGAACAAATAGATCCTTGAAATGTGCTACTTTCATAATTAAACCTTTATATTCTGTGACTTGTTGCATTTTTTTAAAATATCCTATTAAGAAAAAGGTTTTAAAAGAAAACATGGAACATACAGAGAAGTCCACATTACATATATGTGCACACTCCACATTTAATTGAATAAAAAGAAAGGTTTCATTCCCATTTCAGTTAAAGATTTTCTTCAAAGGTTTACTAAGTTATATGTGAATATTTTTCCTCCCAGTAGCTCGTCTCTGCCCATATGACCAGACTCATACAGAGACAATATACTCAAAGAATTATCAGAGATGTCTGATGTCATCATGAGGCCTCTTTTGATGATTTTTGAATGGTTTTGGATATCTGGAAAGGTTCCAGTTTACTGGAAGTTGGCTAATGTTGTCCCAGTTTTCAAGGGGAAGTTGACCCTATAAATTACAGATCTGCCTGTCTCACTTCAGAGCCTGGTAAAATTATGGAAAAGAATGTTCTGAGAGGTGCAGAAAGACACCTGAAGGACAATACCATCAGTAGTCACAGCTGACACAGGTGAAGGAGGGGAAAATCTTTCTTGTCAAATCTGATTTCCTTCTACAACAGGATAACCCACCCCGTTTCTAAAGAGAAGCCAACTGATGTAATCTTTTTGCATTTCTGTAATGCTTTGGATACTGTGCCTCTCAGTATCTTCCTGAACAAAATGTCCAGCTCACAGCTGGGTAACCATGTTACACAGTAGGTGAGCAACTGGCCGGTGGGTCAGGCACAGAGGGTTATAGTGAATGGAGTGACGGAATCAGGCTGGTGATTTGTCACTCGTGGGGTTCTGCAGGGCTCCGTTCTAGTGACAGTACTCTTCAACGTCATCATAAACTACTTCGATACAAGACTTAAAGGGATACTAATTAACTTTATCTATGAGACTAAACTGGGAGGAGAAAGGCAGAGAAGCCTTGCAGAGGAGACCTCGACAAATTAGTTGGGTAATCACCAGCTGTATGAAGTTTAGCAAGGACAAGTGCTGGATTCTACACCTGGGAAAAGGCAACCCAGTTGTATGGACATACTGGAGAATGAGAGGCTGGAAAGCAGAGCCACAGAAAGGGACTTTGGGCAACTTGAATCTGAGTCAGCAGTGCTCTGGCAGCCAGAAGGGCCAAGTGTGTCCTGGGGGACATCAGGCAAAGTATCACCAGCCAGTTGAGGGAGGTGATTGTCCCACTCTGCTCTGCACTGGGGCAGGTTCACCTGGAGTCCAGTGTGCAGTTTTGGTTCTTTGATTCTAATATATTGGTTATCTCCTACTTACAGGTGGCTATAGCCTTCATATTCCTGTCTATCTTGATTAAAATTCTTCACAGGCAAACTCAGCTGAAAATCAAGAAATTCAGAGGGAAACGAAGTCTGCCTAAAGTCACATGCTTGTTTAGAATATAAAATTCCATGTTATCATGATATTTAGCCACATCCCTATTTTAAAGATGAACAGCCCCACAAGATTCAAAGCTATTACTTGCATTCTTAAATTTACAGTTTGTGGTTTTATGACTCCGATAAAATATAGTTTGTATTGTTGGAATTTTTTAGATCCCAGAGGCATGAGGCAAGCTGTCTGAGCCTCAGCCCTGTGGGCTGGGCTCATCTGGAATATAATGCCACAGGACAGATCCCCACCTCATGGATAGAAAGGAGTCACTCCCTACAAGTTGTGGCACTCATTTCAGGATGCAAGGGAAAATTTCAGACTTCCTCTGGAATGCTGAGGGACAGAATCATCTGTGATTAAAGGCAAATCTCAAAGTGGATTGGGGAGGAAAAAATATGGGTAAAACTAAGGCACAAAGGACAAAAGAGGTTAGTTGTGTGTAAACAGGGGCTGGCTGGCCATGCTCTGCCCCTGATCCGTGCAAGATGTCCTGCCTTCTAATTAATCTCAATTTCTAACATTTTTCCTGGATGAGGTACTCTTTCAGTGCATAGGTGTGTGTGGGGATCTGAATACCTGCAACTAGCAGGGGACCACAGGTTATCAGAGGCCTATACATCCATGATGCCACCAACTGGAGTAAAAGGTGGATGTATATACCTGCATGACACAGCTACCAAATACAAGCCATGATGTAGGATGAATGGCCTGAGAGACAAGTATCAAAGCCAGCCTAATCTTAGGAAGATAATATGTGTATCAATTTCTTGCAAATGTGCTTTCTCACTGAGTAATACAACTGGAAGTTGACTACTGGAGGGACTAGGACCAGTTAGCCTTAAGTACTAAAAAGACAATAAAGCTGGTGTGTCCCCTAAAATCTGTGTTAGAATGGTTAACATGTACTAATGTGGTTAAAGGCTCCCTGCCAGCAGCTGGCAGAGGGCTGCAGACTCAGGGATGCCAATAGCCAGGCAGAGCAGGGCTTCAGGAGCACATGCTGGACTGACCAAGCATCTGAGCCCAGATGTTGGAAAGATTCATGTATATTTGTATAACTTTGCCACTAACAGAACTCTATCAGATCAGCGGGAACAGGATGAGGCCATTGCTGTTGGTTCTGTGTGAGAGCTGTGTGTCTCTCTGTGCTGATCTGTGTGGTCGGCCATGTATACATATGTGGCATGAATGTGTGTGTGCTTCTATTGAGAATATGTGTTCAGCCACAGTACTGGCTGGGTCTGGAGGCATGAAGTTGCCTCTGCTGGGTTAATGGGTTCAGGAGTCTCTGCCAATATACTGAGGACTCGAGTGGTTTACATATGGCACCACTTAAAGTACCGTATACAGCACTGAAGTACTGTATACAATGGAAGCATAATTATCAAGAAGGCTTGTGCTATAATTGCAATGAATCTGTGCCAAAATCCGCTAAAACTCCTGACTAGAAATAGACCAGAAACTTTAGGAAATTTTTCTATGATTAATGTGCAAAGCGTAGTCCATGTTGACAATAATGAACAATCAAGACAGAAGGTAAATGCAGATCATAAATAATGCAAAGTTTTTTATCTTAAATCAATTTAATCTGAAACATCTGCTTTCTGTTTTGCATGTTGAGTTCTCTGATCATTGGTAATCTAAACTGAGATGAAGGCAAAGATTACAGAAATGTTATTTCATTAAATAGGAAGTAAAAGATATTTTTTCATAATAGAATATACAACAAATATTGAAAAAAATTAGAAAATGGATCAAAATATTACAGATTATTTAGAACAAAATGTATTGAAAAAGCATTTTGTTCAACCTTGCAATCTGCGAGAATTATCTAAAGTTAAGTTTGGTTTCAGTTCTGGAAAAGCCATAGGGTAAATCTACAAGACACGTTCTATATTCAAGGACAGGATTGTGTCCCCAGTAAGAGTGAATGAAGTCAAGGAATGTTGTGTAACTCATATAACTATAGCATGGCTGGGGTTGTTAGGGACCTTAAAGATCATCTAGTTTGAACACACTGCCATGGGCAGACACACCTTCCATTAGACCAGGTTGCTCCAAGCCCCATGCAGCTGTGCTTTGTACACATGGATGGGGCAACTACAGTTTCTCTGGGCAACTTCTTCAAGTGCCTCACCACTCTCACAGTAAAGAGTTTCCCCCTGATATCTAGTATAAATCTACTTTCTTTCAGTTCAAAGCCATTCTACTTTGTCCTGTCAGTACATGCCCTTATAAATACTCTTTCCAACTCTCCTGTAGCCCATTCAGGTCCTGGAAGACTGCTATAAGTTGTCCCCAGACCCTTCTCTTCTCCAGACTGAACAACCCCAACTCTCTCATCCTTTACTCACAGCAAAGGTGTTCCTGTCCTCTGATCATCTTCATGGTCTCCCTCTGGACCTGCTGCAACAGGTCCTCCTAAAGCTGGGGACTCAAGAGCTGGATGTAGCACTCCAGGTGGGATCTCACAAGAGCAAAGTAGAGGGGGAGAGTCCCCTCCCTCAGCCAACTGGCCACACTACTTTTGATGCAGCCCAGGACAGATTTAGCCTTCTGGGCTGCAAGCTCACATTGCTGGCTCATGTTGAACTTTTGTCCACCAGCAGCCCCAAGTGTTTCTCTGCAGGGCTGGTCTCAATCCATTCTCCGCCCAGCCCATATTTGTGCTTGGGATTGCCCAGACCCAGATGCAGGGTTTTGCACACTGAGCTTCATGAGGCTGGCACAGGTGCACCTCTCAAGCCTTCCAAGGTCCCTCTGGGTGGCCTCCTTCCCCTCCAATGTGTCAATTGTACCACACAGCTCAGTGTCATCAGTAAACCTGCTGAAGGTGCGTTGGATCCCACTGTCACTGTCTTTGCCAGAGATTTAAACAGTGTTGGTCCCAATACTAAGCCCTGAGCAACGCAACTTGCCAATGGTATCTACGTGGACATCAAGCTATTGACCTCAACTCTTTGAGTGTGACCACCCACTAATTCCTTTTCCACCAAGTGGTATATCCATCAGATTTCTGTCTCTCCAGTTTTGAGATAAGGATGTTGTGCAGGGCAATACGAAATGATGACTAATTTTTTCAAATTCAGGTAGATGACATTTACTGTTCTGCCCTCACCCACCATCACTGTAATCCTGTTGTAGAAGGCCAACAATTTTTCAGGCACAATCTATCCCTAGTAAAGCTGTAATTACGTCAGTAATTACCTCTTGCTATGTGCGTCAGCATAGTTTTTGGGAGGACCTACTCCATGCTCCTGCCAGCCACAGAAGGGAGACTGGCCAGCCTGCAGTTCCCTGGATCTTCCTTTTTTTCCTTTTTAAAAATGAGATTTATGTTTCCCCTTTTCCAATCTGTGGGAACCTCAACAGACCACCATGACTTCTTATATATGATGGGTATTGGCTTAGCCAGTACCCATCTGCCATTACCCTGAGGACCTGTTGATGTATCTCATCAAGTTCCACAGACTTGTGTACCTTCAGGTCCCCTAACTGGTCTTGAACAAGTTCTTCTGCTGTAGCAGGGGGTACTTCTTTGTCCCAATCCCTGCTTTCACTCACTGCAACTTTGGCAGTGTGGCTGAAGCCCTTACTGGTGAAGACTGAGGTATAAAAATCACTGAGTATCACAAACTTCTCAATGTCCTAGGGAACCAGGTCTCCAATACACTTCCAGAGAGGATCCACACTTTTTCTGGGTTTTGTTTGGGTTTTTTAGGGGGTTGTTTTGTTTGGGTTTTTTTTTCTCATCATGTACCTGTAGAAGCTTTTCTTGTTAACATGGATGTCCCTGGACAGTTTAAAGTCAGGGGGGGCTTTACCTTTCCTAACTTGATCCCTGGATGTTTGTACAATCTCTCTGTATCCCTCCCAGGCTACACCTTTCTGCTTCTACCCTCTCAGCTTCCTTTTAGTGTCTGATTTTGTCCAGGAGCTCCTTGTTCATCCACACAGGCCTCTTGACATTTTTACCTGAATTACTCTTTGTGGAAATGCATCACTCCTGAGCTTAAAGGAATTGATCCTTTAATATGAACGTTTTCTTGGGTCTCTCTTACCTCAAGGGCTTAATCCATAGTACTCTACAAAGCAGATCTCTGAAGAGGCCAAGTCTGCTCTCAGGGCAGTGAGCTTGCTGTGCAGGTCTCTAACTCCTCTTGTATTTTCCCTCTATTATATGCCTTGGTAGGTAAGTTGTGCCTCAACAAAGCTGACTTGATGGCTGCAATGCCTGGAACTCCTTTGAGCTGTCTCTTGGGTACTATCCTGTCGGAGGAGACCAGAATTACAGGCGCTGGGTAGATGAGGACGCGGATACCCATGCAGCAACAGAATCAGGACTATGAGGGCTTCCGGATGGAAACTCTACCCTTAAGATGGCTACGATCCAAGTTTCTTCTTCCCACAAACCCCTGGAATNGATCCTAGGGAGCGCCGCCGCTTGCCGCTTTCCTAGCCTGGCTCCTGGAAGCAAGAACCCCTCCACTATATTAGTGGAATTATTAATCCACTGAGACTATCCTGCTGATCCATGATGTCTCTCCAGGCTCTGGGCATCTCCCACTGGTTCTGCCATCACTCTGGTCTGAGAGAGAGAGATTGAAGATCCCCTTCCCCAACAGCTGTAGTTTAAAGCCCTTTTCACCAGCTTACCAAACCCATGGCCAAAAATGCTCTGCCCATTCTCTGGGTTTGCTTCTTCTCTGGCAGATGGGCCCTGACAGCTAACCCGTGCTAAGCCCATTTCTCAAAGAGAAAAGAGGTGGTTAAAGAAGTTGAATGCTTGGTTGAGGCACCAGTCATGTAACTATTTGTTGCTTCATCTGATTCACCTGTCCCTATCAAATCCCTTCCCTTTAACTGGGAGGACTGGTGAAAAAACAATTCTAATTCTGGCTAATATTCTTCTCTTTTTTTAAAGTTTAAAAGTATTTTATATTTCTCAAGGAAAGTGAATGTAAATAGTCTCCGTAATCCAAGATAACTGATCTGATAGCTGTATTATTCAATATACCCCACTTGTATTTCTGTGAGTCTAGCTCTTGGTTTCCTTTTGTTCTTATATCAACACCTGAAAAATGAACACCGGATACCAAATTTGTAAAGCATAAACTTTTCTTCACTGGGATTTGTTTTTCAAAGATAGCCCTTTAACCCTGTCACAACCAGAATTTTCTGTATGACTCCCCCAACAACTAAATCTGCTTTACTCCAAGCCAAATACATACATTTAGAGGTTTCAGTTTTCCTGAGGACCTGCAGAATTATTAACACACTTCAGAGTTGCTGAGGATCCTTAACACACACAGAGCTGTCTACTACACTGTGTACAGAACACCCAAATAGTATTTACTCAGGTTTTACTCTTAATGCTTTCCTTTCTGGTTCAACACAAGTCCTGCTTTCCACATCCAAACAAAAATATAGCATTGAAATCAGGGAAAGGATAGAAGGACTATATCTTTCCATCCAACTTTCATGTAAAGCACTTTATTGAGATTTCAGAATTCAGTAAACTCTGTGGAATTTAAGTTATAAATTCAAGATTGTCCTATCATTGTGGCTGTGCCTCTGTGCACTGCAGCTGGCAGTTCCCTGATACTGGGGAGCTGTTCTGTACATAACTTAAAATAATCTGTGGCATTCATGACCTAAGAATATTATGAAACTTTACAAGCAATTTTGGGAAGATTTTAGACATCAATTAGGCTTGGAGAGACTTATGCTTAGATGCATGGGCTGGGGAGGGGACAAGTATGGGAATAGGGAGATATATATGCAAGCTGCTTAGTAAGTAGCAGATCAAGCCACCTGCAGGGTAAGAACATAAATTCTCCCAAATTCTACATCTGTTCCCTTACAGATGCCTGTCTAACTCTTCCATAGAGGTTAAGTAAAAGGTGAGGATAAAAACTAGCAAATGACATTGTTATAAATGAGTTTACTGATTACAGAGAGGAAAGAGGAATCTGATAAACATAAGTAACAAAACCAATTGTGTAGAAAGAACATTAAACATCCTTTAGGCTGCTATAAAATACCTTTTTTCATAGCAGTTCTTTCTAAAAATCATTAACAATATCAATTTTTGTTTGAGAAGGCTTGTTTGTGTGCTTAAGTAGAAATAAGAAATAAAATTCTCAAAGAACATTATCTGATTATTCTTCAAGGAAAATTATAAATATGGAATGGAACAAAACACAGCTACCACAATCCTGAAAAATATTGGGTTTTCCCGAAGAAACAAAGGTATTTTCACATTGATCTTCTGTGTTAGCTACAGGCAATCTGCTCTGACTAGGAACTGAATAAAGCTCCACAGGACTAAAAAGATTTAACGCAGTGAGCAATAGTAGAATAAATACCATGGAAGACATCAAGTGAAAGTTATTATAAGGTTTTGTATTTTGCATCATCCTGGGAGCATAAAGCCTATCCAAACCTTTCCTCATCTCTCCTCTAACCTGCAGCTCCCCACTATTCAAATGCAACAGTGCTGCCCTGAGGTTTGGACAAAAGAAAGGAGAGGAAAAAGATCTTTTCCTTGTGACAGGTTTATGGGAAATAATTCAACTGCCAGCATCTAGCATTTCACATAAAACAGTCACTGTTAAAGCCAATGACCTGACAAGGAAGCAACATGCACAAACAGCACCTTTTTTTTGACCCAAGACTTTGCAGAACACAAGAATGATGACCCAGAAAGTCTGCAACAGTTTTCACATCTCTAAAAGAACTGCTAGCAAAGGGAGATCCTCCTAAGAAAACAGTGGACTACATGAACTTAAATAGAATTTTAAGGAGCTATTTTGACAAGTAATAAAAAATGGGTTTTTAAATCAATTAAAACTTATTGTTTAAATTTTCAGCAATCATGTGAAATCAGAAAAAAACCATTGTAATTGAAATTCTTACTTAAAGCAGCAGTGCTGGAATGTATAATGAAATGGCAAAGGAATTGCTAGAGTGACTCATCTCATCTCTGAGAGGAAATACGCTTTTCCATCACAGAAGAGTGCCTGGCTTTTGAAATGTTCACACTGAACTCAATGGGTATTTTCACTAAAAAGGAGTAATATTGCTGTAATTTATAGTGTTTATGGTGACTGACAGCATTAGTAACTCCCTCAGAGTAGCCACTTTAAGTTTTTATTTAAATTACACCATATGGGCCGCCCACTTAGGAGTTGGAGTGATGATCCTGGTGAGTCCATTCCAACTGAGAACATTCTGTGATTCTGATTCTGTGATTTCAGATACGCCATTCAAAGACTTATATAACCAATATGTATGATCCTATATTGTGCACTCACATTTTAAAGTTTTGAATTTTTCACATGAAAGTGTTCATGATAAATTTCTATTGTTGGAGCTATCTGGAAAATTCTACAGAACTTTTGTTTCCTATCAAACAATTCCTTTTGTTTTTCTCTGCAATCTTATTAAATTAATCGTATTTCATCATCCTAGCTTACGGATTTTTTTTCCTAATATAGACATTTCTTTTGCTTTCCTTCCACACACAATTAGCAAACACATACGAAAAAGTTTTCATTCTATGATGGGAAATTAACAAGATATATTTTTTTGTCCTGCTTTACCACCTGTTTTTCTTCATCCCTATTTGCCTTTTGATTACAAAAATCCCTGAAACTAATTACTCTATGAGAGAAATTATGGCTCTATTTCAGACAAAAATTTAAGAACTCTGATAAATTGAAACTCTAGATTCTAGGGATTTGTTACAGTGTCAGCATAAGCACTTAGATAATATGATAGTGACCTTTCCACATTATTATGCTTTTATCATGGTAAAAAATGGCTTCACTGTTTATATTTCTGAACAAGAAGATGAAGTGTGTGTGAAAATATTGGTATTTAGCACTCATTAAAAAGTTTCCTCTGCCTCAGTTCAAAAATATTCCTGCCTCATATATTTTGCTACAGATAATTCTCCCAACATGTTCAGTAAAAAAGTTGAGTTTATTATCACAGAAGAACAGAAACTTTCTGAAGTCAGGCCGGGGAATCACGGAATAATGGGATATTTGACTAAGAATTTTCCCTAGGGTTTTTTTGAGACCTTCAGTACTCTTGACAAGTAGAGTTCCTTTGAAATGAAAATTTGGGCTGCTGGGTGCAGTACAAAGTGTAGGTGATAAGTTTTTAAAGGCTTCAGTATTACAGCAACTAAGACTGGCCATAAAACTGGAATTCTATTTCATCTTCTTTTTTTAGGTTAAATATGGATTTCTGCTCTTATGTTAGAAGAAAAGTAATCAGTAACTTCTTGAAGAATTTGTGACAGTCACTATGTATGCAGTTACTTACCAGTCTATTGCTCAGTCAGGGCATAATCCTAGGACACTGGATGCAGTGACCTGAATAAATCAATTTGGGCTATGAATCTGAAACCCTGACAAACACTCTGACCTACAGAGTAACTACACTCCACCTCTACTTTGCAGAAACTATCCCACCAACAATTACAGTAAAAACCCAACAACAACAAGCACCAAAATTCCCAGTACTAATTCTTTTGTTTCATATTAAATGTAATCACAGGGGTAAGTAGCTACACCTAATAACTATTCTCTCTCTTGTAAGAGTTTTGGGGATTCAGTCTGTTTGTTTGAAAGAGAATAAAATCAACTGTCTTTAAATGTAAAGTTAGGATTTTAGTTTTATGTGTGTACTGTTATAAATATTTTCAAACACATACAAATTAACCATATACTTGAATGACTTCTTGCAAATATGGATTTGCATTTAGATATGCACATGGCCTCACACCTGCTTGCAGGCATTTCACTTGCATTTGACTGATCATACACAGATCATGAGAAAAAACAGCAGAACAGACAAGAGAATGAGAATTCATTACACCAATCTATTCCATGAACTATCTCATAGAATCAGGGGATGGTTAAGGTTTGAAGGGACCTCTTGGAGATCACCTTGTCCATCCCTTGCTTCAGGAGAACCACACAGAGCCAGGTACTTGGAACTGTACTGTACCCCAGGTGTTTTTTAAATATCTCCAAGGGTAGAGGCTACACCAGCTCCCTGAGCTACCCACACCAGTTCTCAGTCCCTGTGACAGTGAAAAAGTGTTTCCTGGTGTTCAATGAAATCCTCCAGTGGTTTTGGTATTGGAGAGCCCAGCTCAGCACTCAGCACTTCAGGTGTGGCCTCACCAGAGCTGAGTACAGAGAAAGGGTGATTTCTGCCAACCTGCAGGCAGTGTTTTGTCTTACACTACCCAAGATATCATTACATTTCTTTGCATCAAAAGTTTGTAGTTGACTTACTTACTTTCCTTTACTTATATGGAAATAATAGTTTCCGTTTGTGCCCTATAAATACATAAAATAGGATTCATTAATTCACTATGAACAGGAAAATATTTTCATGCTACTATTATGCTGATATCCCTGTTTTTACTTTTTCTAAGTACTTCTCACGAATAAGAGTTCACAAAATAAAAGTTTAAACTGAAGTATTATGTATTCATTTAAACTGTATTTCCAATTGTTTCAAAATCCACTTTTATGAAAGAAATTCAAGAGTACTTTTCCACTGGAAAAAAACATTTGTTTCCTTTTTTCGTGGGCATACTGAAATAATGCATTTTATTTTCTATAAATGAATACCTTAGTATGAATAGAAAGACATTACATGAATAAGTATGTCAGTGCATTTTTATGTACAAGTTTTATCATCCTTAACTTGTGTATTGTACTCTAAAGTTACTTAGTGGAAGACAGTGCCTGACTGTCAGGCATAACTTTAGTGAGTCTTTTTCTCAGGGAGTGATAAACTTCTTTTTAAAGTATTTTTATTGGTTTAGAAATAGAAAACTTCCACAACATATATGCCAACACAAACTGAACATTACCCTTTCCAGAGTTTTACTGGTAGATCAACAGTGAAATCTGACTTGTTCTTAAACAATGGAATCATTACATTTTCCATTGGGTTCATAGGAGTCTGGCCTTGCAAGGATGTTGATTTTAACATATTATCAGATTTGTCTATTTCAAACTCCTGTGAAAAATTTAAAATAAAGCTGGCAAATAACATGGCAAAGTTATAGAAATGGATGAAATTCTATCAACACGGGTAGGACCACTGATGGCTTTTGAAAGTGAAAATGGCATCTAGAAAAGTCTAAATGCCGGTTTTAAAAAAGGCGAGGAGCTGAAGAAACAAGGTGTTCTTAGTTGTTATTTTCTTTTACAGCAACTACTAACAAGCTGACACCATTGCTG
>VWZD01001750.1:0-10468 GCA_013396695.1 Sakesphorus luctuosus
ACCATATCAGATGATCTGAACCAGTTGTTTTGGTTCTTGGTGCTTCATGATAGTTTATCTCTTTGTTAAAGGGTTTAACTCCTTGGCAAAGGCAGACTTGACATACTTCATCATCATGACTTTAGTTTTAAAAGTACTTGAAAGTTACATATGTTTGAAAGTAATGGAAAAGAACAGAGTTCTTGAGAAACTTTTTCTGATAAATATCAAGCGTCCTCTATGGACACTGACAAACTTCCTCAAGCTCCCTCTTTCACATATGTCTTTTATATCTGTGGCATTGTGTGCTCCATGAAAGAAATAGTATTGCGTGTGTTTTGTGGGGAGTCCGTCTGTTTTGTTATATGGCACAGGAAAGTATGCTGTATCCTTAATGTAGCCATGGTGGTTATATTTATGTGTGTCTGGTATATCTGGTGCAAACAATTTTTCAGGAAGTAGGACCAGCAAGTGAATAGTTTGAAAACTCTGGGTAATTGTTACAGGTGTTAAACAAGTTATCAAGAGCTATTTCATTGCTAAGCACCTGAAATAGAAATACATTTAGGGAAAAAAAAAAGCCTTGGACTATTTCAGAGATGTGGTCATACTTGGATGTTATTCTTTGCCCCATTCTTTCCTATCAGACTTGTGAATAATCTTGCTTGCTATCGTATCTGCAAAATAGCTGAATATGGACATACTGTATGTAAATTATGTAAATACTTCATCATATGAAGGAGGTCAGCAATGGATAGTTGAAAACTTTTCAACCTTGTGAATTGTAATCCATAAGGAAGTGTTGTGGACTATTCCTGTGTAATCTTTTTGTAGTACTAAAATCTTTCTGATATTTTTGACAGTCTTCAGTACAGTTTCTCTTGAGTGTGTCTCACTATTCATTTACAGTCATAGCATCTTTGGGTCTCAGATGCAAAAATTATAAAATATGTTGCAAGTGATGGTGCCATATAAAGATTGTGCTGATAAGTTTTTCATAATTGTTCTTCTTTCTTAAAACAAAACAAAACATAATGGGAGATAAAAATGATTCTAAAATAATCTGTAGTAGAATATCCATATTTCAGCATGTCATGACTTTCTAGAGAAGTCTGACTTTATTACCTTTCTTAACAAAACACCTTTGATAGGTGAGTTACCATACATTTGGTGGGGAACTGGCTCATTTGCATATAAAAGTACAAATGCAGTCATTTATCTTAAAACAATGTGATATATATCATAATATGTGGGTTCCAGCTAAATGAAAGTTTCTGTATGAAAACCTAAGTTTAATTAGCAGAGGAAAGAATGGGAAGAGATACTATTTCCTGTAATATCTAGAATTAAAATATTGGTTTGGCCACTATACGATGAAGAAGCTGTGCTACATCGTAAAAAAATGCCTCTTTTTCTTTGGCAAAGCTGTGGGAGATTTTTTTAATTTTGGATTGCTGTCAAAATTAATTACACAACCTTCATTTTTAAAGTAAGATTCTTTATTCCTTGACTATATTGAGATACCTTTTTCCTTCCCTCATACCAGGTAAAAATGTCTGTGAGAGATATCAATGTCACTTCATTTTTCATTTTTTTTTAAATCCTAAATTAGCACAGATAAGGATGAGACAATATTCTGAACTGATATTTAGAGGTGCAACTTTCACTCTACTACATGGTAAATTAAAGACAACATGTTTTAGTTAGTTTTGATAGTGCGTTTTTTATGTAAATTAAAAAAAATAGTGCATTTGTTTTTGTAACAGTTTCCAGGTTTACTTCACCAGGTTGTTGCTTATTCTCTTCCAATTTAAGTTAGCTTAAATTCTATGTACTCCTAAGTGAATATTCTATTGTATTCTTTTTTTGCCCTCCTCCCCAAGCTAAATTAAAATGAAAGTGCAAAACTGAAAAACGTGGTTTTATTTCAGAGAGTAATTGAGGTTGGAAGGGGCTTCTGAAAGTCATCCTGTCCAATTCCCCCCAGTTCCAGCAGAGCCACCTAGAGCCTGTTGGCCAGGACTGTGATGCTCAGGTCACAGACACTCAGGGAATGACCTAGAGCTCTTTAACAGTGGTTGGAAATAGTTTGGAACAATAATTCATGCAGGTTTTAGCCAGATTTCTATCAATGCCTAAAAGTAAAGTGTGGGCTGAGCAAGTTTGAGGAGCCTAATAATTAGCCTCCATGTTATGAGATTCTCTGTCTTTGGTTTAAAACTCACTCTTTGCTCAGTTGAAATGTTTGTTGCGTTTAATTATTTCCCCCCCAAGAAGTTATAATTGCAAAAGAGCATTCTTAGGGTTATTTGTACTTACTTTAACACCACTTAAACTATTAAACTGTGCCATGACTTTTTTATGGGGTAGAACTGTAGCCCTTCTGACATGTTAGTTATTACTGTAGTGCTGGTGAAGATTTCACCCAGTTTGATGCAAGTTGAAAAATGGAACCCAATTGCTTTACATACCAAACAGAATTAAAATGTAAGATGATCTCATTCTTAAATCATTTGGCTTATGGTTGGTTCTTTTTTGTGTTATCTTGAGGACCTGGAAGTTGTGCTCTTTTTTGTTTCAAAGTTGAAAGCCTTTCACAAATTTTAGAAGCTCTTATATGCAGTGGAACCTTTTACCCTACTGAAGCATCCGTTCTGAGCTGGTAAACAAGAAGTTGCACAGTGTATTGTGAGTTAGTTTGGCAGCATATAATTTACATTTTTGTTATTTACCTTTTGGCATTACCATGGCAGGTATTGTAAAAGGAAGTGCAGAAAGAATATACAAGTTCTGGAAGTCCCTTTGCATGCTGAGAAATTTGTGGCATTGTAGTATCTGTATTGGTGAACTACGATGAAAAAGTTGAATTAGCACATTCCTTTTGTATATCTACCTGCTTTTGCACTATTGATCAGAGACAACACTGTGGTTCAGGTTTTAAATTTGTATTTGTACTTGGTATAACATTATATGTGTATGCATTGTATAGCAAAATATATATCTATTTTTTACAGATTTTAACTACAGCTTTAAAAATCTGTTCAATTCTGTAAATTCTTTTTAGGGTAAAACCAGAATTCGGCGAGTTGGGAGTAAATGAAACACTGATGGACTTCCTTAGAAAACTGCTATTAAGTAAAAAATTGATTGAATCTTTGTACTTCTGGATACAGAAGCACTTTTGTTGCTTTGATGTCAGTAGCTGAGCAGGTACAGAATAAGTATTCCGACTTTGCTGCTTAGAATTATATATTTGTATTTTTATTTGATTTTATATTTATACTGTGAAGTCCTTTTTCCAAGCCAAATTTTTTTGGCAAAATCTTTGACTTGTAGAACACTGACACAGTTTCATCTAGATTTCCAGTTGTAAGACAGCTTGTCCGGGAGGTTACATTGGGAGGAGAGAGGTTTTATGAGCTTGTTGGAGGCTCTCAACCTTAGTTTCAATTAGAGGTTACTAGTGTTTATATGAGATTACCATTTAAAATGTAATTTCATTAGATAAAAAATGGAATAAACCAGGTGTATACAGTCTTCATATTTTTTTAATTCATTTCAGTTTTTCTTAATATTTCTATTTAAGTAAAAATACCCAGAGGTGAGGTCCTAATACTTTTGTCATCATGAAAAACACTCTTTACTTATCATTAATATGTATTTAGGGGATGAAACATTAAAACCAAAAGATCATGCCTACTGACAAATCTGCCTTAATCCATATTTTAAACCACTATTATGGTGATCAGCAAAATCTTTTTCAGAAACAGTACTGGAGTGCTAAGGACCCAGTGATCCAGTGGACACTGGTATTTTATATTTTTCAGGAGCACAGTGGAGCTGAGCTGATCCTGCCAAGTTCCTGTACGTTTTCTGGGACCATGAAAGAACTGGCAACCCTGCCTTTTAACACTGGCTTTTTTAGCTCATTTTTGTAAACTATTCATCAAATCCCAAGATTAGAGAGTAATTTGTAAGGCACTTCTAAGAAGGAGTTAAAATTAGTAGCATTTCAGGCACTGAGAATTTTCTTTTGCTATTGTACTTGCATCAGCTGCACACATTTTTAATATTTGAATGCTAGCAGGGGAACATGAAGACTCAAGATTGAAAAAGTAGTTAACTAACATATCCCCCTTTGAAAAAAGCTGTTTGCTTAAGGCAATTAATGTGTATTTCTGTACAAATAATGGCCTGACATTGAAAAAAAAATTGAAGTTATTTTTTATTTTATGCATTTAGTATTAATTTAATTTAAATACTTACCAAAGATAAGGGTCATTTAAAATACCTTGGCATTTTTAATTGCTACATAACTCCCCTTATTTTGTAAGGTTCATGCAATTAAAATTTTCGTACTTTTCACCTAACAGTTTTGTTTCCATTGAGATAACTGATTTTGCACAACTGCATTTATAATCCATTCTTGTTTGACTAAGGAAAACTTGTCATGTCCTTTCAGGAGGATCTAGAGTCTTCTGTTTATGGCACTGAATTATTACCCTGCACAGAGCATGGACTGCAACATTAATAAAGCAATGACAACTTTAATGTTGATGCTTTGGGATTTTACCAGGCAATAATGGTAATTCTTTTTGCAATTGAGATAAAAAGATACTGAAACAAATGCACTAAAAACCCCAAAGCAAAAAACTATACATAAACTAATTAATGTTGGGGGGGTTTGAGATAATTACTTGCATGTGCGAATACACAGGAGTAAGAACAATAGTCTCTCCCCTCATACTTTCCCCCACACGAGTGTTCAAAATCTTGACCTCACGAAGGGAGACATTGGCATATTAGAGAGCCTGATTTTATGGAAGCAATACAGTATAGAGGATCTTGGTATTTTCCTGATTACTTCAAGAAATAAGTTGCAAATCAGAAGATATCTAATATATATGAAAACTCAAGTGAATGGTATCTTGGACCTAATTAATTTGTTTTCATTTCTGAGTTTGATTTTTAATTTGTGCAGTGTTTTTAGGCTCATCTGTTTAGGTGCCATATTAATTAAATGTTTTCTGTATAAGCAGCATGGGGAAAAATGCTTGTACAAAGTCAGTGAGAAATGATTATTATGCATTTGCTGGTATTTTTGGTTTGGTTTCACAGAGGACATTAATAATAATATACTTGTGTAGTTTGAAGTGAAAGCATGCAGTGTTTAAAATTTTGCACTTTCAATAGTTATTGATAATATACCTTTTCCTTCACACTTACCCAACTTTTTCCAGTAAGCAGCCCTCCATAGTCTCCTTCTTAGATGCAGATGCATGTACTCTGTCTTACATTCTCTTTCATACACAGAAGGATGCATGCACAGGATGGGATGCAGTTTAGATTTAGAGTTAGATTTATTTTATTGATCAGATACGTTCATATCTTTTGTTTAATATGTAAACATTTGCTGCTTGAATAGCTCATTTTATGAACCTCTATTAATTTTTTTCTCAAGTATTTAAATAATTTTTCAAAATTAAAGACAATAACATGCATTCATGTATTTAACAATGATAAAGTCCAATATAAAAGTAATAGCTATACTGTATTTTCCTTTTATAAAATTATACACATAGGAAGAGATGGTGAATCTTTAAATTCTCAGATGGTATTTTCTTATACATTTGCTTTATATTTTTAGGTAAATGATGTGGGTTCTGTAGGCACTTGTTTACAAAAACATATGTTAGTGGTTTTTCTTCATGTGTAATTTTGATCCCCATTAACTGACTTGTAGTCCTCTCTATATATGCTTCTAAAGGTAGTCTTCAGTAATTACAAAACCAAGTAAGATACTGGTTTATGCTTTCAAGGTAATAGATAATTTTACTTGGCAGTGAGGACACAACTATTGTATCACTTTCCATTCTGAAAAATAACTTACAAAAGCAAGATATTGCAGAACAAATCATAAAATGCAAGTAACATTTTAATGAAAAGTGTGTAGACAAAACATAGTTTAAATAGTATTTATTCTGATGAATAAATTGTAACTGATCCAGTCTATCAATTAAATGATATAACATCCTCTTACTGTGTGCATAGTCTCAGATCACTTCAAAACTTAGGTTAAAAGTTTTAATCCTCAAGAGTATATGCTGTATGCTTATTTATAAAGTGAATGGACTAAAGGTCTAAAACCACTTGAAGAAACTTTCTATTGAGTCCCACTGGAGACTTTCAGAAGTTGTTACACTGGTTAAAAAAGAAAAAACCCAAAACATATATTTTCTTTAGAGGCAGAGACTTAAATACAAAAGTAATTCTGAAAATATTAATATTGTTTTATTACCCTGTTTTTTATAACATCCCTACTGCTTTATTACATGATGGAAAGAAAATGTATAAAATCAAAGTGTAAAGGGAGTGATGAAATATTGCTATAGCTGAGGTCACATAGTAGCAGTAGAACTGCTATTCTGTAGAAGAGGGAGAACAGATACAGAAGACCTGTGCAATAAAGTTTCTACATATCTCTTTGGGAAGATACAACAATGATTATTTTGTGGAGTAGGTGTCTTCAGTTCCCTCCCTGTACACTGCCACTCCTCTGTCTGTCCTTCTGAACCAATCTGTATTTTCTGTGTAGATTCTTTAATGTTCCTTAAGAGCTTTTTGAATTCTAGCAACAAACAAGAGATTGAAGTATTTAAAGACAACAATTTGTCATTTCAGAAACTCCAGTGTAGAAATTTTAAATAAATCTCTGTTGCTGTTAAGACTCCCTGGACATGATAAAACTTGCCAGAAGCCTCTGTTTTGGAACACTTTGAAATCGTAGAATATCTTGAGTTGGAAGGAGACCCTCAGGGATCACTGAAGTCCCAGCTCTTGACCCTGCACAGGACAATCTCAAGTATCACACCATGTGCCTGAGAGTACTGTCCAAACACTTCTTGAACTCTGTCATTCTTGGTGCTTGTGACCACTTCCCTAGGGAGCCAGTTCCAGTGCCCAACCACCCTCTGGTTGGAAAACCTTTTTCTAATACCCAACCTAAACCTCCCCTGACACTGGTCATCACAGAGAACAGATCAGTGCCTGCCCCTCCGCTTCCCCTAACAAGAAAATTTTAACTGCAGTGAGGTCTCCCCTCACTCTCCTTCAGGCTGAACAGATCAAGTGACCTCAGGACACCCCTCATATGGCTTCCCCTCAAGGCCCTTCACCATCTTCATTTCCCTCCCTTGAATGCTCTCTAATGACTTAATATCTTTCTTATACTGCAGGGCCCAAAACTGCACCAAATATTCAAGATGAGGCTGCCCCAGTGCAGAGCAAAGTGGTACAATCCCCTTACTTGACCAGGCTTTGCCTGATGCCCCAAGACAAGGTTGGCCCTCCTGGCTGCCAGGGCACTCCTTACTCATATTCAACTTTCCTCAACGAGGACCCCCAGGTCCCTTTCCATGACACTGCTTTCCAGCATCTCATTCTCCACTCTGTATGAACATCCAGGGTTGCCCTATCCCAGATGCAGAGTCCATCACTTGTCTTTGTTCAGCTTCATGTAGTTGGTGATTCTGCAGCCCTCTGCTTTGTTGAGGTATCTCTGCAGGACCTCCCTTCCTTTGAGAGAACCAACAGGCTCCTCTCAATTTAGTATCATCAGCAAACAAACTTGTATACCTTTGAGTCCTGCATCCAAGTTGTTTACAAAGATGTTGAAGCACACTGGGCCTAAGTGTGTGGAATCCCACTAGTGACAGGTCACCAGTCTGATGTCACCACATTCACTATTACCCTCTGTGACCCAATTGCTCCCCCATCATATAGTGTGTTTATTTTGCTGTGGGCTGGATATTCTGTCTGGAATGATGTTGTTAGAGAGCTTTACTGAAATCTAAAACAATTGCATCAGCTGTGTTCCCTTGATACACCTGATGGATTCCTTTGTCATGAAAGGAAACTGTATTTAACAAGCAGGATTTTTCCCCTCATGAAGCCATTGTGGATGTGACTGATGGCTGCATTGTCCTTCAGGTGCTTTGCAGTATCTCTCAGAATAATCTTCATAATTTCACCAGTCAGTGAAGTGGGACTGATAGGCCTGCAGTTTTCAGGGTCATCCTTTCTTGCCCTTTTTGAAAACTTGGACAATGTTTTCCAGCTTCCGGTCAACTGAGACCTCTCCAGATATACAAGACTGTTCAAAAGTCATTGAAAGAGGCCTCACAATGACATAAACCAGCTTTTTGAGTATTGGGTGAATCCCATCAGGCCATTTAGGCTTACAGGGATCCGGCTGGAACAGCAAATCCTGCACAAGCTCAGGGTTGACTGGGAGTGTATCGTTCTCATCGCCATGGAGGCAAAGAAATCATTAAATACTCTGAGTTTTGTCTGTCCCTGTTTGTGAGGTGACCATCCCCATCCTGTAATGGGCCAATGTTACTTCTGCACTGCCTTTTGCTGTTACTGTATTTGAAAAATCTCTTTATATTGTCCCCCACAGTACTGGCTATTTTCATTTGGCTGTGCTGTTACCTTGATTCATTATTTTTATGGTCCTGTATGGCTCACTTTAAAATCATCATTGTATGATTGCTATGGTATTTGTTTTCTATTGATTCCATAGTATATTGTGAAGAAGGCTTTGGCCTGTAGTTATTGATAGCTTGACAATTACTTACGTCCACTTTCTTTTTATGATGGTTGTTAAAAGTCATCGTCACTTGATAAGCAACAAGAGAGAAAATCAATGCAACTGTAGTGATAAATTCTACAGAGAGAAATAAATTCAGCAAAGTCAAAAGTTTAACTTGTGAGCCCACTGTGGCATTATTTTTGCATTTCTGTAATTGAGAGAAACAACACCAAAATATTTGGTATGTGGTCTCTGAGTAAGGAATCCAATTTTCATTAATTGTACCTGAGATTAAAATTATAATGTTAGAAATATTCCGTATGTTTCACTGGAAAGAAGTTTATGCTAATTTGGTGTTCTGAAGTGGTGACACAGGGTGGAAAGTGTCCTACCTTCTTTCGCTGACTCTGTGCTTTCATCAGTTAAAACTTTGGCATGCTGAAATTATATTTCCCCTTACCGTGGCCAGTGAAAATTACTGAGAATGTATTTTGACTTTATAGCAATATGCTAATGGCCTTTGTTTAGAAGCTCTGTGATTAGCCCGTGTAGTAAAGCCGTGTTAAAAATGCATTTTAATACTAGAGGTATAATTAATAAACACATTATTTCTCGTTTTTTGAAAGTTACCTGGTAAGTTGAATGTTAGCTTTTTATCTATGTATATCATTCTGTCTTACCTTTCTACCTTTGGCCTTCCAGGGAGAATACTTAGTTTAGATGTTTGAATCATCGCATGTTTTTCAGCTAAATTACTTCAAAGTCTGGCTCTGATATCTGCAGAAATGAAGATGTGAGTTGAAACAACCTTATCTTAATCACAGCAATTTAACATGGAAGTGGTAGTCAGATAAAGGAAACAAGAATAGATAGGATTTCTGTCACTTAATTTTAAAATTTTATCTAGGTTTGTCTGGGATAAACCATGAGAGTTGCACTTGATCCATTCCCTCTGAATTCTCATGTACAAACTAGAATGCCTTTACTCTTTACCCACTGGTTGTTGCTGTTTTCTTGGATCTTGCTGTAGTAATTTAATCCTATGTAAAAGCAAGACTGAAATTACCACTTCATAGCCTAAATACCTTCTGCTTCAGGAGTTACTGCAGAGGTAATGTAGGATCATTGTTAAAAAGTGAACTATCTTAGGTTTTTAAAAAGTAAAATATTGTTACTTTTGCCATTTGCTTTTTGTTTGTTGCTATCTGAACTAGTGACAAGACTTACAGCTCTTCTCTGTTGAGTTGCTGTTGGCCTTTTGCTTAACTCCCAGAAGGAAAAGAAAGCAAATCAACAAAACTAAGCTAGTTTTGCACTTTTTTTCATCTAGATATGACTATACAACTCAAATCTATTTTATTTTTGTTTTGCGTCTGTGATGTGTAGTTAGGAAGAATGAATTATGTGTGGCTTTTTTTCAGAAAGCTCTATTTTGTCTGCTACACTTGGTCAGATGCTTGACACTTGTGAGGAAAAAATATTACTAGAGAGATAAGGAGCTTAAAACCGGTTCAAAAAGCTTGGATGCTAGGCCAGTGACCTTAAATTTGGCTCTTTATGTAGTGTAAAGACTTGTGTCATCAGGGTACATATGCTTACCGGTACGTACATTTGTGAAAAGATAGACTTCTGCATTTCATAGTAAAGAATCTATTGATACTTAGATTTAGTAAATTGCACTAACAAGTACGATGGTTTTAAGTGTGTGAAATGCTATGAGTTAGTTTGCAGTGTGACCTTACAGGTCATAGTAAGAATCCTTTTATTATATTTGCTTTTAAATCTTCCCAAGTGTAAATGCTCTTGTCCTTCCAGCTAGGGTGTCCATGGGTGTCACTTGCACCACTAGTTTACATTTAGTTTGTTGAAATTAGTGATGGCTTCTATATAGCACAG
>VWZD01001751.1:0-76153 GCA_013396695.1 Sakesphorus luctuosus
CGTTCCGCTGTGCCTTTTATGACTCGACTTGCCCGTCCTGTGTTGGCCTTTTTAGCCACCAGCACGCTTGCAGCAAGCGTGGGTAGTGCCCTTCCCAAGTCTTCATTTGTGAAGCCTAGCCATGATGATGACCACTGACATGAACTGAGTAACATTTTTTTCTACAGATGTGAGTGAACTTAGTTTTAGGGTTTTATATGGGAATTGTTTGAATGATTTGATAGTGTGTGAGTGAGCAAGAAATCATATTTTAACACTCTCAGTGTCTACTCAGTTGTGTGAGTGCTTTTAAAAGCCAGAATGCAGATTAAGGAATTAAGGTGAACACAAAAAGGAGATTTTTGAAGATCACCCACAGTTCAATTTCACCATCCTTTGTATACTGATTTTAAAGTAATTAAGGACAACAGTTCTCTGTTGCATCAAATTCTGTAATGTACATACTGTGTCCACTATCCACTCTTGTGGTGAGGCCTCTATCCACAGAGACTAAGAGATTTGGACAGAAACAAGGTTACTGAGATGGTTCTGTTGCTACTCATACTTCCGAAAATAAGCTGACCCACCCGATTCACCAGTATGGTCAGCTGTATGTATACAAGAGCTGTGATTATGACAGCAGCTCAGGAAACAAGGCACGTGGAAGTTATAAAGGCTTTGCTTTAGTGGTGCTGGAAGGATGTAGCAGGTCACAGAGGCTTGATAGCTGAAAGCAGAGGCTGCTTGTGTACTTAGAGAGAATGTGGTTTAGTGACTGTGCTTGCATGTATGATAGCCAAAACTCAGACCTGTAAAAGCCTGGGAACCAGGGAGAGAACTGGAAGAACCTGGATGTGTAATAAAAAAGAGGGTTCAAAGGGGCTGTCAGAACTGCATGCTGCACTGTGATTTGTCAATCTGTTGAACTTCAGCCTCAATAGGTGCTTGAGCTAAAGGGAGTTCCCCATCTGCTTTAAAGGTTTGAGAGGTCTGAAATTATCATGGCAAACACTGATTCACTTAAGTGGCAGTGGTTAAATAGCCACTCCCATGGGGTTTTATTCCATCTGTCTCACCCTCTGCCTTCCACACAGACTTTTCCTTGTGTTGTCTTTCTTCCTGTTTCTGTGTGGCCAAACATGGGATCAAAGAAGTTGATTGAGATGAAAATTCTGTGGTTTGTTTAATTATTGTAGTTTACATCTGAGTCTCATACAGCACCCTGCAAGGGGATATATTAATGCATGGCCAGGTATCACAGGGGAAATGGCAAGAAGGTAGGAACTTGAAAGGTGAATAGGAGAAGCAGGACTGAGTTTTCATGAAAAAAAAACATAGTCATACATACCCCCTGCATGACTGTCAGCTATGGGTCTGCAAAAGAATCAAGACCTTAAGTTCCTGTATGACAGGGGAGTAGAGGCTGAACTTCAGTGTACTCTAAGTCATATATTTTTTGGAGTTTCTTTACTGTAGTTCTGAGATATACCTATTCAGTTCAGTTTAAACAGTAAGTCCATGTTCCTGACTACATTGCCATGAATGCTGTAACAATATAAACTTCTGGTAAAGAAGCGCCAGGGTACTTTGAGTATCTTCATAGTGATCAGTACACTTTTGCAGAACTGCAGATGAGATATAATTTGATTTAGTACTTGTAGAAGGCACTAGAATGATACTGGGTAAGAGGTCATTTCTGTGTTAAAACACAGATGTTTATTCCCCATTTTCAAATCTATGCTTTAATTGCCTGAAACCCCAGCACTTACTATCTAATATTTGAGCAGTTATACCTGATTCTGCTGCTGTTAAACAGCTTCATCATAGAAATTACCTCTGTTTGCATCAGCTTCTAATTGTTTTGTACAACCAGTTGTCCTGAAAGAGGGGCTTCTTTTTGTAGTCTGTATAGAAGGGAACTTTGATGAAAGAAGTGAAGTTAAATGGCTGTAAATAAAGCACTGGTAGACAAAAATGCAATAGTTCTTCCTGATATTGCCTAACATGTCCATGGAAAATATGATGATTATATGTTATTGTGGTTATTAGTGCAGTGTAATCCCAGTAGCTTTAGAGAAAAGGAAATTAGCTCTCAGTCAATATCACTGCTGAAAGAATGAAGAATAGAGTTAGATTTTGGAAAGAAAAATATAAACATCAGGTGATGCAAAGTGGGTTTTCGTACAGTGTCCTCCTGGATAGACAGTTCACTGTATATTTGATGCTGGAGAAGTCATATTTCCTCACTTTCTGGTTTAATAAAACAAGAATTATACCAGCTACCTTCTCAGCAGATCTCTGAAGATTGTGTTTTGCTCATTAGAGTGCTGTGATGTCATGATGATGAAAGTGGGTCACGTAGCATTCTTGTTACCTGTTATATAAGAGAAAATATATGACAAAATTATATAGTGTGCTTTTAACTCAGCAGTGACTCAGATATGATGGTGATCACAGTGTGCAGTTTGTTGTGGATGTTTTATTTAATAGAATCTGCATGGATAGCACTGGTTTATTATTTCCAGATGTTGGTATACTTAATATTTAGACTGAATTGCTGTCTCTGTATGTGCGTAAGGCTGGAGATGGTATTGATCAGTGTGATGCTGATGCCACAGATGAAGGTCTGGTTCTCTCTTCTGAGATCATCTCCAAATCTGTGATTACCGTTCTCAGTCATGGCTCTGCCGGCAAGGAAATTCATCTAGCTGTATGATTCATACTATAGAATAGTCCATCAAGAAAAACTATTGGTTACTGTCACAAATCTTCAGAAACACATTACTATGAGAAGAAAGAAAAGAAACTGAATGATTGGAAGGAGTGTTACCTCTTTAAGCTGCCCGTATCAGAACAGTCATACATTAAGTCTAATTCAAAACAGCATGCAGAACACTGTCTCTACATACCATTAGGCCAAATACTATGAATGACAACATCATTCTTTATGCCTCATTGTACGGTTAGGCCCTGCCATAGAAGATCAGAAGCCAGTTTCTATGACTTTTAACACAAGTATAAGTCTGAGCAGTTCTGCTGATATTGACAGTAAACTGCAAAGTATCTGTTAGCAATAGTCAAATTTAATTTTATGTGGAATGAGGATGGCTGCTACTGTACCACAGATTTCAAGGAATTGTGATTCAGTCTAACCCATACCACAATATCACTCACAGTCTTTCGACTCTGAAGTCCCCCAGCACCTACTGAGATAACGAAACTGGGAGCATTTCTCATTCAAGTCTTTGTCTTCCAGTACAAAGTTTTAATTGACAGTATGTGATTTGGGATGGAATGACAAACTTCTTGTCAATGGTTTGATTCAAACACAGTACACCAACATGCTGGAAGTCTAATGGTGAATGAGTTCCTGCTATGGATTAGTGATTCAGTCCTAAGCAGAGGAGTGGCCATCCTGCCATTAACTCCCACCACTTTATTGCCTAAGCAGTAAAGATGCTCTTAGAGCCCAAAGGCTTTTGGCTAGAGCTTTTCCAATAGTGTCATCCTCTGAAGGATCCAAAACTGAAGTGTCTATGTTTAAGCTCTTCTGAAAATCAGGTGAGCATGTTCTTTTGTCTCCTGTGAGTAAAATGAAAGCTTCTTTATTCTAGGGAAGTAATGGTGGTGCTGTATGTGACTGCTCATAAAAGCCTAAATTCTTGTTTATTTCTTTGTTCATTTCTGTTAGCTTTGGAGTGAAGACAAGGCTTAATTAGACAGCAAATACTTTCAAGAAGCAGAATTGAAAAAGGCATTTCAGAGATTGTGTTTGCGTATTCCATTGAGAATAGTTTATAAATATGGTTTGTTTTGTTTTTCTTGGAAAAGGTTTTACAGCATTGGGTACTGTGCTTTAAAATGTCTCTATTGAAGATGAGTGCTATTAGGTGCTCAGCTTATTTTTTTGAATAAAAATTCCTTGCATGTTCTGTGAATATTTGCAGGTGAGGAAGGCAGTCAAAGTAGCCACATAAGAGCACCGAGTGTATTAAAATGTGAAAAAAAGTAGTTACCTCAGCTGTAAAACTCTGGTGTTAACCTCCTTATTACTGCAAACTGGGACAGTGGCTCCCTGCCATCTCCAAGTGTGTCAGCCACAAGCTCAGTCTGTGCAGCAGTAGTTGCCTATTCTTTGAAAGGCTCTTAAATAAACAGCTGTCTGCCTTTGAGTATTTGAGAGCTGGAGGTTATGGGTCTTAGTAACAAACAACAAACTGCAGGGCAAAGTTGGCTGTTGACTGTTGAAAAGTACCTTCATTTCCTGCCAACACTTCACTATTCCAAGGCTAATTTTCTTTAAAGTCTTCTTTCTGTGACCTTTGTCAGGTTTCAGGGTCTCTTGATTTGATCATTCAGGATCTCTGTCTTTGAACATCACTCAGCGAGTGTGTCAGATAATGCCAGTAATCTCCCTGGAGCTGATTCTCAGACTGCTCATATTTTGCTGGCACAGAAAGAATGATTGTTTATAAAGTCATGATTGAAGTATCCATCATGCCATCAGCAAAAGTTAAAACAAGCACTTCTCTGCTGGTTTTGTGTAACTGCTGTTTGCTGACAAATTGGCTGGAAGCTAAGGTTTCTGTTATTTGGGAAAGGATTATTTATGGCTCTTCCATCCTATTGTGAGAGCATGCAGTGTAACACACCAGATTTCTTCTTGTTTAGGTAGATGTTACTTTCTTGTTATCATTAAGAAAATGCAGGCACCTTTTTCTCTTCCTTTTTGCGCCTCAGCAAAGCTTTGGGCAACTGTCTTCAGAAGAATTTTCTGCTAGGCACACACAGCATAGTAAAATGTTCCTGGACACGATTTCTCCTAAGGGGACCTGACTGGCATACAAAATGAAGAATTCCTGAGCCATTGGTATGGTAGGATTTTTGTATTTCTGTGCAAATCTAACACATATTATGTTATTTAACTTAAATAATGCACAGAATGAAATGTTTATTCTCCGACTTTATTAATGAAATCTTCAGTACTAAAACAGAAGTCTAATTGTGACATTTGAGACAGCACCTATCTACCCTATCCCCTAATAATCACCTACATTTAGTGATGATATACTCCTTCTCAAGTATAAGGACAAATAAAGCTCTAATGCAGTCATTTATTTTTTCAGCCCCACCCACTGTTAAATTCATTCTTTGTTGACAGCGTAGGTTAGATCAAACAACATGAAGTCTATGCCCTTCCTTTTATAAGAACAGCAATGACAAGCATTCCCCTGTAGAGAAGATGAATGGAGCTATAAAAGAAGTGGCAGTTTCACATTTGCTTTTTTGTAATTCTACACAGTCCAATAGAAAACTAAGTCCACCAGTGAATTTCTAAAGGTGAGTCAAGAAAACTAACAATCTTCATGCAGTTCTATGGGGAAAAGGAATTATTTCTGTGCAATACTATAGTTTTCACTCTAACTAGGTTCTATGATGTTTGCCAAAGCAAACAGCTCAATAATTTAAAATATATAACAAATAAGGGAGTTTTTTTCCCTACAGAGAAGGGCAGTGCAGCTATGGCAAATCTTTGAGGCACCACTGGTCACTTTAGGAGCAGTTAGATAAACCTTTTAAATTGTTGCATAGTATTTTGTCTACTGTGAGAAATAAAATAACATGGTCTTATTACAAGCAAGATCAGTTGAGTTAGAATAGGATCTCTTTCCTTTATTTAGGGTTTCTTTTTATATTGCTGTGATTTTGTAGGATATTTATAGGCATATTGCAAAGATTGTAAGGTACCAGGTGCTGTCAGGACCTGGCACCGAGGGCCTTTTACAACTGAGCGGGGAGGGGGAAAAATACCAGGTACTTAAAATGAACATGCAGAGGCCCCTGTGCACAAAGGCCTTTTTGATACGTGGTGGTTTCTGTGAACAAAGGAGACCCTTCATCTAGTGTGTGTGGGATTCTTCACAATCAATTAAGGAGCAGATGACACCCCTCTCTCCCTTTGGAGAAGACACCTCTTACGGCAAGACCAGCAAGTGATGATATGCATTATCTGACGAAAATAGGCAGGACTTTGTAGACTACAAAAAGCATGAAGTTTCAATGTCACGTGTGCTTCCAGACACCCTGTGGTTTGAAGCACCCAGCACATGCTGAAAATAAAATTCTCCTCTTTGTTATACTTTTTTTGTTTCATAGGTTATTGCCGTCTCCTAAATTTAAGAGAAGGGAAATTTTCCTACATCTGCTAAACTTATACACACATTTTGTATGGTATGCAGTCACTGTAAAAATGCTGCAAAATGAAAAGTTGCTTTTAAAATTAGGAGATTATACAAGACTTATTGAAATCCCAAATTTTTAACTTAAGTGCTTCTATTTTGGTAGATATTTTAAAATAATACAAAAGTTAATTCCTTAATATTTTGAAAAATGAGGCATTTTTTTTTCTTTTAAATTGTCATCAAGTTAGGGGTTGGCCAGCTCTTAAGGCTAGCTTGTTACCTATTTTCTTTTTAGTTTATAATTACTAAAAAATTATGGTAAAACAGTAATAACAAACTGACAAGACCAGACTCGAGCTTACCACTGATGTGTATTGTTTCTATATCCTTAGGGACATGAAGCCTTCTGGGGAGGCTTTCAAGAGGAAGAGTTAATAGATTGCTCCAAAGTTGATACAAGCTTCTCTGGGGAAAAGAGCAGGGCCTGGAGGATCTGTGATAGAGAGCAACTCTTTTCAGATACCTGCATTAAATCTCAGACGTGCTTTGCTGTCAGCTGCTGCAGAGCGGAAGATTAGCAGACATGTCTGTAGCACTCAAGCAAGTCTTTAATAAAGATAAGACTTTCCGCCCAAAACGCAAGTTTGAACCTGGAACTCAGAGGTTTGAACTTCACAAACGAGCACAGGCATCTCTCAACTCGGGAGTGGACTTGAGAGCAGCTGTGCAGTTGCCCAGTGGAGAAGACCAAAATGACTGGGTAGCTGTTCACGTGGTTGACTTCTTCAATAGGATCAACCTCATTTATGGAACTATCTGTGAGTTCTGCACAGAGAGGAGCTGCCCAGTGATGTCTGGAGGCCCTAAGTATGAGTACCGGTGGCAGGATAATGTGAAGTACAAGAAGCCCACAGCATTGCCAGCACCCCAATATATGAATCTTCTCATGGACTGGATCGAGGTGCAAATCAACAATGAGAATATATTTCCTACGAGAGTAAGTAAGTGCGAGGAAGAAGTCCTAAAGCATAAACTGCCTTTCATTCTATGTACTAAGCATGTTCTCTTCCCACCTTCATTTTTAGGAACAATCAAGCTGTTAAACAGCAGGTGGGGAGGAGGGCTCAGAACTAATGTGAAATGTGTGAAATGTTAACTGTTGGCTGCTAGATACAGTGGGGTTTGTTTGTCTCTGGGGAGCCTCTCAGGTGGTCAGCATTGCATTAATACTTTCTTGAAAGCTATTCAGATTTGCATGGCTTTGCGCTTTGGCTGTCCACTTAGATCCAGAATGGAAGAATATTTATCATGGATGGAAAGCAAAACTAGTAAGAGTTCTCTCCTAACACATACATCTGTGTACAATACAGTGGAGAGTCAGGAATGCAGTGAACTTTGCCCTCCCACTTTTGATTTTCCCAAGCCAAACTGACAAGCTGAATTATTCTCCAAAGTACTATTTTTACTACTCCATATAACTAAAAGGTTTTGCTATTTTTTAACCAGACCGCCCAGATGAGAGAAGTGTTAAGAGCAGCACAAATTTCCTTTTATAATATTCTCTCTGAAGAGTGGGGCAAGTAGGTTGACATATGTTTGAAATAGTTCCCTCTGAATGAGGACAAGTTTGCAGAAGAGTTCATTGTGTCGTGTAGAAAGCCTAAATGTTTAGCAGTGGCTGCATGTAATAAAAAATATTAAAAAAAGACAATGTTATATCTTAGCAATATCAATATACTTAAATGATTTTCAGTGGTTTTAATTAGTGGGTCCTGAATTACTTCTTTAAAATGGAAAAACTAGGAGCTTGCTGTAGGACGTGAGCTTGCTGTGAGATGTTGTATATTAGTACTTGGCCCAGATTAGTAACAAACAAGAAGAATGGCATATGTTTGGATTAGTTCAGCCCAATATTTTGCAGTTTATACGCAGACAGGGCCTGTGGATGATGTTCCTTTCGGTAATTCCTGACCATTGTAATACCTTTGAAATTCCCAGATAGGAACTTTGTTATACCAAGTTTCCAGTTAGGAAATGAGAAACAAATCAGGAGTTTGTCCAGACAAATAGCTGTCAAAGTATTACTAATAGGAATATCATCCACCCACAGCCCCTATCTGCATAGACACTGCAAAATATTGGGCTGAACTAATCCAAACATATTCCATTCCTCTTGTTTGTTAACTATCACTTGTCTGTTCTACACTAATAGGTAGTAGAATGCAGTAACTGTATTTTTCAATCTGAACTTTGACAACACAGCAAAAAGGAGGATTTCAGAGGAAGAGTATCATGTGTTTGGTATAGTGAAAAGTGAGTTTGATTTCTGAAGCATTTATTGTTTTATGTTTTGTCAGGGTGAATGCTTTTTGGAGTTGAAGGTGGTTGAAGGTGCAGAGAATATGTGATTTTGCTTCCACTGGTATTTCTGTGGGTTTTTGTTATACCAAGGTTCCCCCTTGGAGTATTCCAATATTGTTCCATTTTCTTGTGTTTTGCATGTGCAGAAAGTGCCGTATGTCAGCAAATGTGAGGAGCTGGTAGCACACTGGCATGCTGATGGGTGTTACTGAATGAACAAATAATGTATAACACACAAACTTTCAGCTCTATATCCTCCCCTCTTATATTTGTAGTAAGATAGTTTTGGGGGTACTTTTATCCTAATGTCTTACCTATCATAAGTCTAAGAATGAAATCAGTAAATACTCTCAATCTATAAGTTTTTTTTCCTTCTAGCACCTTCTATTTAAATCAAACCTGGAACAACTGAAGAAGGGGAAAGACGTGGTCTCTAAATATGGCTTGACTGATTTCAGTCAAAACAGGAAAGCCTGATGTCCATGAAAATCTTTGTCTCACTCTGAATTGACCCAAAGGAAGAGGAAAACTGTGCTTGAGACTTCATAGAGTGTCCGACTGTGCCATGTTTGTATTACAGACCAAGATGACTGGGCAGTCCCATAAAGAGATTTTACAGATACCTTTGGAGCATTATTTCATAGAGCAGCACTTACATCTGTAGTCCTCTCTCCCCTCCTCTTGAGCCTTTGTTGCAGATACCATAGTGGCCCCTGAACACTTCTCATTATTGTTTTGATTCACCAGGGGTTTTTTATGAAACTGTTGGTAAAATTGTTTGGAAGGCCTAGGATCTTGCAATTCAGAAACATATATGCCATGTTGAATTTGGTGTTCTGCGTCCCTCTTCGGTCACTAAGTCCCCAGTTAAGCACTCAAAACAGTCAGTGGGAAGTTTGTATCTCTTCTTGGGGTAAGTTAACTTTTCCTTCAAGAGAATCTTTTGATTTATTCACACATCAATCAACTAATTGTAAAGTGGAGATGATGCTACCTGCCAGCATATCTAAGTACTGCTTATAAAGCAGTTTGACCTCAATGCAGTCATTCAGTATGTGTGTTGTTCCATGCTTTGTATTTCACAATTGATCAGAAAGACAACCTTTGTTATTGTGTTGGATACTGGTTGTTCCTATCTGTTCTGCAGCAGCCTTTGGTTAGATACACCAAAGAGGCTAGACATAGAGTACTAATGCAAATCTCTATTTTCATTTAGGTAAATTAATTGCAATGAAAATGATGATTGTTCATTCTTTAAAGCAGCTGAAAGATGATATACGCAGAAAACAAAACAGTGCAACAGTTTGAAAACATCGAGTGGCTGTAACTTAAAAAGATTAATTTGAATGTTTCTAATCTGCTGAGAATTGTTCTGCTTAAAAAAAATGTTATGTCTAGTGGATGATATTTGGGCTGACTTTTACATTAGCAAATGAGTTTGGTGAAGAGATCCAGGCTGGGATTGAATAGAGCTGATCACAAAAACCCTGAACACACCTTTCTTAGCTTAATCCTATTAAACTTTTCCTCTTTTATTTGACATATCTCTTGATATCCCAATCTAAAAAGGGATTTCAAGAACTATGATTAAGCACAGCTTTCACTGAGGATCCAGTTTTAAGGAAAATAATTTCAGAAGAGGGATGACCAAGTATGGTGGGATCTTCCATCTTAGGGTGGGACCACTTTCCTACTGATACTGAACTGGCTGGCAGGAAACAAGGGAGCCTTGTATGGGAACAGAAGAACTGTCAAGAATTGTGTGCAGGTGACAGAAACAGGCACTGAATATCAGGACACTTCACTGTATAGCAAAACTTTGCAGACTATCTTTGATAAATGGCCTCACAGTCTGTAGAGGATTGAAGACATGGTCATGTTCTTGCTATTATTTCCATTATTCTAAATTTCTTTCAACCATTTTAAGTAGATTTAAGTCATGTAAGAGACTGACAACTCTGGAAACAAGTTCTGCAGGTAACCACATATAGATGTCTCAGCCCTCAGTGAATGTGAAAGCAGGAACAGAAGAGAGTCAAGGCTGTATGCCTGCTCAGGCCACTCCTGTGATGCTATCTGTATTAGTCCCCAGCATGAATTTTTGTAGTGTGTTGAGGTTAATTTAGCTTTAAGGTAAACTCTTCAGTAAATACTAGTTGCTCTTCCAGCCACCTAGTAACCTCACTCTTTAACACTATTCAAGGGATTTATTTCTCAGGGTCATGTAGGCAACCTAAATATTCCATAGTCTCAAAAGTACCTTTTCTTCCAAATCTCTGCTTTCTTCATCTCTGTGCTTTTTGGGAAACAGTCTGAAGAAATATTTAAGAGTCAAAACCAGTAGATCCTTGGGACATATGCAGTTTTTGTGGAAATGTAATTGTTAGCTTTCACCATATGACTTCGGGCAGTGTCAGAAAAGGAGTTAAGAAAGCAAGCAGTTCTATTCTTCTGTGCTCTCTTCACACCCCAATTCCAAAATAGGATGAATTCAGTTGCTTTAGAGTTTTTTTCTGTACTCATGGCAGCCTTATATTGGGAGTAGTCTGTTTTGTTTGGATTTCCTAGTGAATGGACCAGGGGGTGGGAGGGTTTCTGTTACAAGAGACACTGGGAAAAATATACAGATGTTTAAGGCCACGAGGATTATGTCGTTTACTCTTATCTGACCTCCAGAATAACACAGGTTGGAGAACATCACGACATGATATCCTTATCAGGTACATAGGTTGAAATGAGAAAATGGTCAGAAGACAGAAAATTTTGCTAAAAATAACAGAAAATTAGCTTCTTTTCTGACTTGACATAATGAAAAACTTTTCCCAGTGGGGACAATAAAGCAGTTGAGAGGGGAGCAGAGAAGTTGTGCTGTCTCCATCCTTTTGGGTTTTCAAGATCAGGCAGAATAAAGCCCTGAGCAATCTGATCTGATGGCTATATAAAGCAGCATGCTGGCATGCAGGCCTCCCAAAATCTGTGCCAGCCCTTATTATTCTGTGATTCTTAATTCTAATTTCAGCACTGCCATGCTGCCTGAGGAACAAGAGCTAAATTGATTAAAAACTGATTAAGCAGTTTAAAAAGCTGCAATTTGACAATTAAAGGAAATACAAAATCACTTTTAAGCTATGAGAGTATTTGTAGAGGAGGATTTAAAAGGTTATTAAATTACTTCAATCAAATAGCCTAGTTATGCTGATCAAAATGAAAACATAATTTTAAAATGTTTAAAACCTAGGACTTCAGCTGAAAAATTACTGTATCTTCAGAAATATCCTGGCTGGCCCATGTTTGACTAGTAAATTTTGGTAGCTATCAGCTTCAGAGCATTTGCACAGAGCATGTGTGTGGTGCTGCTTCCAAAAGAGGAGCCCAATATGTTACAACTATGCATCTGCAAAATCTCTGGAGGGTCCTTGTGGATACGATTTAAATTTTTCAATGATTTCTTTATTTTCTTTATTAAATATCAATTGATATTTATGGTATCAAAGTATTGAAGTAGGATTTTTTTCTGGTTCTCTATCCAGTAATGCAAGTTACCACTTACGGTACTTCTCTCCTGGGGCAGGATAGCAGCTGACTGGTGAATAGACTCTGCTCAACTACTTTTGCTGAGGAACAATCTCTTCAGAGTACAGCCTGTAGAAATGTGGGGAGAGTGACTTCATTGACTTTTTCTAAAAGTTATCCCTGTCTTCCCACTGTTCCAATGTATGAGGTGGTGTTTGTGGTGTGGACAAAGTGTCATTTGCTGCATATACTTTTTCTTCATTTTTTTTGCAGCCCTTGCAATTGCACTATCTAGGAACTGCTGTTGCTTCATGCACACCCACCCTGCCATAAAAAAGGTACAGTCTCTGTAGCCAGTTAATTTCTTTCCTTTTAAGACAAAGCTTTACCAGGGGCCAAAGAGAGGGCGTGATTGCTGGCTGTTAAGTGGTCATTCGGTCACCGAATGTTGGACACATACAGCTGTAATCTGCCACTTGAAGACTGATATAAAATCCAAACAATCCTTTCTTCTTGATCTTTGCACCTGTCACACCATTGCCGGATTTGGGCTATAGAAGAATTTCATTTTGTAATGCCTGTCCTCTTCTCTTTGTTACTGCCCTTTCTTGATTGCTCCTTCGACATGGATATACTTGCCAAGAGCATTGCATTAACCATTTGTGCCAGTGAAATAAAGAAAATTCTCCAAAACTTACACTATTCTATGGCTCTAGCTTTCCTCTAGTTATTAAACTTTGTGAATTATGTGCATATATGTGTGTTACAGAAATGTTATAGCAGCAGCACAGCTATTGTGTTAGAGAGTTTGGTGTCTTGAAATATATGTACCTGAAAAATATCAGGTAGATATTTTATTACTAGATTGTATGTCCAAACCTTTGTCCTGCTCTTCACTTTTTTCTGGTCTCATGGTTCAAGATCTAACTGATGCTTCTAAGTAAACTAAGTTGGCAGTTGAACCAGTACACAAACATAGTACACTTCAAGAGTATCATGAAAATTGATGCAAATTGCATAGACCACTTCTGCATGGTGAGTGACGCAGTTTACCCAAAGCTATCTATCTGGTCTTCTTAGCCTTGCATTACTTTCTTGCAGACTGATTATATTTTGGAGCAATTTGATGCCCTGGTTTTGTCTGATATATAAAATGTCTTGATTAGTTTAGGTATTCTACTTATATGTGAATATGGTTTGCAGTTTAGGAGTAGTCTAGACAGTCCTCAGCCGCAATCATTATTGACAGACAGGTGATTGTTCCCAAAGCTGTCTTTCCCAGATGTGTTCCTTAGTGTACCATCTTGATCTGTTGCTAGTTGTGCCTTTTGAGGTACATATATGTCCAGTTACAGCTCAGACATATGAATTAACCCTTCATTAATTCTTCAGTCTAATTCTAGTAATAATAGAAAGTATTTCCAGTAGAAAGTAAATGCAAATTCTTTAGCACATTCTCTGTTTTTTCATGAGAAGAATTTGGTACTGTTGTTATGAAGGAATGCTGTCTCACCTATATAATGTGTATGAGAAGTCTGATGCCTCATATGCTGTGTTTTCTATACTGTGGTAATCATTAAGGGCTAAAGCTCCCTTTTGCTAACTTGTTGAAAAGCAGGTCTCAGTAGCTTTTTCCTTCCATTGTCCATACTACAGAAACTTGAAAAAGAAAGAACCAACCTCAGTGGTAGCATGAATGGTTGAGGGAAGCTCACTGGAAAAGGGATGTGTTAGCTGGTTTTGCAAAGACTAAAAGGTTTCAGGGTCTCTGCTCACTTTGTTGCTGTTTTGGGAGGAAGAAAAGTATAAAACGTCTGCAAGAAGTGGTGTCCCGTGGGGTAACTAGAGTCCAGTAGCTCATACCTCTGGTTCTTGGGGAGTTTAGCTCTCCAGCACATTGTGATTGCAGATGCTGTGGGAAACTACCTAAATTAGTCTCCCAGAGAATCAGTGACTCTGCAACCACAGCTTCTACCCTAACTGAACTTGTCACCTCTTCTCTTTAGCTACCCTCACAGCACAGCTGATGTCTGCAGTGTCTTAATTCTATGGCATGCTGGAGTTGACGTTTTGCCAGACTCAAGAGTGTGGGAAATGTGGCATCTTGAACACGGTTTGCTTTGGACAGTGGGTTTGTGTGAACTGAGTACTCTGCATTCTGCAGTTGTGTGCATTCATTTCCCTGATTAACAAGGAGAATAGCTCCTTATTTGGAACCTTATAAAACAGACCTAGTGTCATAGGCTGCAAAGCAGAATATGTGTAGAAGTAGAATTTACATCTCATAATGACTTAGCTGGTTCATTGTTTGGAACGCAAACAAAATAATACTTGGAAGTATCAGTTTTACTAGTGACTGCTTTCTGCTTATTTTGCCAACCTGAAGTTATTTAACCTCAGAAATATTGTATAAAATTCATAGTAGTCCCTACTCCCATAAAGTATTTTCATCCTTAAAGTCATTCTTTGGAGGACAGCACTGGTACTTTGGAGGCATGTTTTATGCAGAATCCAGCCAAGAGAGGTATGTCAGGGAGGTCTTCGGCTGCCCCAGACATATGGTAACAAATATCAGAATGAAATATGATCATAGAGGTATGAAAACAAAGTCATTTAGTCCTGTTTAAAGTGCAGTCTCAGTTTTACTCCACTGTGGAGTGGCTGGGCTGCCACTTATTGTGTTTTTAAGAGTACTTCTGAAAAGCCTAAGTCAAAGATGAGGTCTTTGTTTCAGCCAGAAGCACCAAATCTGCCCTTAAGTTTGGCCATCTTTTTTCAAATAGAATGATGACCTTCTAGATTTAGCACAGAGCAAAATCAGAAACTTAGGGAGAGGGAAGACTCATTAGTTGGTTTTAAATTAGGTTCTCATGGTGTTTTATGGATATTTTTTGAAGGAATGTCAAATATGTATGTGAAAAATATACAGTTAAAAACCCATTGTGTGGATAAAAGCCATGTGTGAGCCTTTGTATCATAGTAGTGTGGCCAGCAGGACCAGGGCAGTGATTTTCCCCATGTACTTGGCATTGAATCCTGTGTTTATTTCTGGGCCCCTCACTACAAGAAGCACATTTAGATGTTGGAGCATGTCCAGAGCAGGGCAATGTTGCTGGTGAGGGGTCTGGAGCACAGATCTTAGGAGGAGTGACTGAGGGAGCCAGAATGTTCAGCCTGGAGAAAAGGAAGATTGGGGAGGGATGTTACTGCTCTCTACAACTATCTGAAAGGAAGTTGTGGCCAGGTGGGGGTAGGTCTCTTCTGCCAAGTAGCAAGTAACAAGATAAGCAGAAATGGCCTCAGTTGTGCTAGAAGTTTTGATTGAATATTAGAAAAAATTCTCCATGGAGAGGATTGTCAAGCATTGGAACAGGATGGCTAGGGAAGTGGTTGAGTCACCATCCCTGCAGATATTTAAAATACATGTAGATGTCATGTAGTAGGTACTTAGGGAAATGGTTTAGTGGTGGACTTGTCAGTGTTAATTTTATGGTTCAGCTTGATCTTAAGGTTCTTTTCCAGCCTAAAGAACTCTATGGTTCTTTTATCTTTAAATACAAAAGCAAGAATGACATACTCAGGTCACCTAAAACATTTGTAAGAGCATTCTGATAATGCTACAGAGAAAGTCATCAAACTTTCTTAACAGTATTATTTATAAATGTGATTAAGTAACTTGTATGCTTGCCATTAAAAGACAACTGATCTTGAAAAAGATAGTGGTACTGTTTCAACTCTTGATTATTGGGGGTTATGAGAGGCCTGGTGCCTTAACAGATAACAAGCACAAAGTAGCAAGGACAGTGGGACACAGGATTCACAGTTGGTGGTCTGTGTTCAGCTGAAGCAAGCCTAGCAGAAAAAAAATTGAGATTCATAAGGTGGAGATTGATTCTAAAGTTGAATTTATGTACAACTCACTAATTACTTATTAGACATCATAATTCAACCTGTTTACATTCAGTGACCTTAAAATTAATGGACAAAACTGTTTCATTGCACAGGTGCCAATCTATTATGATGTGAATCAGTATGAATGTCAGTTATCAGAATTCGTCCATGTTCGTGCAGGCACAGTTACCTGCCTAGCAGTCATACTCAGCAGTAGTATAATGCATCCTTCTTTTTTTTACTGATGCTTGTGTACTAAGGCTCATCAGAAGCTTTGATTAGAGCATGTATAACATGAATGGACCTTACTTTAACTTGCCATACCACTTCATATGGCAAGGGTATATAATACACTTCATTGCTTTTTATCTAGTTAAACTCGGCTTGTGCTTGTGATGTCAGGTAGCTTCTAATAGAATTAAAGCAAGAAATACTCTATTAGATGGTTTGGATGTGTAGATAAATAGCGGTTAATGATACTGCTGTAAAACATGCTTCTTCATTTTGCGTTTCAGTAATGAGCAAGACATATTAAATGGATAATTGTTTTCCTGTTAAAAATGGATTGTGAGCATAGAATTGTTCATATTAGCCAGTTGGACCGTAGTAGTCCTAGAACATGTTTGCTACAATATCCTTGTTAATGGAGACTTCAAAAAGTAAGCAGCATGGAAGTTTCTGAAATGTGCAGAGATCCCCAATGAGCATTAGAAAATGAAGTAACTGAAAGCACTAGAACAACTTAACAAAAATGTCAGCTAGTGCTCAATGGAGCACCTATGTGCTCTCATTCTAGCACTGACAACTGTTGCATGCTGGGAGACTGCCTGACTTCAGAAAAAAAAAAAACAAACAACTCCCAACCTTTAGAACTGTAGTAGGTTATTCCTCCTTGTGTTTCTATGGATCTATCCAAGCAGGCATAAAATACTTTCTTACAAGTTTTAAACATCTTGGAAAAATCAAATTAGAAGTCCTGGACTTTCAGAGCTGTAATGCAAACACTTCTATGGATGCGACCAGTATAAGGCATGGCTGTATGTAGTGAGTGATAATTGATGGTGAGTCCTTGCTAATTGTGAGCTGTGTTTTTTCAGTCCAGTGGTGCATGCAAGCTTGCCTTTCTTACATGACTGACTTGCTTGCTTAAACAACTGTGCTGTGGCTGTACATGTGACAGGTATGACTAAAGTCATGGTCATAGTTTTTAAGCACTGTAGAACTCCGTCAAGCCTCCCAATCTGCCTTTAAGGTACCTCTATGCAGAGCTGTTACCTCACAAAAATCTACTTACTATTTGACTGTTGGAATTGCACAGGTATAAACAGCAGCTAAAATTCAATTTTTCTCTTTCATTCTCTCAACATGTTTAGCTGCTGATCTAAGTGTTTGTCAGTTTTTGTCTGTAAGCTGGGCAGTTTTGACTGAAACCCAGCAGCCAGTACATTCCAAAAACTGCTTGCAGGACACAGGAAACAATTCCTGGGCTCAGCTGTAAGCTGTGTGTCATAGGGATGAACAACTTTTACAGTAAAAATTCTTCAGTTACAGTGCCACAAAACTTACACGTGCAGCATATGGGCTGTGGAAATAACAAATAATTTTTTGTGTTTGACACTGTTTATATGAGACCCCACGTCTTGGGATCACACATTTAACCTAAGAGAATTGTTTTCAAGTACAGAAAAACCACAAAATCCAAGATCTAAATTATTCCATTTTCGCTGAAGCCTGACATAGGGCGCTCTCCAGCAGAGGATTTACCACGGTAATTGGTCCCTCTGTGTGCAAATGGATATAGGAATTTCCTAGAAATCTCTAGAGATCTCTACAGTGTTTCATGTGTATCC
This sequence comes from Sakesphorus luctuosus, assembly GCA_013396695.1. Classification (NCBI taxonomy): domain Eukaryota; kingdom Metazoa; phylum Chordata; class Aves; order Passeriformes; family Thamnophilidae; genus Sakesphorus; species Sakesphorus luctuosus. The sequence goes on from VWZD01001751.1 coordinate 17,777, forward strand.
CTCATCAGAAGTTTTGATTCACTTGGAAAATCCTCTGAGTCATGCTTTGAATCCTCAGAAAAGTGGTATATATGATACCTGTTTAGTGACTGTTTTGTATGACTGAGCAGGAAAACCTCCTTGTAGGAACATCAAAGATTAGAAAAGACCTGAAAATACTCATAGCATCTCAGATACACAGTGGAACAGGAGTGAAACAGTCTTTACAAATAATGCTGACTGATGATTTTTTTTTCTTTCCATCTCACAGTGAGTCACAAGTCTGAGGAATTCCAGGGAGGCTGTGCCCTTTCAAATTCTTGAAAGTACACAGTGGAAACTTGTATTTCCTTCTCATAATGTGAATCAGTGGCACTTTGGCTCTTTAGAAACAAAAGGAAGGTTACCAAGATGTCTGGAATCAGAGATAATAAAGAAGGGAGTAATCAAAGACAGTTAATAGTTGGAAGGGAAGAGGGAGGGCAAGGAACAGATTGTCTTTGAAAGACAAATCTCTCATGTGGATATGGAAAGAAGTACCTTTTCTTTTAAGAAGCTGATGTTTAGCTGAACTGAGAAACTGTTATAGTTTACAAATAAATGTATACTGTCATCATTAGCATGGTGAAATTAACAGTGATTGTTGTTTGTAGTTTGTGCAGTGTCTACTCCAAGCAGCCGTAACTGAAAGAACTCAGTCCTCTAATGGACAATTCCTAAAGCTTGAAGCTGTAGCACTCAGTCACAGAAACATTTCCAAACCACATGCTGGATGACATCAGATCTTTTAGAAAGGTTCTACTTCAGGGAATGAAACAATTAACTTTCCTACAGCTGTCTTACTCTAGGAATTATGTATTCAGTGTTATCCTGTCAATCTGCCTTCTGGTGTTCTGTTTTTAGTCGTGAATCAATTGACCCAAATTTTAGTTTTATCAGTGAAATTCATCTCTTCCATTACCTTTTGTGTCTGTATTCACCTTCCTTTCCTTGAACCCTGGTTTTTGCCTCATCTGAGTCTTTCCCAGCTGTGTAACTGTATTATGACAACAAACTGGGTAACTGGTCATGATAACATAGATATGGTGATAGCCAACAAAATTGATTTCAAAGATTTGTGTCTACTTTTAGCAGACCTATCATCACAGAGTAATTTTCTTGTGTACATTACTTTCCCTTTTTCTGGAAAATTTGTTTCAGGGTGACTTGATTTTCTTTGAATCACTTATTGCCTTGTCACATAAACTCTCTCTGCCTCCTAATATGTAGATGGTTTTTCCGTGAGTTTCTTTTTTAAGGACCAACACAATTGAATTACATTTGTATATGAAGGGGTTTCTGTGTCTACTTCCTGTTCTTTGTCTATTTTTTATGAATTCCCTTGGAAAAAAGTGATCTCTCGATCATGTCACAATTATGATCTTTGCATAGTGAAAGCTCCTGTACAACGTTGAGACTGCAGGTGATAAATGCCTAAAATACTGGCTAGAAAAAGAAGCAAGGGGTAGCATAAATAGTTGAGGTCTTCCACTGTGACACTGATGAAGGTCAACAGTGAAGATCTGCAGCCTGACATGCTTGGACTTCAATTGCTTTACATAGTCAGGGGTAAACAGGAAAAAGAGTGAACAACATTTGCTGATGTTACAAAGTTATTCAGGGTAGCAGGAGAGGGTGTGGCTTTGAGGGGTTGTAGAAGGCAATACTGTGAGATGGTAAATGAGCAATAAAAAAAACCCCAGATATAATTCAATGTAGAAAATGAAGAAAATAGTCAAATATTCCTGGTTTCTATGTAAAACGGTCCTCTCTGAGGTGACTGTTACCATGCAGATTCAGAAAGACAGTGCCAACAGATGTTAAGAATAACTAGATATCAAATTGGAAGCAAATCAAAAAGCATAATTATAAAATTGTGTAAATCCCTGTTTCTCCCACACCTTGTCTTCTTATCACAGAGAAGGTACTGTTGAAACAGGAAAAGTTTCAGAAGAGGTAAGAATGATAAGCAAAGTTATAGGAACACCTCTGAATTAGGACTAGTTGAGTTGGCTTAGAGATATCTCCATAGGAGAGAGGTGAGCTGATGAGCAGGGTATAGTATGAGTGTTGCAGGCAGGGTTTGCCTGTTTACTGCCTCTTCTAACCCAAGAAGTCACCAGGCAGAGTGAGGCATACAGTGCTGGGCAGACTGTGGAGCACCTTGACAAAGGAACCTGTTAGTGAAAGAACTACAGACAGATTGAATGGGTAGCTGGAGAGTCTGTTTGAAGAGTGATCCCTTGCAGACTACTGAATAGACAAGCTATTCAGACAAGATAGGCTCAGCACATCACTTGAGCTGAAAATGCTCAAAGGCAAAGAAGGCAAGAGGAGAAAGTATTATACATAGAATACTGCCCTGAATCAGAACAGTTGGTTTCATGTTGCTTATGAATTAAATTACATATTTGTCGTTAAGTCCTTTGGATGTATTCACCTCTACATCTAATTCAGCTTGGACAAACAGGTAGAAACAAAGGAAGCAACATACCCCAGCTTATGGCTCTTCTGTGCTGTCTGTTGCAACTTCCTGACAGACAGTACCTTCCTTTGTGGCCTGCTTGTGAACCAGTGCCCAGAATGCTGCACTTTTCAGCACATTCCAGTAAACCAGCACTGATTAACTTTTAGAGATAGATGAGACATACATATCACAATGATAGCAAAGTATGCGAAGGCAGTGGTGTGACAGGCTGGAGCAGTAACAACCCACTGGTTTGCTGTTTTACATGGTCTGACCTGTAAATTTCATAGAAGAATGACACATCTGTGGACAATAAGCTGAAAATTTCCTTTATGTCTGGCAGTGTAGTAGATCTTTTGACCTATTGATGTAGTGCTTCATTGAGCATTGAATGCAAGAGGGTTGCCCTGGCCCACCCCCCACCCCCCGCGCCCTTTTACAAGTTTTATTACCAATAATCTTAGTAGATTTTCAAGGGTGGATAAGAAATTTTGTAACATTATGATGAGAAATGTTTGTTACACTAAAACATCCCATATAAACATAAAAATTTCACTTTTCACCTCATGCTGTGCAATGAATTACTTTAAGAAGCTTTACCACTTTACAAAGTTAAGAGTTCAGCAGATGTGACACAGTGCAGTAGCTTCTTTAGTTAGGGTCCTAAAAGAAAATAGGAGGACAAAAATCAAGACCACAGCCTTGGATTGTACAACCTTCTTTGAAGGCTTTGACCAGACAGTGTATGTTGCCACTGTAAGGGACCAGCAATAATAATCATAGGATTAGCTTCTTTGTTTTTGTTTGGGTTGGGTTTTGGGGTTGCAGGTTTTTTTTGATTCTTGGACAAGTCTTAGCAATCATTGGAATTCTGGAATTCTGGCTGTAATTTTCCTGGGCTTCCATGCATACTAATTTTGTCCTTGTGGGAAAAAAAACTTAGGCATTTTATGCAGCATCCAAAATCATGTCTTTGTAAAAAGTCATTTTAAAGCTTTATACAGAAACTCTCAATGCAGAATAATTGTTCCATTTCTTCCTAGGGCTTCTCTTTTTGTGAATAACTACAGTTGTCCTTTTTCCAAATATTGTGATAGGGCAACCTCGTTGTCTTCCTTTCTAGTTCTCAGCAATGTGCATTTATCTACATGAATCACCCAGAAATCAGAAACCATTAATTTTTGGTAGATTTTAAGCTTTACTTACATAAAGGTAAGTGAACTTTAAAAAAAAAACCCTAACCAACCAACCAACCAAGCTTCAGCAAATTACTAAGTTAATTTAAGCTTAAAATAACTTAGTAAAAATGAAACTTCATGGCAATTTCAGTATGCACTGCTTATTTCTATCTCATTGCAGGATCTATGCTTAAGGATAGTTGCTGAGCCAAGACCTCCTTCAGCCATCATCCTGTTTTACAGACAGGAAATTTTAAGTGTCCAGATACTTATAAATCTGTCAGCTCTCTGTCAGGCTTTACACACAAGTTTTATCTGTCCTTCAATGTCTTACCTTTCAGTCTTACCTATACATGCCCATCAATTTAAAAGGTAATTGATGTCATACACCATATGAGCAGTGACAGAGATCATGTAAACTTAAACCTATAGACAAAAATGCATAGACATTAAATGTGAAGATAAATGAATGTTTGCTACTCAGGCAATTAGCATTAAACAAATAGATAAATCAGTCTCTTCAGCAAGAAACTTACAAGTGTATGTTTAGCTCTATTACTGAAGTGGAGTAGTAACCCTTGCTGGTGTAAGTGCACTTGGTCTTACTGCAGGTTTCTATAATTGTGCTGACACCAACAAAAAAATCCCCATAAATCTCACCTTCAGTTGTATTGTCCCTACATAATAAAACCAGTGTGAGGATCTGATCAGCATTTCAATTTCAGCTAAAACATAAAGGCAGAAGTGTAAGTGGTATCCGTTGTATGTCTGAGGCATGCCTTAGGGGTCTAGGGGTATATGCTGTTTTCCAAAAAAAAAGTATTTTACTGATTTGTGTAGAAAACAGGCACCCTGAAGAAACATTACTTGATTCTGTATTTGAATTTCTTTAGGTTTTCTGTTTATGAAAAGTAAGGCCTGGTGACTGTTTCCCTGTTCTTCTTGTCAATGAACTAAAACTTAATTCCTGAGAACTAGCTTCTAACTTCTAGCAAAAAGATATTAAGCTAAAATAATATTTGTATTAACTCTCCTCTCATTTCTATGATATTCAGTAGGCATAAAATGGAGCAACAGAAGATGTTTACAAGGAGTTTTCAAGACCCAAAGAAAATTTCATTCAGCTGAACCTGTTGCAATGTAGAAATGTTCTTTATATAGTAGTTTAAAGGTCTCCTGATAAGATGGTGCTGCCCTTGACTAGTGGGGTCTGAGGTGTTTCTTCTGAAGATAGTGTTTGAGGCTGTCAAAAATCTTCTATATTCAAAGCTGGGAATGATGAGTTAGGGAAGGACTCGTATTAACCCTGTAATTAATCTGAAAAAGAGAAATGACTACTCTGGTGAAATCAGTGTGTCTCCCTTTTTCAGCTGAATTTGATAATGGAGCAAATCAACTTATTTTTGGCTAGTTGTGTCTTAACCCTTTTATTTGCTTTCTTTGAAAACTTGATTCAGTAGTGCATTTGATGCTTATTGAATTCTTTTTGTTCAAAATTTTTCTTAGCACATTAATCCTGCAAAAGTCATTGATTGAGGTCAAGTTAATTCAACTTTTGAAATTGTTTCTGTAGTTGTTCTTTGATGAAGACATGAAAATTATTATTCTGCTTAGCTTCTTTCTTTAAAAGAATTAAGATATTCTTGCTCATTGATTTTTCCGACATAATTTCAATTAAATTTGTGGCAAAGCTTCCTTTGGTTTCTAGGTACCAGATGGAGCCCTAGGCATCTGAAGAGGCAGATCTTATCTATTTATGACATATTGGAAAAATCTGTTTAAATGACAGTAACTCCTCTTGCATGGGCAATAGTGGATTTTGTGTGCCTTGTAAATCCAAGCATCATTGACCTATACTTTAACAGTATAGAGAGTTTTACAGGGGCATATGCAATCAAAATATTCACAACCTCTTTATATGACTTTAGTTCCTGTTTTGGAATTATGCTGGATCTGTAACCTGTCAGTCAGTGATAGCTTTTATGCAGCTTTCACTGTATGAGTGTGTGTGGGGGTGTTTTCCATGTGTGGATTTGTGTATGTGTGCACATGCTTGCTGACATAACCTGAGATTCCTCGGAAATTGCCATCGTCTGTGAATATAAAGTCCTGTGTACTCTGATTCCTATTCCAGAATTATTTGAAATGGCTTGCCTTTTATTGGATGAGTATTTTCTGCAAAATGCAGGAACACTTTAAGAACCAGGACTTGACCCACTGGGCTACAGAGTCATGCTGTATCTTCTGCTACCTTCTGCCATTGCAAGTCTTCTCATCCTTTCAGCACAGTGCCTTCAAGATGACATGCTCTGTTGATAAGTATTCTTCCTTGCAAAACAATAGAAGGAGATTTGAGAGTCTTTAGCTCTGGAGATATTAAAAAAAAAAGGTGATATATAAAAGACAGACAATACTACCTTCTCTGACCTTGGTCTGGAATGAAAACAGTCACCATAGCCTTTGGAACTGAACCTCATGCAACCAGTGCATACTGGGCATGTGCTGAGCATTCCTCAGAAGAAACTTGGTTATTCTGCTGTGTTCTGCCAAATTCTGACCTCAGAATACAAATCTAGAATAATTTTGCTCTGATTTTTTAAATGTTGGTGTTCCTACTTTGGATTCATTCTATTGTAATTGAGGTCAGAATAACATCCAGTTTTGAATGCAAAGAGCAGCACAGTGTATGTTCAATAACAGGGCTGCAGTCACCTCCTTATGCTCGTTTGTACCTTGAGGCTGACCTGACTTGGAGCCTCCTCTGTATGCCAGTGACAAACAGAGCCTGGCAGGCTCTCCACAGCTGAGGAGTCTGGTTAGCTAGCTCACTACACAGCTACCAATTTCTTTCAGTGACACTAGGAGAAACTTTTGAACTTTTTAGGACACTAAAAATCTATAAATCAGCTTTTCAGGAAGGAGAGAGAAGTCTGAGAGCCGTTGTTTGTATGTATGTATGGCCAGACTTCATGAACAAAGATTTGGGAAGGGCTCTCCCCACGTGGGTGTGCCCTTCTAGCCTGTGCAGTGGATTTTTTAGGTGAGGCACAGCATGCTCAGAACTGGCCCCACCGTTGAAGTCCTAAGGTCCATTTGCCATGGCTGAGCAAGCTTGGACAGTGACAGTGAAGTCCTCGGGACTGTCACAGCACCCGGTACTAACCGGGGCTGACCCTGCTGAGCATCTGAGATCTGACGGGATGGGATGGAAGGGAGGCATTGAACTGCCAGGGGACGGTCCCACTGAGACTCGAACTCAGGTCCTTGGGATTCAGAGTCCAGAGTGCTCTCCTTTACACCATGGGACTGCCCTCCGAGAGCCATTACTAATTCTGCTATACGCAGATGATATATTTGTGATAGCAGCAGTGTTTCACTGTTTCTTTGGGATCAAACAAAATAGCTTTGCAAAATTGGAGAAATTCTGCCACAGCAAATGAACACGTCTGAAAACTTGATGCATGTGAGGAGCAGTTGGAACACAGCAAGTTTATTATGTATCTTAGGCCGTTCTATACTACCTGTTGTTGTTTTTTTGTTGTTTTTTTTTTTGCAATGTGTTATTTACATGTCCTCAAATTCACCGCCTTAAACATCTAAAAAGCTGTCAGATGACAGCCCTCATTTGCAGAAGAAACAGCACTCTGTGGCCTGTGCCCTTACTACTGGTAGCTGTAGAGGGGGAACATGGACTGCACGAAAGTTAAAGAATTTGTCAGCTTGGTTTATTCAGCTTGTTTTAGTAAGTTAATACAGAAATATGAATGTCTTCATTACAAGAGCATTATTCAGTAACAATCATGTCACCTCACAGAAGATGAAACTAATTCTCCATTTTGGGTTATATATGTTCTGGACTAGAAAATACAGTGCTTTCAAGATTTCATCTCTCAGTTCAGTGAGACAACTTGCAGCGAAAAGTGCCAGCTATTCTCCTTCCCCTTTTTTTAAGACTTACATTTTGTTTGGTATATTTTTTATTTTCTATTTGGGTAGATTTTACAAAAATGAGATTTTGGGTAGATTTTACAGCTGCTGCTGTAATAATTGCTGAATTTAGCTGTGCTCTGATAGCTGGAATATAATCCTTCTGGGTTAATAAGCAACTAAATGAGGGTTCTGTTATGTTTTTGATAGACTGTTTAATTTGCCCTTGGAAATAACAATTGTTTGTTATAATCCATGTGCTTGGCTAATTGTGTGGAGTTCTAATTCAGATATTGCCAAGACATCTGAACATATTGTCCTTTCTGTAGTTTAATCATGTCTTAGTTCATGTCTTGGTCATTCAGGCCTTCTCCTCTGTGACCTTCGGTAATAGCTTTAGCATTTAAATGAATGGATGTGACACCGAAAAGCAAACATTTCTTAAGAAAATAAAGTAATTACACTTTGATTGATGCAGCAGTTTTTCTGATCTCTGGTTTGTACATTAGGAATAAGAGGAGCTGCACTGCATCTCTAAAGCTACTTGAAATTACTTCAAGAGGATTTGGACCCAGTACAAACCAAAATCCCAAAGATATTTCCCAATGTTATCTACTCCTCAGCAATCACAAATATAGAAGCAGTTCAGGGATACACTGAACAAGACATTTCTGCAGGCTTATGTGCTTCACCACTCTAGTGCTAACAGACATACCAATGCTCATATCCACAGTGGATATATCCTGGTACCTCCCTGGCCAGGGAGTCCAAAGTAAGGTACAGATTTATGTTGATGGGACCTAGACTGGTTACAGCCACAGTTTATTATTTGTCATCTGTAATCAAAAATCTGGTTTTGATATGGGAATTCTCGCAGTATGTCCTCACATCACCCTCAGTGAAAGTGGGCTATTTGTCCATTAACTCACCACTCTTACGAGTTCTGAGTAATATTTAACAGGAGCCTAAAGTTTGAAAACTAGAAAGATTGCAACCATGTTAATTTAGTATCTCCACCTTCGTTCTGCAAATAAATGTTTTCCTTGTTCAAAGCATGAGCTGGGCTTTTAGGGAGTCTGGGACTGGTTGCTTGTGAGGTTTGTTTTTGTTTTTCTAAGAAGCAAGAACTGCATTTATGTGGTTCAAATCCAACTAAAGCATGAACTACCCTAAAAATCAGGCAGCTGTGCACAAAAGCAAAGTAGCGGTAGAGTTCTGAGCATGGCACTGAAGTCATCATGTCTGAGGGACAATCATGGAAGGAGACGAACCTTTAAACTTTTGGGGACAGCTCAGTGGCACACAATACCTTGCAAGATCAGTCTTTTATGAAGGGCAGTTTTGAAGGAATTACTTGTACCACATTGTGTATGCCTGTCTTTTTATTATTGCAGCTGCTCTGGAGTCTCCAGCTACAAAGCAGTATAACATCTAAAGTGTTTCAGAAGAACTGTTCCTGTGTCTCCTCAAGAGTTTTTATATTAAAGGAACAATCATTGGTACATATAACTGGGAGGAAATTGAAGGCAAAGGGGTCTGTCCCCTTCATTCAGTTATTTCAAATTTTTATTAAATTTGGTGCTATAAAATGCCACTGTTGGGTCAGATGAGCAGGATAATGTCTCTTACTTCTAGGAAGAGCTCTGTATTTATCAGGTTGGCGAACAGCCACCTCATGACATAAAGCCATCGATTTTAATGAGTCAGCATGCACTGCAGTGAAAAATCACATTTCTGAATGTTATGATATTGGATGTTCTTCCAATAAATTATTCAGGGGAAAAAAAGCACTAGTACCTGTCAGTCTTGATCCTTTAAAGTTGCTTAAGTATGTGGTTGTCTTTGGTATTAGCCATCAGATAAATGAGTGCATTAGGTGACCTCCTGGATTGGAAAGGAGGCCTAGGAAGTCATAACCTAGTTTGCAGTTGCAATCTCTCACTTTGCTCCAAAGCTCTTGTCTTGGGAGGATGACAGTATGGTGATGACAACCCTGCCTTCTGTATTCACAGATGTTCCCTTTCCAAAGAACTTCCTTCAGATCTGTAAGAAGATACTCTGTCGGCTTTTTCGTGTGTTTGTTCACGTCTACATCCATCACTTTGACCGTATCATCCTCATGGGAGCTGAGGCCCATGTCAATACCTGTTACAAGCATTTTTATTACTTTGTGACAGAGCTCAACCTCATAGACTGCAGAGAACTAGAGCCTTTGGTAAGTGTGCGTTTGGAAAAAAGCTCTAGGAAATCCTCCTTGCTTCACTGGGATTTTCTCACACTTATTGCAGTGAATTTCCTCTAGGAATAAGGTCTGTGATTCAACACTGGCAACCTAAATGGATGAACTCTGCCTCTGTGCATAGACCCATTCCATCTGCTGTGGTATTTGTGAGATGCTCACTAGGCTCAGGAGAAAGGGGACAGTGTAATGTATTTTGTATAGAAAAATACAAGAGGGGAAATCCTGCCATTTGAAAATAGAAGTTTGTCTTCTGCTTCTTCCTGTACTATATATTTAATATATAATTTTTTTCTGTCTATTTTTGTTGGTCAGTAATAGCATGGCACTCATAGCAGTTACTTGAATGCATGTGAAGGGAACAGTTATCTATATAAAGGTGAATTGTGATGTTTTTTTAATCTTTAAATAGGTGTTTATTAAGGTAACTCCAGAGCACAGTCTGAATATAAGGGAGGAAGGTGAGGTAAGACAGAGGTTCAGATAATTAGCAGTGTAACAAAACCAGACACTTTCTTGTGACTGAAATAGATTAAAATTAAATTTGTTGTTTCCAAAAGTAAGGCCCAAGCAATGAAACTGCTTATGCTGTTGCTTGCAAATGCAAATAAAATAAAAATATAAGCAGAGAAGGAAAAGTAAGGCACAATTCAGAAAGCAAATTATGTTCAAATCCTCACTGTGGGTATTTAGCCAATTTTAAAAGGGATCAGGAAGACTTTTCTCTCTAGGTCAGAGTTTGGAAAATACTGTGTTATACAGCTTATTATGAAGTGCTGGAAACACTGGGATTTTTAAATTTATTTTTTTTACACAGAATCACAGAATGACTGAGGTTGGCTGGCACCTTACAGGTATTGTAGTCCAAACCTCTGCTCAAAGCTGTGACGCCAAGAAAGGGCTGCCTGGGACCACATCACATTTTCAGTTTTTCTACAGAAAGGCACATTGCCAGGATGTGTATAGCATAATTGATATGAAACAATTCTGAAAGCATGGCAAAGTGGTGTTTGCCTGTGTTCCTGCAGGAATTGGAGCTGTTGCAGGTGTGGTTCTTGCATATACTTAATGCTGATTGGAGGAGAGCCTGTGAAGTGAGACAAAAATTGATCATCTTGTTTCGACAGTTCACAAGGCCCACTGAAAGTCACTTCAGTGTGGCTTGTATTGATAAGTTGCAATTTATCTATGGTTTCTTTCTAGACAGGAGAATTTAACATGCCATCTAAGTGCGTCCTAAGGGATAGAAGAAGGCCTTGCAAAAGAGAATTTTTCTGCCAGACTAATGATCCTAGGTTAGCTGTAGCAGCTGTTAAATACTGAGGGTGAATGACAAGCAAGATACAAAAGAAGGATGTCTCAGAAGTAGGAATAGTGGTTATAAAGGCTATTACAAGAACTTTTCTTGCTTTGGAAAACAGGGAACACAAAAATTATTTAATACTGCAGTTGGTGGTTAGCAGTTATACTGCACTGAGCTGACGTGAAGGTTTGGGGCCAGAGTGGTCCAGGAAGTGGGCCAAGGGCAGCAGCAGAGCAAGCTAGGAATGTGTTCCACCTGTGCTTTCCCTTTGCATTCCTTCCCTTCACAAAATTATTCATGGGATCATCATATGATGCAGTATTGTTAACTTTGTTGTGATGCACTGTCTCACAGAAAAATGTTTCACCTGCTTCGCTCTTCCTGTCCTTGGCTTTGGTGGGTATCAGCAGTGTGGAAATGCAGAAAAAAATCCATGTCTGTATTTTTCTCTTCAGGTGAGCAGGGAGGAGGGAAAGAGTTGTCAGACAAAGCAGACATTGCAAATAATCTTGAATTTTAATGTGGTAGTTGAGGACAACCTGTGGTCTGCTATGACAGGAAATGAGCCCGCATTATCTCCCTTAATTAGAAAATGGGCCAAGAGACAATTAAATAAACAGACTGCAACATGCTCTAATAAACAGGAAGGCAACTGATTTATCAATATAACTTTAGGAAGAGAAAATAAGAGGGGAAGTTGGCGGTAGCTGAATCATAATACTAATCTGCAGGATTTATGCTCTATGTTTAAAATAGATTTTATCAGTCTTTTGCAACCCAGTGCCACAGTTATAAAATGAACCGAAGCAAATAAGTCAAATGAGGTTTTCCCTCCCATCTGAGAGTTGCATATCTTGTCCTTTCTGCAGTGAAAGAGAAGGCTATAGCTGAAAATGCTACATGTCATTTTCCCATACACATCAGTATGTTAATTTGACAGATTCCTGACTTTTTCATATAGTTGTTTTATGTGGGCATGAAAAAGGAAAGTGACATGCTCATTGACCCCATAGAGGCTCCTGGGGGAAAAACACATATCCAGTTGGTTAATTTAGGGAAAAAGAACAAGTCAGAAAGTGTATCTGTCCTTTTCTGCAACTAACAGACAAACAAGGCAGCACCATAAGAGCTCTCAGAAGACCTTTAAGGTATGCGTTCATAAGAAGGCTATCAGGAAACAAACTGTTTGGGGTTTAAGATGTGGTGGCTGCTTTGTGTCAACTGCTTGTGTAACCAGCATTATTTTCCACTGGAGCAGTTTAATTCACTTCTGAGCCTCTTCCCATGCCCAAAATTGCCTAGCATAGTGGTGCCTATTACCCCCATCCCACCCTCACCCTGTGTAGGTGACTGCTTGTCAACTTCAAACACAGCATTTAAACATATTTTTTAGTGAGAATCTTAATGCAGCTGCCTCAGCACATAAATTCACTGGTCAAACAGTAGCACAGCTCAGGGGAGTAAGGCCACTCTTCTTCATTCCTGTGATTCCTTTTCTCTATCAACATATTTCATAGTATATTGGACTTAAGAAATATACCATGTAATTTTATAAGCACATCATAAGCAAAACAGTCTTGGTTTTTGGAATTTTACTTAATTTATTGCCAATTAACAAAAATTCTGATTACAGATCTGGGTATTGAGTTTAAAAAACAAACAAAAATGCTTAGTGAAGAAACACTTTTCTTCCCCAGGCTCTAATTTGGTAAAAAACTTTTTCCTGTTTTTGGGTCTCGACTGATCTTGTTTTTACTACATGTTACTACTACCCCTAATCCTTTTGGTGAAGAAAGGGGCAATGCAGGAGATTGAGGATGTATGTGTTGCTTCTTTCTTCCTACTTGTTTTCCTTGACTCCAGCTTGGGTTTACTGAGGAACACAGTGTCCTTGCTCTGGTGTAGGTTTCCCATGAGTAACAGTCCCTTTAGGGGTGTGTCTGCTCTGCCACACAACACTTCCTTCCATGAGTATGTCTCTAGCCACATCCCAACAGTGCCACCATTTGTCCTCTTCTTTTAACATCTGCTGCTTGCTTAAAAATGTGTGAGCAGAGGCACCACGTGCTTTTCTCGTTGAAATTTTGGCACATGGTAGGTTTATTGCAGTGGTTTCAGGAGCATCTAGAAGTAGCTGGCTGCCACAGGACAGTTCATGGCCTCCTGCCACAAGAAATCACTCCTTGCTACAAAAACTCTCTCAGTTAAGCCCAGTACAAAGAGTGCTCTTCTAAGTAAATCATATGTAATCTGTTGTTTAAAGCCTTACTTTCTGTTTCCAATTTTTTTGTAGTTTTTTGCTTATCTCAGGATAATAGCTCTCTTCATGACTCCTCTCATGTGGAATATAAAACTATTTAGCATTTGACAGAAGTCTGGTGAGCCTGAATTTAACAGTGTTTGCAAAGTCTCCTGGTGCCACAAAATAAGAGTTGTACTAGGAGTGGAGCTTGCTCCTAGTTCTACTTCCTACCTTCAGCCACAAACTGGATCCTTGCCACATACAAAAGAATTGAGAGGACCAAAACTTACTGTGTTCCTCAACTTGGTGCTTGCTTTGCTGTTGCTTTAGGAGTTACCCTGGTAAAACAGGGATGTAAGACAAGGAACCTGATCTACTGGGGCTTGGTGGGATTCATCAGTCAGAGAAGGGAAAGAGCATCTTCAGTCACCAAGCTGCTGAGGAGGTCTTTAAACTAAAGGTCCCAAAGGAGGAGAGCCTCAGTCCATTCCACTCCTGCCAGTTTGATGGCAGGGCCAGCTGTAAATGCCCAGAGACTGAACAGGGATCACAGGTCAGGAGGAGAGTACCTGAAGAGCAGCACAAAGGAATTCCTGACAGTCCAATAGGGGCCAAACTTAAATGCCTCTGTGCAAACACGCATGGCATGGGGAATAAAGAAGAGGAGTTAGAGACATGCACATGCCTGCAGGGCTAGGATCTTACTGGTAGCAAGGAGATGTGGTGGGATTACTGCTATGACTGGATTATTGGAATGGAAATACAAGCAGGGAAGATGAGAAGGGGGTGTTGCCCCCTATGTCAATGACAAATTTCAGTGAATGGAGCATCAGCTGGGGACAGATGAGGAGCTGGGTAAGATTTTATAGGTCAGGATTGAAGGTACAGTGAGGACAGATGACATTACAGTGGAGGTCTTCTACAGGTTGTTTGACCAGGAAGACTGAGCAGATGAGGCCTGTTACAGACAGATCAGAGTGGCCTCGTGTTCACAAACCCTGGTCCTCATGGGGGACTTCAGCCACCCCAATATCTGTTGGAGAGGCAACACAGCAGGGTACAAGCAACCAAGGATGTTACTGGAATGAGTTGATAACTTCTTTCTTCAGGTGATAGAGGAAACAACAAAGTGACATGCTATGCCAAACCTTGTTCTGACCCAGCAAGCAAGGATGTGAAGCTCAAGGGCAGCCTGGGCTGCTGTGACCATGAAATGGTAGAGTTCAAGATCCTTCAGGCAGAGAGGAGGGTACACAGCCAGCTCACGACACTGGATTTCAGGAGAGCAGATTTTTGCCTCTTCAGATCTTCTTGGTTGAGTATCAAAGGATTAAATCCTTGGAGTAAGGAAGGGCTCAAGAAAGCTGGTTAATATTCAAAGATGACCTCCTCTGAGCTCTGGAGCAATGCATCTCAGTGGAGAGGAAGATGGACAAAAATGCCAGGAGGTCTGCTTGGTTGAACAATGAGCACCTAAACAAACTCAAACACAGAAAAGAAGCCTGCAAAAGATGGAAATAAGAACAGGTAGTCTGGGAGGAATACAGAAGGGTTGTCCAAGCAGACAGAAGGGTGATCCAAGGGATCACCTTTTAAGTGCAGAAAACTAAAGTCCTAATAGAATTAAATCTGGGTAGGGACACCAAGGGCAACAGAAAAAGCTTCTATAGGTAGGTTGGGGATGAAAAGAAGGTAAGCATAAAATGTAGACCCTCTGTGGAAGGTTATTGGAGACTTGGTTACCCAGGGCATGGTTGATCATGGTACCCAGGAGAAGACTGAGCTGTTCAATGACTTTTTTGCCTCTGTCTTCACCAGCAAGTGCTTCAGTCACACTGCCCAAGTCACAGAAAGCAAAGGTAGTAACTGGGAGAATGAAGAACCAAGAGCTGTAGGAAACCATCAAGTTTGAGACCATCTGAGGAACCTGGAGGTGCACAAGTCCATGGAACCTGACAAGATACATCCATGGTCCTAACATAACCGGCAGAGGAAGTGGCTAAGCCACGTTTCATCATGTTTGAGAAGTTTTGGCAGTCTAATGAAGTTTCTGCCAACTGGAAAAGGGTAATCATAACCCCTGTTTTTAAAAAACTGAATAAAAAAGACCTGAGGAATTACAGGCCAGTCAGTCCCACCTCTGCAGGGGAAGATCATGGAGCAGATTCTCCTGGGAGCTATGCTAAGGCACATGGAAGACACAAGTGATTAGTGACAGCCAATATGGCTTCATTAAGGGCAAATCATGCCTGACAAAATTAGTGGCCACCTACAACAGGATTATAATGTTGGTGGATGAGGGAAGAGCAACTGGTTATCATCTATTTGGAGTTGTGCAAAGAATTTCACACTGTCCCACACAACATTCTTGTCTCTAAGCTGGAGAGACATGAATTTGGTGGGTGGATAAGTGGATATGGAATTGGCTGAATGGTCGCACTCACAAGTGTTGTAGTCAGTGGCTCAGTGGAAATCAGTGGAGAGTGCTGTTCCTCGGAGCTTGAGTTTGTGACCAGTGCTGTTAAACATCTTTGTCAGCATCAGGCGCAGCAGGATCGAGTGCACCTTCAGCAAGTTTGCTGATGACACCAAGTGGTTGTGTATGTGTGGTGCGGTCAACACGCTAGAGGAAAGGGATGTCATCCAGAGTGACCTTGGTAGGCTTGAGAAGTGGGTCTGTGCAAACCTTGTGAAGTTCTCAAGGCCAAGTGCAAGGTCTCGCACCTGGTCAAGGCAGTCTTTATTCTGTTTAGTCAATGTAGTGCCATCCTTACAGAGCAAAGATTATCTTTTGTGCACTTGCAGAAATATCCAAAAATATATTGCAAATCAGTTTCCCAGCAGATTCCTAAGTAACCAGAAACTATTGATGGTAGTGAAAAATCACCTCTGAGGACAGGGGTAATAGACAGCAGAATATGGCCACCTGTTTTACTTATTCTTTGGAAGTATTTTTTATGTCACATCCTATGAAAACATGGGTGTTTTTCTCAGAAGCAATTTTTGTAAACATTTTTTAACAAGAACAAAAAGTAATAATTACACTTGAATGAGAACAATTAGAGAAAAATATTGCATATGTGTGCTGTTCTCCTAACTGTTGAAATGTTGATTTAATTTAGATACAGAGACTATTAGCCATGGTAGCAACTGAATAGTATTGGGGATAGAAGGGACGACTGTCAGTGTAGCTGAATGTATAAAAATGGTGAAGCTGGTAATTTCCTCCATGAGGATGTAGTTAATCTGCAGAATAAGCAAGGACAGTAGGATTTTCTTGCCTTATTCTCTGTTATTGTCAATCTAAAATCTTCCATTGGCATTATAGCATAATTGGTTTCTGATAACATTTTCATGTAATATTTGGAGTTGCTTGAAAGTAACGAACAATCACACAAAAATCAGGATACCAAATCAAAAAGTCTGTTTTCACATGAATGTCTCCATGTCCCCTGTCTGTTTCAGGATGGACTAATCAACAGTAGGCATATGGTGCTCGGGTGAACACTTGAGAACTTCTCTTTTATGTTTTTTGCTTTTCCATGGCTACAGCAATGTATAAATATCAGTCCCCCAGCTCCATTACACTGTCACTCTGACTCTATTCATGAGGCCCAATTAGCTGCTACTACACATTTAATTTACGTCTTTCCACAAAATAATTAGTGGCTTTGCTGCATCTTTGTCTATACCACAAAAAATGTTTACTCATCAGGAAATTCTTTGCCAGCAATGCCATAGATATAGTAGAAATAGTGTAAACATAGCATGTCTGGCACTAGCCCCATCCAGCACTCACAGTGGAAAACTCAGCAGCAGCCAGTTTAACAAAACGTGGCAATGTACTGACATTTTGACACAGGAGCACTCAGATGAAGCACAACTGAGTGAAATAGGAGGATTAAATGAGATTTCTGCAGACAAATTTTTCAATGATGTATTTTAAAATAAAAATACACCTTTCTTGTTACACCTCACTTGTTGCGTTTTTTTTTCTAAATTACTGCTTTGCCTGCTTAGCTAATTTTTATATATTGAAAATTAGAATTTGCACTCTTCCAATCCATTTTTCCACATGTCCACTTACAATCTTCGTGGAAGCAGTGAAGGTACCCACAAATCAATAGAGTCTGAAGTTTAAATTATTTGCCAGTCAGCAGAGGACAATTGTAGCTCAAAAGTACAGGAGAACTGATTTAATTATAATCACTGTGTTCTTGTCACTATCCTTTATAGCTTCACAGTTCTACTTCTACACTGTTGCTAACTGCCATCAAAGTACAGCCCTTCAGATCCTTCTCCAGTGACCTGTGTTTCAGGACTTAGAAGAAGCAGGACAACCATAGTATTAACACACTATTTTAAAGATTTCTCTGGCTTTTTATCCTTTGAGATGTCTCAGTGTGTTGTGTTTGCTATCTGGATGGCTTAAGCTTTAAGCAGGGAACATGTAGTGTTTAATCTTGTTCAGAGTCATAGATGCTGCTTATGCTCCAGAAGGATAACTGATCATTCCCCAAATAATGTTTTGTTTACAAATTCTAACCAAAAATATATCAATAAAGCTTCTATATGAAAAACTCTTTCTGCTTTTCTTATGCCTTGACACTGGGGAATATGAAGGGAGAGCTGACAACTCTCTGCCACTCTGTTAAGAACAAATAAACACAACCCAAACAGCTCCTTCTGGAGGAGCTGGCACCTGACTTCCCCATCCTTTCTCTGACATGGTTTTGTCTATCCTCTCATTAAACTGCACACAATGCTCTCTACTAGATGGAGCTGACTAGCAGTCTCTCTTAATGCAAAATCTATTTGCTAAATATTTACTATCTGCCCAACTGTTACGTGTGCCTGTAGATGCAGAACCAATGCCCAGTATGTGTGTACATTTGAATAACTGAGTCAGAGGTTGTTTACCAGGGAGAGCATGTGTTTGCTTTCAGTGGTTCTCTTTAGGCATGTAATGTAGGCATACTATTATAAAACTGTTCAAAATTCAGATACTTGTTTGTTCACAACTTTAATTCATTTAATAATTTAGTTTTCCTGTTAAAGATGTTGCTTTATCATCACAGAGTGGTGATTGAGTACTTCTTCAGGTATTATCCAAAAATAGATGCACACTTACTAAGCCAGCTTTAGGTATAATTTTGTCTTTCTTCCTCTCTCCTGGTTGTTTGCTTTAGTAAAAGCATTCCTATTCAGGCAATGCTTGTCACTGCTGCCAATGAGAAAGCAGCATTTTTTAATTCTAAATAAAACCCCCAAACCAAAAAGCAAACAGCAACAACAAAGAAACCAAGTATTCCCTGCCCCTAGTCCAAATATGGTGATGATAATTTCCAAGAAGGTTTCTTTTGCATTGTACAAGTGAACAAGTGATGCAAATTTCTCAAGAAATGGATCTGATCACTAACTAAACAAGAAACCAGTCATAGCTAAATGCTTCCTTTTACACGTCCTGAAAAAGTTAGAGAGGAATCGAGAACTCTAGAACTTGACATTTCTGAAAAAATAGAATTCTCAACTTTGATGCTCAAAGCAAGGAGAATCATAAGATGCACTGCAGTCCCAGATTTTCTGAGTGTGTAATTTCTGGCATACATGTTTTTATCACATCAGCTGCCTTGCCTGCACTGAACTCAAGACAGAAAGACTTTCCTTGTGACAACTTTCTGTATGGTATCTCTTTACTGGAGGGATTGGAGTGGTTCTTTTTAATGCTCTGGATTAACCACCCTCTCTACTGTCTTGTGCTTTGACACAGTTCTCACTGTTGTGGGTGGATAGGTATAGGTGTCTGTTGCTGGTTAGGAGGACACTACATAAGTCTTCTTTTAAAGTTTAGCTAATGACTTTAAATTATAGCCTTTTGAATACAAAGGGCTTCTCCAAATTAATCTACGTTTCATAGTTTGCAATAAACAGCACCATATTTGTGCTTCAAAGGGATTATTAATACAAAGACAAAGGCATTGTAGTTAACAGTTCAGAATAAAGCAAGAACAGGAGACTTTTCAAGAAACTTCTTCCTACAAATGTCTTCAGTGTTGCAAAACATTTAAGAAGCCGGAACTAACTGCAAAACAGCAACCATCTGATACTTTGCTCTCCTTCCTCCCTCCTTCCCTCTATTCTTGCCTCCTTCCCTCCTTCCATGAGACTGCCGTAATACAAGGGACATAACACCCCCCACTCCCCTCACACCTTTTCCATAATTAATTAATTGATTTTGAACTTCTGATGTATTCATATGCATCTTGCAGAGTCAGTAGGTTATTCCTACCTCAGTATGTGTGGATAGTATCTGTCCTGTTTACAGCAACAAGGAGAAAAAAATCAAAGAAACAAAGTAACAAGAAGCAGTTGAGGTTGCAAAACTATGAAAAATGACAATGTTAGTTATGCTATTAAAAACAAAGAAATTTGAAACTATTTGTTTTATAATAAATACATAAGTGTTCTGCCCTGCACATGGACCTGTCCCTGTGTTTAAATTCTGAGCTGAATCAGAGCCAAATTTGCTCCTCAGTAACTACAACACCACAACTTACTCAGCCTCTTCTAGTACCTTGTAGCCATTGTGAATCAGAGTTGCAGCTCATACCCCATGAAGGCAAAACCCTGGAGAGTAGTACAGTGTAGGTGAAATCAGAAATTGAAAAAAAACACTAAGTGTTTAATCAAATAGTCTTTTCCATCTATAGTTTGTGTAGGTCTACTTACACTTGTTCTTATTCCAGTTAGCTGAAAGGTTCCTTGCGGACTGTCTGTCCTCATGACCTGTGAGGACAGTACACTATCAGCAAGCACAGCCTGGAAAAAGCTTCTTCAACAGCATTGCAAAATGGCATATTCTCATTTTAGACATATCCTGTGCTTGTCTGAATAATGTGTATCAGCTGCTCTTAGTAGACTAAAACAAGGAGGAAATCAGCTGACAGAGAGTTGCCAACTTACACAAATAAAAGACTGGCTACAAAAGCTCAACAGCAGCTAAATCTGAGATTTACTACAACTCAAAGCAACTCGACATTTTCAGTAACTGTTCCAAAAATGCCTATAATTTCCTTTCTGTAACACTCCATGGCTTAATCCAGTAGTTCATCAGAAGGCAATTATAAAGACATAATTAAGAAGTTTCTGAAAAGCAACTGTACCTGACTAAAAATATGTCTCTTCTTAGTTTGAAAATTACTTTTTGAGTGACTTTATTAGTTTTATTGGGTGTTGGACTGGGCTGTAATTATTATTCTTAAATCCATGTGAACCAGAAAACTTAAAAAGAGCAAGTCCAATTTTTCTAATTGTCAAAAAAAATCTAGTGTCACATGAACTTGGCCGTTCTGTAAAAGAAAAAAAAAAAGGTAAAAAAAAAAGAAGGAAAAATGTCAATTTTGCCCCATTTAAATAGAACTGTTAGTGCATAAAATCATTTATGCAAAAAAACTACTATATGCAAGAAAATTGTAGTTTATAGTAGAGAACTGACATATCTCGCTAAATGTTCTGTAAACCTCTATGATATAGTTTTACTGTTTGCTGATTTGCTTGGTGTTACCTCAGTGTGAAAAGCAACTCTAAATTTAAAGTCCATTTAATAGGGTAAGATACATTAAAACCAACTTACAATGTTACAAAAGACAAAAAACATGTAGAGAGTATCCTTGGAATATGTTGCATTTAAGCATAAATCAGTCATCCAAATACATGTTCTTTGTGCCTACCTAGATCTAATCCTGCTCACAAGTGTATTTGGCAGTGTAATTTCCCAATCTTGTTCCTGCTTGCAGTCAGCTTATAAAATGCCTTTGTCATCAGTGATAAGGGGTTACATTCGCAGACAAGAGTATTATCTGTGTCCTACAGACATCACCATGCCAATTCAGGAGGAATCAAATAAGATTAGTGCCAGGCTATCCTTAGCTTCAGTATAACTACTCTGAAGCTATTGTCTGAAAAATTAATTTAATTCTGTGCATCATGATATTTGAGACTCATTCAAGTGGAAGACATCCGAAGTCTAACAAAGGAAATACTTGAATGATCAGTATACCCACTGGATAGCAATTACCAGTCTGCTGGGGGTTTTTTCAGTCAAGATGCAGAAACAGGGGAAACTAAAGAAGTAGAGGAATTTTTTTTATTATTTTTTTTTAGTAACTATGAGAAATACAGGTTCTAAGTAAACACTCAGGGCATGGTTCCAACTAAAAATTCCAGGGGAAAAAACGTAAAAGGACTTAGTAGATGACTTTACTACTACAATTCTGGTTCAGCCTTCCTGCCCTGGTCACTTAGCTGCCTGAATATAGATCAGTTCTGCCGCAGGGCATCACAGACCTCATGATCTATGCTATTCTATAGTAAACAGCCTCTTTTTTCATCAGGATACAAAGAGCTTTGTCCACATTATAATTATTTGTCAGTTGTTTAAATCTTTGTGAAGAAAGCAGTGAGAAAAAGCCTGCAGAAGTCATAGTCATTTGTGCTTTGAAAAACAAACCTTTTCTTCTTCATCTGCTTGTTCTGCAGTTCTGATTCGAACTACGAAAAGACTGTGAACTGGCTCCATTGGTACATCACTGGGCCTCTGTGTATCTGAGGGATTCCCTTTGGCTGTGTTTTGCTTTTTTGTTGGTGAGAGTAGGGAGGAGAAAGGTATGTCCCAGTGATGCTTGTGTCTGCTCAGCAGAGCCTTTTAATCATAAACCTTGGGTTCCTGCCCAGCACTGTGTATTTATTCACAGGATTGTTGCACATAAGAATGTGATTAAGGCTGGGCAATTTTTTTTTGACAGTTGAATTTGGGATGGTGTCCACTGCTGGCATCTCCTTGCTTTTGGCCACTTGCTCATGTCTTCCAAGCGGATGGGTGCTCCTGGGCTGGGTATCCCTGCCTGCCAGGAGATAATACCTTTCCTCTAACCACTTGTCTGCTGACCCACTTTTACATGCATCTTAAACCCTCACTATGTTTAAAACAGTTGTCAAAGGGATAAACCAAGCTGTTTCCATCATCCTTAGGCTTGGTGACTGGCAGCAGGGGGAGCTGTGGAGGAGGAGTGTCAATTCATGCTTCGCTTAAATTGGGAGAACTGGAAGTGAGAGTGGGACACAGTCACTGAAGGAGGATTCGAGTCTTTAAAACAGCCCTGGTTTTAGTGAAGGTCATTATTGCATTAATCATTCTTTCTGATGTTCTTTTGAAATACTATTATTTATACTATTTACTCATGTCACTTCACCCACTTTCTGATTCTCACTTAAGCATAGAGACACAATTTTCTTAGACAAACATGCTTACATACTGTAAGATACTCAATTTTTTCCACTCTTTTCCTGCTGCATTTAAAGGTGAACTGAGAAACAAAAATGAGAATAGTTGAGTATAGATTTATGTGCTGAATGTATCTGAAATGCATGTTAAAGCATTGTGGAGGGGAGAGATCAGACATCCATCAGTGATAAAGATTGATTACCCTTTTAGGACTGTGTTGGTTTTTTTCACTTCATCTGTGAAATCACCTTGAAACTATTCAGGAACACATCCTTCCAGGAAATCATAAATACTAACAAAACAGATAATTTCTGATGCTTACAAAGTGCTTGTTAACATTAACTTTAGCAAGTAACTAAATACTTCCAGGACTTGACAAAGAATACCAAATGTTTCTCTTTATGTTCCTTAGAAGTTAGTTCTGTTTAACTCTCCTCATTTGCTGGTCTGGAGTGTATTCAGCACATAGAACAGGTCTAGATTTGGAATTGAAAAACAGCATTTACTTATGCTTTTATTTTTTGAGTTAACTGTGTAATCCAAAATTGAGAGCAGGAAAAGTATGAGTGCAGCAATACAGAATCATGCTCTGGAGTGTCTTGTAATTAATTTTCAAGAAAAAGTGCATCTGCTATCAAAAGTTCTAGTATGGAGAGTTTCTTTTAACAGTGTTTTGGGTGTTTAGTCAGCACAGAAAGACTTTGAAAGTTTTAAATATTTGTGTGTGCCTGTCTGTGCCTCTGTGTTTGATTTTGTGATTCCCTTGTGTCACCTGAAAAGGAGGGGCAGAAATGCAAACACTTCCTGTCACACTTGTTTAATATAAAGTTACTAGCTATAAGTATCCTCAGAACATCAAAGCCTTATGAAAACNTTTGAGACTCATTCAAGTGGAAGACATCCGAAGTCTAACAAAGGAAATACTTGAATGATCAGTATACCCACTGGATAGCAATTACCAGTCTGCTGGGGGTTTTTTCAGTCAAGATGCAGAAACAGGGGAAACTAAAGAAGTAGAGGAATTTTTTTTATTATTTTTTTTTAGTAACTATGAGAAATACAGGTTCTAAGTAAACACTCAGGGCATGGTTCCAACTAAAAATTCCAGGGGAAAAAACGTAAAAGGACTTAGTAGATGACTTTACTACTACAATTCTGGTTCAGCCTTCCTGCCCTGGTCACTTAGCTGCCTGAATATAGATCAGTTCTGCCGCAGGGCATCACAGACCTCATGATCTATGCTATTCTATAGTAAACAGCCTCTTTTTTCATCAGGATACAAAGAGCTTTGTCCACATTATAATTATTTGTCAGTTGTTTAAATCTTTGTGAAGAAAGCAGTGAGAAAAAGCCTGCAGAAGTCATAGTCATTTGTGCTTTGAAAAACAAACCTTTTCTTCTTCATCTGCTTGTTCTGCAGTTCTGATTCGAACTACGAAAAGACTGTGAACTGGCTCCATTGGTACATCACTGGGCCTCTGTGTATCTGAGGGATTCCCTTTGGCTGTGTTTTGCTTTTTTGTTGGTGAGAGTAGGGAGGAGAAAGGTATGTCCCAGTGATGCTTGTGTCTGCTCAGCAGAGCCTTTTAATCATAAACCTTGGGTTCCTGCCCAGCACTGTGTATTTATTCACAGGATTGTTGCACATAAGAATGTGATTAAGGCTGGGCAATTTTTTTTTGACAGTTGAATTTGGGATGGTGTCCACTGCTGGCATCTCCTTGCTTTTGGCCACTTGCTCATGTCTTCCAAGCGGATGGGTGCTCCTGGGCTGGGTATCCCTGCCTGCCAGGAGATAATACCTTTCCTCTAACCACTTGTCTGCTGACCCACTTTTACATGCATCTTAAACCCTCACTATGTTTAAAACAGTTGTCAAAGGGATAAACCAAGCTGTTTCCATCATCCTTAGGCTTGGTGACTGGCAGCAGGGGGAGCTGTGGAGGAGGAGTGTCAATTCATGCTTCGCTTAAATTGGGAGAACTGGAAGTGAGAGTGGGACACAGTCACTGAAGGAGGATTCGAGTCTTTAAAACAGCCCTGGTTTTAGTGAAGGTCATTATTGCATTAATCATTCTTTCTGATGTTCTTTTGAAATACTATTATTTATACTATTTACTCATGTCACTTCACCCACTTTCTGATTCTCACTTAAGCATAGAGACACAATTTTCTTAGACAAACATGCTTACATACTGTAAGATACTCAATTTTTTCCACTCTTTTCCTGCTGCATTTAAAGGTGAACTGAGAAACAAAAATGAGAATAGTTGAGTATAGATTTATGTGCTGAATGTATCTGAAATGCATGTTAAAGCATTGTGGAGGGGAGAGATCAGACATCCATCAGTGATAAAGATTGATTACCCTTTTAGGACTGTGTTGGTTTTTTTCACTTCATCTGTGAAATCACCTTGAAACTATTCAGGAACACATCCTTCCAGGAAATCATAAATACTAACAAAACAGATAATTTCTGATGCTTACAAAGTGCTTGTTAACATTAACTTTAGCAAGTAACTAAATACTTCCAGGACTTGACAAAGAATACCAAATGTTTCTCTTTATGTTCCTTAGAAGTTAGTTCTGTTTAACTCTCCTCATTTGCTGGTCTGGAGTGTATTCAGCACATAGAACAGGTCTAGATTTGGAATTGAAAAACAGCATTTACTTATGCTTTTATTTTTTGAGTTAACTGTGTAATCCAAAATTGAGAGCAGGAAAAGTATGAGTGCAGCAATACAGAATCATGCTCTGGAGTGTCTTGTAATTAATTNGTCTGCGTCTCACTTAAAGAGACAATACTGGACAGAACACTGACTGGAAGAGTTTTTGACACTGCTATGAGACCACACTTAATAGCAAGAAAAACCTTCTCCATAGCAGCTCCAGAACTAACTTTTATTAATGCAAGTTTGGGAAAATGACTATATGGGTTGCTTAGTTGATGATAACGTTTTACTGCAGGATTACACTTCACTACTAGAAAAAAACCTACCACGAGAAATACTCTATATAAAGCAGCCCAACAACCTAAACCTCAATACCAAATGTAAACAGCAATTCCACATTACAGAACTCAAGCAGCATCCCCGCCACAATGACAGTCTTAACTATCAACACAACCTAACTACCAGAAACTCAACAGCTTAGCACCAAATTTAAACATGCAAAGCAAACGCAACAGGAAGAATATAGCCACTTCCCACTAACACATATTTTAAAGGAAGCAAACTACTAACAATGAAAAACAAAACAAAATTACAAGGAGGAACAAGATATATGCCCAATGAGTTCTAGCAAAGTATATTAGTGGGTGTAGAAAAACAGAGTAAGAATTGGTTGCTCACCCCTACAATGTCCGATGGCGTGGGGGGTAGACAGGATAGCTCGTTGGTCACCCTTGCAGAGGTGGTGGAAGTTTCTCCCCAATTTTTGGTCATGTCTAGTCTCTTTTTGTATCTTTTTTTTTTCTCTTAGGTAGGTTGAGTGACCATAGTCAATAATAGTTTCTTCTTTTATTTTGAGGGTGATAGCCAGATGACATAAGCCCTGGGAGGCTGGCTCCCTGTGTCTGTGTAGGGTGTGACAAAGTACGGCCATGGGATCTCCATAACACTCCATTCTTCGGTAATCCTATCAATATGACAAGCACTTTCAGGAAGCCACTGGAGTCTCTTTGTCCCATGACAATGGTTCCTGGGAGCATCCCTCAAGGGGCTGAGGTGTTCCCCTTAAACCATCAAGAGGTTATCAGGGCTATCACCCCACACCTTGTCTGTCTAGCCTTTATACTTCATTTAATATCCAGCTGGGACTAGGTATCCTGGTACCAGAATAATATCATACCACCAGAATAACTAAGGAACCAGATCTCTGTTGAGGTTTGAGAGGGACTTTTGCACTATGTGGAGTGGGACTATGTGCTGAGTTCCCTGGTGCCCATCAGAATCAGACAGAACTATTCCGGCAGGCTCTGTGAAGAGTAGGTGATTAATTTTTAGAGGTAAGTATCTCAGAGGGGGCAAAGCTTGGCAAGTATGAGCAGTTTGCTCTGTAAGAGGCTCAGCAGCTGGCTCTGCAGCACACAGCATGCCTCATGCTGCTTCCCGGCCAAGGTTGCTCATGGGAGTATGACCCATCCTCTCATTGTCACCAGCATTTTGGGTGAAGCTTTTTCTTCACCAGTGTCATAATTATATCAGTCTCTTTAATAAACCATTTTCTGTTTGCTTTTCTTCTCTGTTGAAAATTCCCTTAAGAAAATAACAAGTAGGTCACTTTCTGAAAGCTTGGACTGCTTTACTATCACAAGGATCATGGGGGTTTTTTGAAGCACATCTAGTTCGGTGTCATTGGCTGAAATCACTAAAAGCTCAAGCACATATACGCAGGAATACAATATGACTGTACTTCTGTGTTCTTCATTTACCATTGATAATATGGCTCAATACAGAAAATGTTTCTGTTCATCAGAGGAGATGTTGATGTTTTGTGAGTTTTAAAGTTTTTCTGTCTTTACAGCTTTGGTATTTCCAAAACTGCAGCCAAGCAGCTGTTAGGACAGAAAGCCTGTTAAGAAAAAGCAGGGGGAAAATTGCAGAGCTATTTGCGGCAATGTTCTCCTGATAGGGTGGGGAAATAGAATTTAGGGAGAAGACTCTAGATTTAAATGTATAACTGTGCTGGTTTAAAGGTAAACTAGCAGGAGAAATTATGCCAACTCAAAAGAGATTATAAATCAGAGTTACTATTTAATAAAAATATTACAATAAATACAATGATACAAAGAAGAATTGGTTTTAACCCACCAAAGAAACAGAGATATAATCCAGCACTCTGGGACATGAACCAAATGGTGTTCATTAGCCCCTGAGCTGAGCACCACATGGTCACCCACAGTACAAAGTAAAAGGAAAGGAAACCTGTTGGTGAGAATGATGGTAGCAGTCTGGTCAAAGTTCTGGTCCTCCTCAGAATCCAAGGAGTGGTACCACAAGTCCCAAAACCCCAAGACTATATATGCTCAGGCTCAGGTGGGAATGCCCAGTACCTCCCGCAGGGCAGAGAGTTCCACAATGGGTGATTTACTCTGTTAGTTATGGGATATTTTTGGAATCTTTGATGGCCCATTAGCAGACATGACCCCTCATGCTGGGTGTGGAGGTGCTAATGCCTCACTGGAGGGGAGTTATCACACATTGGTGTGAAAACAAAGAAACACTCCCCTGTCTCCCACGGTTCTCTGACACCCAGCTTGTAGCCTGAGGTGTCAGGTGTGCCCTGGGCAGCTGCTGCCAATGATCCATTATTAAGAGTTCATCACAAATTACATAGAGGGTGTAGTTTTTGTTACACCTAAACAGAGATAAACTGGTCCTGGCTGCTCTAACTAGAACAATAACTGAACAAAAATCCAGAAATTAAGGGAGAGAGAGCCTTGGAGATAATACTTATTACTATAAAAAAATAAATTCTGCCTCTACAGAAAAGTTAGGAATGGCATGGTAGAGTCATGCTTCCTGATTCTCACAGAAAATTGGTTTCAATACCTTGAGTTTACATCTTATGCATAGATCATCTACGTGCCTACTCTATCCTTTTCCTGGGCCCATTTATCTGTATTTAAACTCCTGCCTCTGATGCTACTGCAGTTTGCCTCCCACTGTGCCTGAAGGAGCATAGCCCAGTTTATAATGACTCTGATATGGTCCAGATTACTCTTTGTACTGCTTTTCTAGCAGGGTAAGATGCTACTACCTGACTGCAAATAGCTGTTCAGCAGCAGTTGCAGAAAGAAGTTGTAGTGCTTTATCTTGCAGGTATTTATCAGCTTTATCAGCTGTATTTATAGGTAGCACACTATGGACATGCAGACACTGGGTATGTGTAAAGCTAGGGGCCTGCAAAGATAAAAAAATGCATCAAAAAGAATTAGCACCTAATTAATCTTCAGGTAAGAGGGAAAAAAAAGGACAACAATTTAAAATCCAGAACGAAAACACAGATTTTGGCTATGAGCACTTCATGAATGTATTTCATCTCCGTTCTACTTGCAGCAGGTATTGCTGAGGAGGGTGCTGCACAGTCCCTGCAGCGTATGTCTTCTCAGCCCATAACAAAAAGCCTGGTGCCACTCTGCAGAGGCAATTCTGAGTGCAGACCCCTGGGCAGTACTTGGCATCCTTCACTAGGAAAACCAGCTTTGGAAACAGTGTCAGGCTCTGTCAGAAGAACCTCTGCTGGTGTCAAACCACATCAGAGCTTCTGGTAAATTCCCTGCCCTTCCTGGGAAGAGCTTCCTGATTGTTTCATACCAAACTGAATCCTGATCAATTTTACCAACTTCCAGATGCCTACTTTGGCTGGAGATACTTGTCCTGGTGTTGATGGAGTACTGTATTATATGCTTCCCTTCACTATATCCTAGTATAGTTGCTTCTTCTGATCTCCCAAAGAAAAAAGACAGAGAGGCATTTTGTATCTGCTTATGTATAAAACAGGAGGAAGCTGTCCAGAACTGTGCTGTTATATTAAGTTCTGTAATTGGTGTTTGTTTCTCTGAAAAAAATAACCCTAATTGCAGCTGTTTGAAAGAAAAATTAAACAACCCAAACTAACCACCAGAAAACATTTAAGGACCAAAGGTGACAGATTTTTCCATGGACAAGTCACCTTTGTCATTTTTAACAAATTACAGGAGAAGTAACTACTGGTTTAGCTTACAGTGGAGATCACATATTACTGTATAAATTACAGTACTAATTACCATTGTCTCTATAACAAACGACAGCATTCTGTTCTGTTGCATGCACGGCATGACAGCACAATAGCAAATAATTCAAGATGAGTCCACAAGAAAGGAAAACTAGTTAAAGGTCTGGAAGCTAGGGAAAAGTCCTACTGTCTGTGTTGGATTCTAGGTGGAGAAATAATCTGCTAAACACAGGGTAAGATACAGTGACAACATTGTCACAAAGCTGTTTGCATTAGATCTTAATTATCTTTTTAATTGTAACAAATTATTCAAGCAAGCTAAGAAATTTTCAGATACTTCAGATAACTTTGTAAATCTAAACAGATTTTCCAAGGGAAATGCCTTGTGCTCTGTTGTGCATCCATGGCTGTTGATCAGACCATCTGATGTCTTCTCAGAAAATCTATTGACAAATATGAAGTTTTATAGAATGGAGCAGCCAGTTACCAGAGAGTTTGTATTACAGTGCCTGTAAATCAGATCAAATAAAATACTGTGTGGGTCCCAAACCCCAGTTCCTAATGGAGTCTATGAATGCCCCAAGACCCCATCCTAGAGATGAAAGCCACAGTTCTGGACAAATCCTCAAGAAGATCTGTGTCCCTGTGCCCTATGTGTCCCTGTGTAGGCATAAACAACTAGGCAAAGAGGGCACATCTAGGATTCCTGTTGGCTACAGGTTCAATGAGAATTATTGGAATCCTTTTTCTTATATTAAATAGTTTCTGGCATTTGCAGGTGATTTATTTCATTTGTAGCAGGGGTAGTAGTGGGGCGGGGTGGGATGCAGCACTATTTACCTGACATGGTTAGGGATTTATGTTGTTATTAAAGCTCTATGCTAGTTGTCAGTTATATTCATTGTCCTTGAAAGTGACAAAGAGGGCAGAACCATGGTGGCATATAAAACTGCATGGGTTTGCAGAGATGCAGAAATATTAACAGGGAAGAGGCCTGTGCACACTTTATCAAAATGCCATTTGCTATTTTGTTTCTCTTTGTTTTACAGAAAGAGATGACAGCCAGGATGTGTCACTAAAAACTACGCACTGGAGAAAAGCAAACTCCAATTTTCTTCCTACAGCAGCATTCAAGAATATGACAGCTGTCATGGACTGAGCCTGCTTGTTAATCCCTGAAAACGGGAAAGTTGGGAACCACAGTTACTTTCACAAATGCTTCCCTCTAGTGTCAGTGTTCTTAAACCTGAATATGCTGCTGAGAGCCTCATCTGAGCAACATGGATTACTGAGAAAAAAAAGAATCATACTAGTTCTAGTTCCTTCATTAGGAATAAGAACCTCTTCAGCCACAAACAATGGCAGTGCTGCTGCTGCTAAAGATTTATTGAAATTGAGGTACCTGGGCTGACCTCCAGATTACTTGTTTTGAAATGAAACTATTGTTAGCTGCAATCTTGTTTTATTTTTCTTTTGTTTCTTGGTTTCTTTCCTAACTGCAGCAGACTATTAAGATGTTCTGAAGATGAAGAAGACTTAGCCTTTAATGCCCTTGACCCTGCACTAGGCCACCCAAGGCTTGGCCACCATTCCCAAATGCCAGCGAGCCTCGTGTTTCCAGGAAGACAGCCATGTCCTTCAGCTGATCAGTCAGTCTGTGCTTCATTGTGACTCATAACTGAATGACAATGGGAATGTTTCTGATCACAATTACATGAGCAGGAATCCAAATATAGCTGTGCAGTGCTGAAGTATTTTCCTTCAATTCATGCTGTGACTGACAGCAAATCTGCTCAGTATCTCTACATTACATAAAAAAGAGCTACACTCAGTGTTTTCCTGAAGTACCCTCTGAAGTACATCAATCTGTTATGTAATTTCATAGCTTTCTGTTCTCTTAGAAAAAGGATTTCTCTCAATCACCAAAAACTTTCATATTTTGAGAGAAAAAGAAATGTAATTTTTGTAACTTGAAGGAAGATACAGTAAAGATGAGTAGTATAAAGGTCAGAGCAGGGAGGCACTATTTAAGGTCTCTATTGCATCCAAACAGCATCCAGCAGTGTGACTTGCTTTCCACACTGGACTAACATAATTTTTTTTCCAGAACTCAATCCAATTTAATTAACACATGTATGGACACCCTGGAAGGATCTATTGCAGTAAATCAAGTCTTCTATGCCAAATAGAAGAGGCTTTCTTTTAGAAATAAAAATAAATAAATAAAAAAGTGATACTTAATAGAGGGATCACAAGAGAGATACTGCTGAATAAATGTGAATCTGATGGAACACACCTCTATACTTTGTGCCTTGTAAGGAATTTTGCACATGTGTGTGATTGTGAAAGATTACTTTTCCTGAGTAAGTCCTGAATCCTATTCCTTCCACCTTCATAGTTTAGTTAGGTATGTTTACACCTTCTGAGACAACATCAGAAGAGGATCTCATGGAGTATCCAGTCATTGAAACATTTGAAATAGAGGAGAAGCAGACACTAAAGATTAACAGCAAACGTTTTCTAGCTCATGCTGTAGTACATTCTGATTTACATGTCTGCTTGCTTAAATCGGGGCTTGTAAGTGTTAGTGATCACATCCTTGCTGAGAAAAAGTGCTTTTATCTGTGAACATTTGGTGTAGCTATGGTGGAGGCTTTTCTGCAGTTTTAGTATCATGCAAGTATTATCCTCTGGCTTCAAGGGAATGGACCTAAATGTTCCTACCTCCTTTGGTAGTCTTTGCAATCAGGTTAATTCTTTGGGGATTGGAATGTACACACAGATAATTTCTAGCCTGCTGGCACTTTTGCAGGACCCAACTAACTTGCAGAATTCATTGCCACAGCTACTGCTGAGCTTAGTTGCCTTATTTTAAAGAAGATGAAAAATGTTACATCTTGGGAAGATAGCACATGGTTCATGTACATGACAACTGCCTGGAATTAAAACTTAATTACGTATGAAAAGGTTGTCTTGAACGCGTCCAAAATGCCTGGGCTGTGGCACTGATTGAGATGGAGCTGTAGATGACACAGTGCTCTTGAATTTCACTGCAGACAGTTGTCATCTGGTGTTCTTATGGGTGGACCTCACTATATTTGGAAGACTAACATGAAGAGGCAAATGTGGAATTTTTGCATAAAGATCAAAGTCACTACACAAATTGAAAAAACCTGATATTTAATGCATAATTTTTACATAATTTATTCTTCATTTTATTATACTACTTACATATGGTGTTATAAGTCTATTCACTGTAGCTCAGTCTGAAAATTAAGCAGAATTTGTTTCCAGTTACATTTGTGAATGTAAAACTTACCTGTTGGAGTGTTTTCCTCTTTTTTAAAGCTGTTTTTTGTAAACTTTTATGTTTCCTTTTCTTATACAGCACACTGTAGGAGGCAAAGGAGGCAAATGCAGAGTTGAACCCTGGAGGATATGTGTTTGACCTGTGTTTTGGACAAAATTCCTGTAATAGGAGAAGCCTATTGTAATGCAGGAACTGAACCATCTGCAAAGGAGTGCAAAGTGTACTTGTTTTGATTGCTTACTCTATTGGTAAGAGCACAGAGTTTGATTCCTCCAAATGGCAGGGTTTCACCTTCAGCTGAGTATCTCCGAAAAGATGCTCTTGCTTCCACTGCAGAGGTATTCAGCCACTACCTGACCATCTCATGCCATGGGCCATTTCTTCTGATAGTTGATAATGCAATAAGAATAATATTTGGAATGCAGCTTCACAACATAAAAGTGTCATATTATTCCTTCCTACAGAGCAGAGAAGAGCAGCATCCTCTTGGATCTTGTGATCCCAACTTCATCAGGTTTTCAGGACCACTAACAGGCAGAATTGTGTTTTGGTTGTTCATTGTCTTTCTACCTGATCTTATCAATTATGTATGTTCCTAATCAAGCATCTCTTATGGTTCTGGAACTGGGGAAAGCAGGGCAGAAGAGGGAAAAAGAGTTTATTATTTGGATTTGTTATTTTGTTGTCTTTTTTAATCATCTTTCTAGTCCTTCAATTAGGTTTTGGTTTTTTTTGACTAATAAGTTGAGTTTTTTCTGGTACTTACTTTTGGAGATGCTGTTAGTGTTAAGCTTCAAGGCACTATAAAAAGGATCATTTTGGCTGACTGGGACCACACTCAGCATTATTTCAGGATGTGAAAGGGTCCTGTGATATCAAAGTTGCCTTTAATTGTTAAAGACTTTAAACCTTTCCTTGACTCTTTAATAAGAGATTTTTTTAAATTAATTTCTGCTTTATGTGAACATAGATTATTGTCACTGTAGTGATAAATGTAACATGAAAAAGATCTTAACATAACCTTCTGTAGGTCTTATGAAGGATGGAGTCCCAGAGTCTATCAAATAGTGTTTGGTTTGGTTTTATTTAACTAATCCACAACAGTGAAACTGATGATTTCTATCTGATTTGATAAAAGTTGGGGACTTACAAAACTTAAGAGTTTTCTCCAAGAACTTAAGCTCTATGCAGCAAAATTTACACCTGACAAGGTATTTCATTCTCCTGACCAATGGATTCATTAAGAATAAGGCAGGGAAACAGTAGAAAATAGTTAATATGTAACTCTACATGGACCTACAGACAATAGTTCAAGATATGCAGAAACCTAATGGATAAACATCATCTCCAGTGATCATGAATTCCAGATCTGTCCAAAGGATAGAGAGAATGTTACCCTTTGTATTCAGTAAGCCACTATCACCAAGGTTCTATAAACAGCAGACTAATGGGGTCTTTTAGCACTTTTGTACTTCATGCTGAATAAATTACACATTTTGGAGGTCTCTCACAAAAAGCTGTTCCTTCTTGTTGCTTCTTAGCTTTTGTGCACACTCTTGACGTTTCTCACATTTTCCGAGTGTGAGGTGTCAGAGCTGGACTTCTGCCAGTCAGTGTTCCTTTTGCTTCCCCGAGGACAGTATTTTACATAAAATAGCTTTCTCACCTCCCTCTCTGCCTCTAGAAGGGCTACCTCTCACCTGTGCCCTCTGAAGAAAGACCACTTAGGGCTGGCTGTTCATTGCCTCTTCAGAAGAGCACAAGCAAGAGAGCATGAGGTACCTGCAAGAGCAGCAAAACTGGAGGCACAGCTTATAAAATAGAAATATGCCCATAGAGATATTCTCTATGGGCTTTAGAAAGGGGATAACACTGGGAGATCCAGTATAGACAAGTGGTCAGTATTTAAATTTTTTTTCCTATATATCAAAAAAATATTAATAAAAGACATTTTTAATAATTATGAAGACTGTTCTAAGGGTAAAGCAAGCCAAATCAGCACTAAAAATGTGATAGTTTTATATATTTAAATCTAACGTTATCAAAAGTTGAATTTTCATGTATTTTATGCTAAATAGGCAGTGATTTCCAAGGTTTAGCCAAATAAGAGCTCTTAAAGTTTCTTGTCTGTGTTTTTGTAAGTTTTCCTGTTTTAAATGCAGATGTAATTAATATAATTTAAAAGTATAATCATATTTTCCCAGGGATGAAAAATAAATTACTTGTCCAGTCTAATACATGCGTGTTTGTGTATGTACATGCATGCATATATAAACGGGGAGGTGTGTGGGGGTGGGTGTGTTTCTGTGCTGGAGTGGGGTACAGATGTGGAAGCATTATCATATGCATATGTACCCTTCTTGCTCTTCCCCACACAATATGTTCCTTAATTTTGTTAATTTTTAAGGGAGATGCATCTTTCTAAGAAATAAGTGGTTGATTCCTTTTTCTCCTCCATGCATCAACACTGTTTGTTGTGTTATTTTTTTTAATGATGTCATGTCTTCGGCTCTTTTAGTTGTTTCTTACTAAGTAATGGTTCAACTGTGTGAGAAGAGAGAACACTAACTGTTGTAGTCATTAAAAGAAAAGGAAAGTTTATTTTTCAAGCCAGTCATAATGGATGAAGTAATGGAACACAAATATGAATAAAAAAGCCCCTAACCTTGCAGAAGTGTTGTAAAGTTACCTGGGATCTAACTTCTCAGACAGAAAAATGCATGTGGTTCTTATACCACAGGGTAGAATTCCCTGGCAGGCTAACAGGACTCAGAGATGAGTGAGATCCATCACTCCCAATGGACCAACTTCCTCACAGCCCTCCTGTCACCAATGTGACACCAAGAAAATTGACCAAATGTTATGCTAATGAAAACTGGCCAGCCTCTCAGCAACACCAGTGGGATCAGACTAGGCATAAGTAGCCTTTCCTTAGCATAGCTGGTCTGCTCGTTCTTGTCCATCAGACTTTAGAGCTTGGATAATTTATGGGTTTCATGTTCTTCAGATGATTCTTGATGGGACTCTTCAAAACAGGAGGGACATGTAAGTAGCCCCAAGCCAATTCAAGGCAAAGTTTCATCTCTTAAAAATAGAACTAAAAAGCCATGGATAGAATTTTGTTGCCACACAAGGAAATAAAGGTCTAATAGCATAATAAAAACTCTCTCTCACTAGAGCTCACTGCATTGTTCTCTTTGGCCTGATTCCTAAGACATATATAACCATATATATGTGCATTATTGTACATAAAGTTACTGTGAATTTAATACAAGTCAGATACAGCGCTTGAGGGAAGCAGGAGCACAGGGATTAAGAATGGCTCTGTAGAGACAGCACCCAGTAGAAGAGCTCATGCTGGACTTTGAGTGTCTCTCTCTGATGTAGGGAGCATCCACTACCTGAAGGGAAGTTCTAGCCAGTTGGGGGTTGGTCTCTTCTCCCAGGCACTCAGCAATAGGACAAGGGGGCACGGGCTTAAGCTCTGCCAGGGGAAATTTAAGTTGGAGATCAGAAAAAAATTCTTTCCAGAGAGAGTAATCAGGCATTGGAATGGCCTGCCCAGAGAGGTGGTGGATTCACCATCCCTGGAGGTTTTTAAACTGAGATTGGCCGTGGCACTGAGTGCCATGATCTAGTAAATGGACTGGAGTTGGACCAAGGGTTGGACTTAATGATCTCGGAGGTCTTTTCCAACCCAATCGATTCTATGATCTGAAGACTGGAGATGCTGGGACTAATGGAGTAACTGGAAAACAGCTCCTGAGAATTACTGAGGAATTTGACAAGCTGAAAGAAGCCAGTACCATGTGCATATCTATACACCAGAGGGCTGTGCCACCATTCAGAGGGTCCTCATTAGTTTGAAGAAGAATGCCAAGCAGAACCTCATGAAGTTGAACACAGGGAATTGCAGAGTCCTGCAGCTGAGAGGAGCAGACCCAGGTTGTATATGCAGAGGAAGGCATTTTCCCAGCTGGAAACAGCTTGACAGGTAAGAATCTCAGGGTTGCAGTGAACCCTCCAAGACCCAGTAATATGCCCTCTTGACAATTGTGGCAAATAGCTTCCTGAACTGCATTGGGAGGAGTGTTGCCAGCAGGTTGATCTTTCCTCTGTGCCCAGCCCTCTTGAGATATTCCTGCACTGCTGAGTCCAGTCCTGGGCTCATCAGTACAAGAGACAGTACAGAGTAGAGGAAGTGCAGAAAAGACTCACAAGGATGATGAATGGACTAGGGCATCTCTCACACAAGGATAAGCTGAAAGAGATGGGACAGTTAGGCCTGGAGAAGGCCCAAGGGGGACATTATCCCTACATATAAGCATTTGATAAGGTGAGTGAAGAAGACAGACTCTTCTTGGTGGTAAACAATTGACACAAAGTAGAAGTACACTAAAGAAGCAATTGACACAAACTAGAAGTACAGGAAACACTTAGTAAACATAAGAAAAACCTCTTCTAAGTGACCCTGCTCTCAGTGTGGCATTGGACTAGCAACTGCCAGCAGTGCCTCCAGTCCAGTGCTGTGGTGAGCCTATGATCACTGCAACATGTGTAGGCTCTTCAGCAGTGATAAGGCTCTTTAATTTGCTGTTGTCTATTTTCTTGTCTAGGCCAGGAGAGACCTATTCTGTCAAGGGGAAGAGCTGCAGGAAACCCTTTCCTATTCAACTGCTGCGTGCCTCCCTTTTTTTCTCTGGCCTGATTCCATACAGCAGTGAAGGAAGGCTGAATAGCAAGTGGAAGGCACTTCCCTGTGTCAGCCGAGAAGCAAAGGAGCAGTGTATAAGTGTGACTGGCTATTGCATCTTGCACACTTTGCTGCACTGGAGAAGTTGTCTCAGCTGTGTCATTGCCACTGTAATTGGGATGAGTTTTTTCCTGCTGCTGCACAATGTGATGGTAAAGCAGGATTCAGCTTCTCTTTTTATTCCAAACTGCTCTTCACAGTCCTCAGATAGCATAGAGTAAAAGTGAGGCAAACACAATAGGTGATGGGACAAAAACCAGATCTTAGTGATTAAAAAAAGTAGTTTTGACATAGAACAGATGGCCCTCATGGTTTGAGATCTTGGATTGTATTTAGTATGTCACAGCAATTAGAGCATTTCCAGTGGATTGACAGGCCATCTGAAGGTGTCACCCACTTGGTGCACACATTTTGATAAGTCAAGCCATCCTGGCAGAGTAAAACCCAGACATTACTCACACCCCTAAAAAGCATATTGTAGGTAATTAATAACAATTCACTAATAAATATGGCACAAAGGGTAGCAGTGGTTAGGAAATAATGTGCATGAACAGTAATGCTCTCTTGGCATAAGCCAAATTGTATCACATTTTCAGTCAAATGACTAAAAAACCCCACAACATGAAACCAAAAATAGACTGTTCCGAAATTGGACATTTATAATGTATCAGCAGGAATTGTGTCACAGAGTACTCACAGAGCACTATAAAATCTTATAAGCTAGTCAGCTCTGTTAATCAGGACACTTTTTTTTTTTTTAGTTCAGTGTGAAGCACTTGTCATGTCACTTTCTGACTTAAAATGAGCAATGCCGCCAGCTGGCAGTACTCATAGGTGTCATTGCTGTTCATAGCAATGGGCTGACTTCTAAAATGTGACATCTTCTTTAACCAAGTGAGTTTCCTGAACACACCTACCTTTATGTGGATGGAGCAGCAAAACAGCCAAGTGGCTGGGAACACACTGAAGTAAGCTGGTAGCCTCTGGTTCACTAGTGCTGTCATTTTAGGCAAATCATCACACAATTTGTTTTCTACACAGCGCCATCAATGTTCATGAGGGAAAGGACAGCCAGCAGATGCAGTGATAGTAGTAACAGGATTCTAGCCCAGGTTTGGAAGACCTCCTCAGCCTGCAGATGGCTCTGAACTTACCTGTGAGTAATTATCCAAGCTTTATGCCATCATGCTGCACTGGAATGCGTTTCACTCAGTTCCTGTGTCTTTCAGGCTCTCCTGGGTGCAAAGTGTTAAAAATAAAGAGATGTTTCCACAAACTGTTCTTTTCTGCTCTCACCAGACAAGTGCTTAGTTAAACTAAATGCATGTGGACTTTATACTATAACAACAGAAGAAAGAAAACTATTCCACTGCCTGTTTTGAGTTTCTGAGGCTTTATCTTGGAAAACGACCAGAGAAATAAACCAACAGTGTAGTTTGAAAACTCTCACAATTGCCAGTAATTTCAGTGACACACACAGGTAAGACCTGCACAGTTAAGCCCAAGAATTAAGTCACCTGACCTCCCAGTTGCCTCCAGAACACACATACCAAGACTGACTAATTATTCTGCCTACTTGCGTGGTTGTTTTTTAAAGGAGCTTTGACATGATCAAATGTGAGGAGGGAAATATTATCTACTAGTTGAAAAACACTTCAAAGATAAACCCTCAAAATTCTAACAATCTAATACATTGCATTTATCCTTCTCATACTGGGTGGTATGTAGTACCTAAACAGGACCTACAAGAAAGATAGGGAGGGATTTTTGACAAGGGCATGTAGTGACAGGACAAGGGATAATACCTATCAGGGTTCCCATCTGAAAAAAACATGAATATTCCTGCAGATGAGCAGGAACTGTGATAAAAATTCTACCTTAATTTGACACAGCATTTGTTGCTATTAGCCAGCATTGCACAAGCTGATTTCATTCAATGGGCCCACATGAATCATTCGTTATGCCAGCTCAGTAGAAAAAACCAAATTCCAGAATATAAAGTACAGCAGATTAAAATGAGCAAAACAATTAAATAACCTGTTAAAGGTTCAAAACAAACAAAATAAAAGCGGGGGAAGGAGGGGTTCTTCAGGGAATTTTTCTCTCCCTACCAACACAAAGATTTTCGGTCATGGCCAAGAACATAGGTTTGGTTGNGAGAAAGAGAGAGAGGAGGGTCATGGCTGCTTTCTGGACACACTGCAGCCCTTTTTTCCTAGGGACCAACTACACCTGCACCAGGACTGCTGAGAACCAACCCCCCATTCCCCCCCTAGAGAGTCTGCTCTTCCCCATAGAAAAGGTTCCATTCTGCCCCCACATGAGCCATAAGGCTGGTACCTTTTCCTGCCTCTTGTCTCTGCCTCGCTGGGAATAGACTGAGAACTGACCTCACTGCCAGTCAAGGTGCAACACTGCCACTGTCCATAGGTATAATTGCACCCGGAAGAAACTGTCTCNAGCTCCTTCTGGCTCTGCTCTTCTCCCTCTCCCCTTCCAACTCTGGGCACCCTGAGCTTCAGAGAGAAAGAGAGAGAGGAGGGTCATGGCTGCTTTCTGGACACACTGCAGCCCTTTTTTCCTAGGGACCAACTACACCTGCACCAGGACTGCTGAGAACCAACCCCCCATTCCCCCCCTAGAGAGTCTGCTCTTCCCCATAGANGAGTGGTTATTGAGAAGGATCCTCTCCTCTAGTCTTTAGAGACACCTTGGTTTCCTTTAAACTAGGACATAACCTGAGGGATTTACTCTGCAGATCTGGAGTACGATGCTGAAGGTCAGCTTGTACTGCTGCTTGTGACACTGTCACTTCCAGGTGCTGGGAAAGACAATGCCTTCAGTTTATTACTTCTGATTTGTGTTCTCCTCCATTACCATCAAGTTGCCATGATCCAAACTGGTGAAAAGTGATCGAACTACTGGAACAAGAACATAACAAGATTCACACTAAGATCAAACTAATGTTTGGAAATTTGACCTCTATAAAACAAGTGGTGTAAAAGCTTTACTGGAGCAGCTCGCTCATTCACAGACTGGAATAACAAATGAGACTGAACTCCATTGCCATTGCCCATTCTTAGTTTGGGGATGCTTTTTAGGATTCAAAGGCACAATGCATTCATTCAAAACAATTGCTTGAACAGGTTGGCTATCCCCTGGTTCTGTGGTCCAGCCAAAGTCCTGTTATTAGATTCAGCTAGGATTTGTTATGGAGCATATTCAGAAGGATGAAAAAAATCTTTCCTTAAAAGGAAACAGGTATACAGAGCAGAGAAACCCACGGCACAAGTGAGTGCCAAAGAAAGATCTTTGAACCAATAAAAGAATAAAAGACCATAAAGAAAGGTAGGGTATTTAACTTTTCCTAGTGAAACAGATGGAAACTGTTCGCTATTAAATTTTTTTCAAGTACAAAAATCTGAAATAGTTTTCTTTTTACTCTTCTAATTCCTATGTGAAAATAAGAATACCAGCTGTTGCCCAGGTACTTTTATATTTAAATAAAATTAAATCAGAATATCTCTTCTGTAGTTATTTTTACTGTTCAGACTAAGCAGTTCAGGTTGAGGAGTTTGGGGGTTTCTTTGTTTTTCTTGTTTGGTTGGTTTTGGTTTTTGTTTGTTTGTTTGTTTTGTTGTTGTTGTTGTTGTTGTTTGGGAGGGGTTTTTTTCTCTTTTGGTTCTTTAAGAGTCTGTGCTGCACTGCCTTTAGCCTTCTGTTCTGAGCCTAGGGCAATGTGAAAAACATGAGGAAATGTCCAAATCCTTTTGTCCCATTCTTTCTGCACGCTAAAGTCATGAAGCTTTTTTCTTGGATGTCAAACCCAAGTCCATGCAAGTGAATTATTAAAATTCTGCTCAAAGTAAAACTATGGTAAGGAATCATCATGCTGGAAATGGCACTGGAACTGCCACTGCTTAATGTTGCTGTGTAATCAGTATGGCATCTTCTTAGTTACAGGATAGAAACAGCTGTATTTTCTTTCAAAGAAAATGCAACATACTCTATTTGCAAGCTTTAACTAAAAACCTAATTCTGTAATTATTAGGCAGAATGAAATTTCTGACCAGAAATTATTTCATATATTAGTAATAAGTGCCTCACGTTTTATTCTGTTCTGGGGTTTGATTCCTTCTTTAGGCTTGAAGGGTTTTGGTTGGGGATTTTTTGTTAGTGCCTCCTCTAGTACTTGTTTTGGGAAAAATCACAGAAAATTATATCATTTATATATGTAATATATATTTATGTGTGGAACATACTGCATTTTCAAAGACCACAACAGGAAATTAACAAGATAGATCTTATTAACCTTGTTCCTGTAGCACTGCTTATTCATTAAGATGTCAGGCAGTATAATTATTTCTTGAAAAATGAAAATGGAAGAAAATCTGTGATCTATGGTAAAAGGATAAAAGCAAATAGTAAGACAATTAGATTTTTGCAGATCAATTGCAAGACGGCTAAGAACTAGTATCCTGAAATTAAATCTTTTACATAGTATGTTTATAATACACATGTACATGTAATTCTTAATTTTCTCTGTATGGAAGCCAAATACATACACAGCCAATCTTGAATATTTTCAGTGTCATGTTGTGGTTTATTTAGTTTTTTTCCAAGGCCTCTCATTTACCAAGTGTTCAGTTCTGCTAATTCAGCCTCTCAGCTCAAAATCACATTTGCTTATGTCTTGTAACACAACCTTACAGGTATCTTGGTAATGTTGCTTTATATCCCTGTTCATTAATTAGTCAATCAGCCACTTCTAGATTGCCTTGAGTATGAACCCAAATTTTTAAGGCCACCACACTATGCTTAATCTTGCCTTGAATTCTCTGTGGACAGGTCTGTGCACTGCCTGGAATGTACAGGGAATTACTGCATGCCAGTTGCCTCTGTATTATTCCTCTCCCCTGGAGTGAGGGATTTATCACTTGAACACCGTCTGCATCAGCCAGAGGCTGAACCTTTCTTTGTCTCCAAAGACACTCATGCACTCACCTCTGATGGTTAAAAAGACATATTTCACACCAAAAAGGGTTCAACTGCTCAGGTCCTTGCCTAAATTTGGAAAAGTAATGACTGTTACAACCAAAAGTGAATGCCTCTGGGAAGGGCAATGGCTGTAAGATCAAGTCATTTCACTGAATTAAAAGTGATTTCACAGAACTGCCAAGGGCTACACACTCTAGATCCCCATTTGCCACACCAGAAATTCTCTCCCTTCTTGGCTCTGAATTATTCTGTCAACTTCAAAATTCT
This sequence comes from Sakesphorus luctuosus, assembly GCA_013396695.1. NCBI lineage: Eukaryota > Metazoa > Chordata > Aves > Passeriformes > Thamnophilidae > Sakesphorus > Sakesphorus luctuosus. The sequence goes on from VWZD01001751.1 coordinate 60,479, forward strand.
TGCTCATATATGTAATGTGAGTTAAGAGTAAATCAGCTAATGAAAGTGCTGATTAAATAAATACTTACAATCTATGGACTTCTCCTAATATAATTATGATGTTCTCAGACTGTTTTTTATTCATATTTCTGGTTTGCAACACTATGTGCATTTATTAAATTTACCTTTTAAAAATCTGACTTTTCTTCCTGAGGACAGCAGAGGGAGCAGTGTGATTTACTTTTGTAAGACTTTGGAACTTTCTCTTTTCTCCATTTGCTCTTTTTTATTTCGCCTAAGCTAGAAAGATTCTCGCGCCTTAAAATTTCTTTAAAAGGCTCTGACACAGTGTCAATCCTATAGTTTGAAAAACGACTACAGACAAGGAACAGGATACCTGCCCCAAGTTTTTCATTTAAAGTTAACCATGCCAAATACTAAAAGTCTACACTCTGTATTATCTTAACAAAAAACATTGCATTTTGAAACAATTATGTCTTTAGAGTTTGGACAAACCCCTTGTAAGCAGAAACATGTTTGAAAGAGCTGTAGCTTACAGTCAAGAGAAAATAATGTGGGGACTGAAAGCTGTGTTGAGTCATAGGGTTGTAGATTGACTTTCAGGATGTGTGTTGCAGTAAGACTCTTCAGTAGGAGAAGGCTTCTTTTCAATTTATTTTTTTTTAATAGGCTCTGTTACAAATTACAGTGTCAAATGCATCCCCTCCCCTTGGCTACACACAGCAGAGTTAAACAATGAGGAGTTACGTGGTAGTGGAGCTGTTTAGTCTTTCTGCACTCCCTTCCTTAAGACTAATTTTATTATTTTAAGTCAGTGTCCTCTTTCCTCTAGTGTAGTTTGTGGGGTCTTCTCAGATAGGCTGACTTCTAATTGCCTTCAGCTCTCAGTGTGATGGTGTCACTGTACCCCGCCTTTGAAAGTGTATCCCACTTCTCACAATTAAGAAGAGCTGGCCCAAGCCACTTGGCCATGCTCAGTCAGCATTGTCTGTACTGCCAGGCTCTTGCTTCCCCCTCTTCTGACCTGAACCTGTGACTCGTGACAGGAGTGGTGGTCAGGGATGGGCAGTTCCAGCTGCCACCCGCACGGCCACAGCGCGTGACTCTCCTCACAGTGGTGCCCCCGACCTCCATGCCAGCCCCTGGGCCAGCAGCACCACCGCCCACAGCAGCACCGGTGGCAGAGGCAGCCATGGGCACCAGCTACCACCAATTTCCCTGCTGCTGGCACTGACTCAGGGGCCACTCAGGGGCCGCCTGCTCTAGATACATACATGCACACTAGACTACCCCTGCACACATGAATGCCTCCCCGACTGCTTGGTAAGAGTTAAAATAGCTCCTTTTCTTGTCTTATGGGGTTCTATGCATAGAATTTAACAGTGCCACGGTCTTTCATTTGTATACTGGTTGGTTCTTTCTTTTCTTTGTTTCACAGCCATCTGTCCAGAGACCTTCATCACAGCCATTCCGATGGAGGGTTCCAAGCCCACTGGTTGCTGAAATCGGCAGGGCATGCCATCGAGAGGCACTGGTCCCTCTGCCCAGGGCTGACAGACGCTGGATCCTGGACAAGCCCCCAAAACAGTGAAAAGATTTTTTCTATCATAGTTAGAAAAATGGCAAAAACTCTGTGAAACTGTGAGGAAGAATTTCTGTGTGTTTGTTACAAGCAAAGGACTGATTAATGGATGTTGGGCAGAGGGGGGTTGAGAGCTCCAGCGTTTGTAAAGTTTTTATAAGTTAAACATAGTTACAGAGTCGTAATTATGAGTTTGTTAATAAAAAGTTTCTAGGAGGTGCTGTGGGGTTTCCACGGGAGGAGTGCCTTGGTAACTAGGCGAAAAAGGCAGGGAGTCTGTAAGGTGGCAGCTCCAATCAGGGAGCCAATGACTTCGGCAGGTGACTAGGGCTGATAGTGCACTATGGACCACCAATCAGAAGGAATGCCACAGCAATTAATTGCCCATATGAAGATTTCCAGTCAGGAAGCAGAGAGGCAGCATAGCAACGTCCAATCCTGAGGCAACGAGCAGAAAAAGGAAGGAGAGGGATGAGCCATCAAGAGGGTGGGAGAGGGCGTGGAAACAAGGGTATAAATGTAACACCCCAACCCTGCCGGTGTGTGCTCCTCGGTTACGACTGTGTGAGGCACCCTTTATGTACAGTAAATAAATTTTTTGCTCTAGTTTCAATTGAAACCCGTCTTCCAAATTTCTATTCAGAGAGTTTTTCTCATAAAACTAAGGAATTAAAATGGAAGGTTTATTCACAGTGCTGTGGGTACTTCAGTCCACTAGGATCTGAAGACACACTGCCAGTTTGAAACATGCACATTTTGTAGTTGCTGTGGTTACATCAACTATTCCATATTCATGAAGTTGCTATTTTTGCCTTAAAAGGTTATTTTTGCTTTGTGGATTTGGAAGAGGGTATCACCTTTCTTTCAACTGGTCATGATGTACCCCCCTGGACATGTACAGGGGGGACCCCACTGTACCAAGATAAGACCCCCCCTCTACGGTACGTAAAGGCTTCAAGGAAGGCCATTGTTTTAGCTACATTATCTTTTCCCTTATCGCAACGGGAAAGATTCCCTGGAATCAGGCCCAGACAGGGCTATTCACCTTACAACTCCATGTTTTATCTATGTAACTTTTATAAACAGAAAGAAAACTCTTTTTCTTTTTTAGTTAATAATAGCCTCCCCTTCTCCTGCCTCTCTGCTTAGTTCATTTGCTTGTAATAAAACAATGTTACTGCATTTCTCACAGGCATAGTTCAGAACTTCAGTTTGGTGCTGATTTATCCAAATTTATACTTAATACAATGAACCATCAGAAACAGTAAATCCAACGGACAGTGCTTAGAAAGAATAATTAATCTTTGAAAATGATAACAGAAAATTTGTGGTCAGGTCCTGTCATTTCTCTCCAGTTTAATTAATTCCCGAGGAGATAAAAGCCTCTAGTATTGGTTGTATTAGTGTTTTTTAAGGTAATTTATTAGCTTTTGAGGTACTTATTGAATAAAAAAGACAAACAGGGGAAAAGCAGGAGCAGCCTTCCAAACTGATAACTACCAGCAACTGTCCAGTGGATGGTTATTTTTTCTTTTTCTGGTCACTTATTCGTGTCTTTTGAGTGTGAAGTTTGGTCCTGTCCAGCATCTTAGTAGCCACCTTTTCTCTTCCGGCACAGCCATGCCAATGCCAGGGGGCTGGGAAGTGCCCATGCGGAACTTCTGCGGGTGGCGGCTCTCCGCTCCTGCAGCACCGCTGCGTCGGCTCCTCTCGGCTCTGCTGGGTCCTAGCGCCGACCGCAGCAGCCCCGGGAGGATGTGCCGAGGTATTCTCAGAACTATCTCTGCCTTTGCGTCTTGCTGGCCGCTTTGATCTTTAATGACTGCTTCTGGGCTTAGCAAGTGAGGGACTGCGGTGCATTCTCTCGCCCAGAGCTGGCTTCAGGACCAGAACCGGGTCTGTGACTGCGGCTGGAGCTGGCTGGCAGCTTCTTGCAGGCACCACGTCTGCCACTGCTCCCCAGCTCCGCTTCCTTGCGACATCTGTGCAGGACTCAGTTGGGCATCCTGGCCGTGGCCAAGGGGACCGGGGTCCCAGGGGGCCTCGCCGGGATCACGGAGCAAGCTAGATGCGGAGCCGCCGGTAACGGTGGAGGGAGGGGTGTGGCGCAGCCATTGCCACCATATTCGCCATGCGGCAATGCAGCATGGGCTGGTGGTTTGGAGAGGGGAACAGTTTTTTCTGCCTCGCTTTGGGGTGAAAAACCAAGCCAACTGCTGCTTTCAGGAGCTATTTTGGAGGTATGTTTTTTCAAGGTTTCAAAGGATGTTTTCCACAACCCAAGAGCCCAAAGCTGTTCATCAGCGTATGAGTTATGATGTTTAAGCAGCCACTTCATGATCAAATAAATGTGACTTTGATCAAAAGACATCTGCGCCCCTGTTCCTTAATTTAGGTTTCAATATCTGTTCTAAAGAACTCTACTAGTCCACAGGAGCTCACCAGTAGTCCAGCTACAGTGTGACAACTTTGTGCATGTCCGTTCCCCGGGTCTGCTGTGTACCCTCACCGGAGCTGGAGGAAACCACCCTTCTCCATGCTTCTGCCAAGGGCTCTAGGCTGCAAACTTCTAAATTTTAGAGGCTGAGGCTCTTTGGACTTAAAAACTTGGTGCAATTGGTGGGCGTCAATAACTACACAATCCAGTTATGGGAGCAAAAGCTCTTTATTAGACACACATTTCACTACATAAAAACTCTAAAGGCATGACATTCAAATACAAGGGAAGGGTTATGCAAACAAGGTAAGAACAAGGGAGCTTCAGACACTCTTGTAACATCATTAGAAAACTATTTCTTGTATCACAAAGCAGATAGGGCTATAAAACACTTTCTACACACAACAACTTCTCCGGGGACACTCCCTTATCGCAGGGGAGAAGCTTGCGTGCCCTCATGAGGTTGAGAGCTTTGCTGGCGGTGGTTTGTGCTGCCGGTAGGGTCTCCCATGCCAGACAGGTCTCAGCTGAAGGGTCAGACAAAGTGTGTCCACAGGCAGGATGGGCTCGCTAGCCCTCTGGCAACCATCCTAGGAGAAGGAAAACTCTAACTTCAAACCCAGGCAGATGGAGCTCACTTAGCTCTGTAAGGCCATCCATCTAAGAGAAGGATACTCTAACCAAACCAACATCCTGAGGTATTTGCTGTCACTGTCCAAGCTCGCTAGGCTGTGGCAGATGAACCTTAGGAGTAAAGGGTGGGGCCAGTTCTGCACACACTGTGCCTCACCTAAAAAATCCATTGCACAGGCTTGAAGGGTTCACCCACATTGCAAAGCCCTGTAGCGACAGGCAAGGGTCGAAAATGGCAGGTGATAGGAAGCAGCCAGAAGCTGCAGACCCAACCCTGCATGCAGGCGGTTCAGGATATTGGTCATTCAAGACTGACCCCGGAGATGACAGTCTCGTGGGGTTGCATCCTGAACGACCAAGCAGCCTTTTCTAAGGACAGCACTGCTTGCTCCAGATGGAGAGGGGTCTGGAAAAGGTGGCCTAAACAAAGCTCATCTCCATACCCATTTGGATAACCGCGGCCAACCGGCACCTTCCATGCAGTCAAACAAAAACAGATTTCAAAGGCATACACCTGCCTGCAAAGGTGTGTTCAAACTAACACTCGCATGTTGGAACATCAGAACCATGCCTGATATATGGATACTGGGCGTCCTGACCGTTGTTCTGCTCTAATTGCCCATGAACTGTCACGACTCAACATCGACATTGCTTCTCTCAGTGAAGTTCGTCTTCATGAGAAAGGCAGCCTTAAAGAACATGGTGCTGGCTACACACTCTACTGGTCAGGCAAACCCAAAACCAAAAAACACCTTTCAGGAGTTGGCTTCATGATTAAAAATTCCATTGCCTCCAAACTTGAAAATTTGCCAACAGGTCATTCCGATCGCGTTATGTTCCTACACCTCCCACTACACAACAAACAACATGTTGTTCTTTTTAGTGTATGTGCCCCAACTCTCCAAGCTGACCCAGCGGAAAAAGACAAATTCTACACCGACCTGCGCTGCCCCACCTAAAAGGTTCCGGCAGATGATAAGATCATAATCCTTGGTGACTTCAATGTCAGAGTAGGTAAGAACTCTGAAGCCTGCAAAGGTGCAATCAGCTCATCCATTTCTTTAATGTACCAGGAAACAACCAAGGGATATTCCCTCTCGTTTCCCCTTTTCTATGGGCTATTTTAGTTGCCAAAATACAGGAGAGACATAAGCCTTCCCTCGGGATACTCCAACACCTCGAACACAGCCAAATCTCAGACCACTTGGCTGGGACTACGTTCACTGTGTTCCTCCACCAGCTTTCAGGCCTGGCATCATTCTACTTCAGTTCTTTTGCTGCCAGCTAAAACTGAATACACCATCCGAGAGCATGCCCTCTGAGGAAAAGTTGAGAGAATTGGGCTTCTTCAGCGTGGAGAAGAGCAGGCCCTGAGGAGACCTTTTCACCTTTCAGTACTTCAAAGGGGCTGCTGTGAAACACAGGGACACATTTTTTCACAGGGCCGCTTGCAATAGGACCAAGGGGAATAGTTTTAAACTAAAAGATGTCAATTCATATTGGCGGTAAGGAAGAAACTGTTTGTGGGGAGGGTGGTGAAACAGTGGCACAGGTTGCCCAGAAAGCTGCTGTACGCCCCATCCTTGGAAATACTTGAGGTCAGGGCAGGGGGGCAGGATTAGAGGACCTGCACAGGTCCCTTCCAAGCCCAAGCAGTCCAGGATCCTCCTTAAGTTCCATCTGAATAGCCCCAAGAGTGGAGATTAATAGGAGAGGGGCCTGTCTGATGCCTTGGAGTTTAGCTGAGAAGCAATCCCTGACAGGGCACAGCTGTTTTGCCTGCAGCCGCTTCCCACTTTACCTGCAGAAGTTCCATGGCAGATGCTCGCCTCTCCTCATCCCTCTGCAGGCAGCAGTTCAGAAAGGCTTGCAAGAGAGGGGAGTGTAGCCAGGGATTCTGCAGCTTGGGTGCGCTTCTTGTGGCTATCAGGTGTTGAGCCTGAAGGAAAAGGAAACATGAGACTCGACTTCTTTCTTCCCTATCCGTAACTGCTCACCCAGACCCCATGTTTTAAGCTCCAGCCTCCAGTGGCATAAAAGGTCACCGATTCAGTCTTATCCTGTCCCTCTGCAGCTGATCTCAGCCACTGGACATGGTGGGAAGCTGCAGTGCCCTTCCTCACTCTGTTTACAACTCTGCTACCGAGGGACATTCCTGCTCCTGCAGCCAAAAGGAACACAGCATTCATGTCGGCTGCAGACACCGGATTCCAGCCACATTCACCTGACTGCACAGCAGCAGTGCCAGGACAAGGGGAGCTCTTTCAATTGCTAGCTTCTTCAGGGACATGAATCATGAGGGACTCCTCTTTAGCTAGGTACCACACCTTTGAAACATTTCTACGACAACAGAAAAAGGTCTATGGGAAGCTGAACTTTGGTTTCCTCTGATGCAGCTGGCAAAGAGACATAACTCCAGTGCAAAGTAAATCCGGGTTTGCAGTAGCTGCAAAGGTGCAATCAGCTCATCCATTTCTTTAATGTACCAGGAAACAACCAAGGATTTGGCATCCAATTAGTGCTGCAGTTAAAACAAGGTCCTAAACTCACCCAGACCACCCAGGCACATGCCAGAACAATACACAGATGAGTTAGAAGCCTGAAACTGTCTTGTGCAGAGACAGAGCTCAAAGAGAGTTCAAACTACACACGAGATACTTCCAGCATCGCTGAAGGACAAGATGAAATGTTTCTGAGCTGGCTACGTGCCACTTTTCCTCTGAGGTTCTCTCATTGATGGAAACAGAACTACAGCAGATGCTGATGCGCTGCAGGGACCTTTTTAGAAGTGGACCTTGGTGCAACTAGCTGAAGCTGGTGGGGATGGCATTTTGTCTCATGGGAGGTAGACCATGGGACGGATTAGAAAGACACCCACTGTCTGAGGGTATTTGCACCTTACCATGAAAGGAGATTCCTTAGAGTGAGGAGGTAGTCCTTCCAGCATCTCTGTTCCCACAATGCCAAGTGACCAGATATCCACCTTGGCACCGTAGGGTTGGTTTCTCAAAACTTCAGAAAACAGTTCCGACTATGGACCTGCATTTACTCTGCTGAGTGGTGAGCTGAGCACAGAGGCCAAAATCGGCTGAGGAGAAAAACAAACTCTGTTAACCTTCAAGTAGCAAACCAAGGAAAATAATTTCCCACTCTAAGTCTCAGAATGCGGTGTTGAATCTATCGGGCAAAGCAGCCGGCCGTGCTCTCTTTCTGCAGGGCTTCAACCAAGGGAACAAGGCACTGTCCGCTCAACAAACCCCCTGTGCTTCACACAGGGGCTTTTATTTATTCACCTGAAGGTTTAGACTGTAATGCCCTCCCCTCTGCAAGGGACACACCCAAACCAAAGACACTCATTAACACTGTCTTCCTCTCCACACCTTTCTGCCCATCGCAGGCATGCTCTTAGCTTTCAGCAGGGCTCAGTGTACTCCCACATGAACCACTGTTGAGCTAGTGACAGTCATTCCAAAGCAGCCCCACACTACGCCGCCAGAATGTTGAGCCTTAGCAAGAATATCCACCCAACTTCACAGATCCATCCAGTCCCAAAAGAATGTTGTTGCTTTTAATGTCTCTGTGTATCACGTGGTTGGAATGCAGGAAGGCCAGTCCCTGCAGGCACTGAGAGAGAATGAACAAGCAGGAGGGGAACAATTAGCAATCTGATTTCATCATGCAAGAAAGGAAACTGCTCTAAAATATTTTCCCATTTCTAGGGAAATAGTGAGCAATGGCAGGGCACGGTGCTGTCAAGAAGAAGAGCTCGCAGCTCCAACACTAGAAATGTCAAGCTAGGACACTGGCAGTGTCTTTCTCAGGGAAGGTTTAGTCGCTTTTGAAAGAGAAACATCAATTGTTGCTACAGACTGTCCCCTGCAAACCAGAATGACTGCTCCTGCAGGGGGTGTGCCCTCTCCACCCAGAGGACAAATCAGGCTTTGCCAAAAACCGGCATGAAGTGGATTACCCTTGGGCAGGAGGCTGCATGATCAACATTTGATTGCTAGCCTTGACAGCAGCTGCGGAAATAGCACATTAGTGAGTCTTCAGAAAGAAACAGCTCCTCGGGTGCAATGCTGTCCTTTGAAGCTGAGGACTGAGAGAAACGAGTCTCTATTTTTCTATGCCATTACTTCAAAATACTGCCACCAGCACCTTTGCTTTCACAGGCAAGGAATGCAGTACAGACAGGCTCCAGGCAAATGTTTAGAGAGGCAAAGTGGAGAGCAGTAAATAAATGTGAAAAACAGAGACAGTGTGTACAACAGTGGATCAGGCTATCATAAAGTGATAAATATAGGACTTCATTTGTGTCAAGAACATAACAAGACTTCTGTGTAGCTTGATGCTGTAAAGATTTAGCAACAATGTCTATGAGCTTATCAATGTAGAAAAAGTAGAAAAAGAAAAGAAATAAAGTTAATAACAAAGCAGCCTTTTGAAGTAAAATAAACACAGTGCAAACCAAAGATAATCCAAAAATACCTAAATAGAATGGAGAAGTAAACACAATCCATATAAGGAAGAAGCATTAAAGACATGAGCTAAGGCTTAACTAACAAGAATGTCTCCAGTTAAATTTTAAGTTAAGAATCACAGCAAAGAAGAACCCAGCCCCCACGACCATGGAGAAGTAACAGGCAGAATCAGATGAAAGGATCTCAAAGTGGAGAAAGAAGAAAATCATTTACTGGAACTTGTTAAAAATAAACCTGCTTTAACTGTATAAAAAGATAGCCTGTGAGCTCGAATGGGTGTCACTGATGGAGGCAAGACTCCCAGTGCACCCAGCGCCACACTGTTTACTCTATAGCTTTCATTACTTATAAAATTAAACCATCCTTTATACCAAATGTTTGGCTATTTAGTTGGTCGTTTATAACCATAAGAACAGAGTATGGTAAGTGCAGGGGTACTGGCAGGCAGTTCACGTCAGAACATCTTTCTCCCCTGTATCCCAAGAGCCATCCTGGAACAAAACTGTGAACAGGAAATCCCTCCTGCTCACAACATCTCTTTATAAGGACAATCCAGTAGAAGCCATCAGAAACACAAATGGGATGCCTTACCTCCTGAAAGACAGCTACTGTCTGTCCTACAACCAGTACTGTCTTGCTAATAACATCAGATAAAGAGCCTCCACCCATGTGCTCCATCACCAGCCAGAGTTCCTCTCTGAGAAGGTAGCTGGAAGAAGAAAACAACAGTGTGGAGAGAAATGTGCCCACTTAAATTGCTTTATGGAAAAGACTACTCTGCTGAGTTTTGTTTCTAGGTCACTTGCACATGAAGACAGACTAAAAGGCAGAGACATTCTGCCTAGGCTGTACACAGGACTTGCAATCTGTGCAGTCTAAGTGAGAAAGGCACAGCCATAAAGAGGTAGATGGCAAAAGTGACAAGCAAGGGGAAAAAGCAACTTAGTAACAGCAAAGATAAATCTGGAACTGGGACACATCCCCTCAGCTGGTTCACCCTTTTAACACAAAAATTCCACCAGTCACGCCAGCATCAAGGAGACACAGGTTTCACAACTTTTATCCAGGGGAGGAGGGTGTGCAGGACTTAGGACAGAATTTGGTCTAGGTTTTGGAAAACCTTGCGTAAGGTACACTCCCAAACAGGCAAACCCATTGAAAGGCTGGCAAATCAGGTGTGCCTGAACCTAGACTTTGGCAATGGAAAATTGTAGGACCAGCCCAAAGAAAACCATTTCTGGGATGGCTTATCAGCACTGAGCATAAGGCACTCAAATAAAATCAAAGCACAAAACAACGTGGAGGGAGAGAGCGTAGAGGTTGTTGATTTAGTGAGAGATCCAGGTTTTTGAAAACTGTCCAAACTGTGTATGCCAAGAAAAATGCAATCTCCTCCCATACATGGCACACAAGTACATTAAAAATAATAATAAGATCCATTTTTTTACCAGTGAGTAAAGGGATTTTTAGCCTTTGCCTTGCAAGTATGTAAGTGAACATTCACATTATAACACCAGAATTACTTACTTGTCTAAATAAGTAACAATATTGGGGTGGTTCTTATCCCTCATGACCAGGATTTCTTTCAGTAGTTCCTTGTTGCTCTGTTGTTGGAGATTAATCTGCTTTACGGCCACCTGAAATGATGTTGAATACCATGAACTGAGAAGTCTCCCGCCTGCGACCAGAACAAGAGTGGAGTGCACAATTTTGGAATGACACAGCCAAACTGTGCCCAACGGTCTTGTGGTTCGACATCAGCACAATTTGTAACTGACATTTCTATGGCCCCTTCCTCAGCTCGCTCAGGTGCCACTTACAGGGCCCAGGGCCATGGATGTTTTGCCTTGTCGACTTGGCACAAATGGGCTTGAAACTGGCAACCACAAAGCTCTAACAACACTCTGCACCCACATGCTTCTCAAATGGCCTTAGTCTACCACCATGGTTATCAGTTACACATGTTTTGCAAGCACAGAGTAATTTTGCTCCTGTGAAAATATATCAAAACAGCTGGTAGTCCTTTAGCATTTCTAGGGGACTTGATCAGTATTTCATAAACTACTGCTATTCTTGATTGCACAACAAAGCCAACGGATCCATATGTTACAGATCAACGTTTCCATACGTCTGAAAAAGGTTACTCCAAGGTTATTCCAACAAAAATACAATCCTAGCACTTCCTAAGTTCTTCAGTTTGGACTTTGCAACTCTAAAGAAAATCTTTAACACAGTTTAGCTTTGCAATTGGCTACGCCCCAAGGTATAAGCAGGGCTTAAGGCTTTTAGGCACCTTGTAGACCTCCCTCTAAGCACAGCACTGCAGGTGGATAAGGAACTACCACAAAGATTCCGATCTGTTTGCTGACAGCCAGATATGAGAATTCAGGAATATGAAGCTGGAGACTGAAAGAGCAGAGGGAGTCTCTAAGACACTGCCATGTCTGCTTCTTACAAACAGCATCTCTGTAATGGGCTGTCATGGACACTGGACCAAAACACAGCTGTATTGCTCAGGAGAGACCTTTGCTCTTGGTAAACGTCTTCTCAGAGATGAGTGTGTATGTCAGCCAGCTTCACTAGGACTGAAACACAAACCCTCGTTGCAAACATGATCTCTCCTTCAATAGCTTTTGCCTTAGATTTTCAAGATGAAACACAGGGTGGAGAAGAGAATTAAGTCTTATCTGTGTCTGAACATGGGGTTAAGAGAAATTGAGCCTGAATGACAGCAGTCACCATCAGCTCGTCAATTAAAACCATGCTAGCGTGTCCTCCTTGGAAAGATAACACTGCCCTCCTTGCTTGCTTTCAGTAGTTAAGAAAGACAAAATTTGCCCAAAATGCCTTTTGCAAGCTGTCTCTAGCCTGGGCTTCTGCGGAACAGCCTTTGCAGCAAACACCAGTGACCCAAAGCTCCAGCCACAGCTAACACCAGAGGGCAAAGCTCTCAGGAGCTGCAAACTTGTTGACTTGTTGGCACTTACCGCTCCTCCTGTGACAGCACTGAATGCTTTATAAACGGTTCCGAAACCCCTAGAAACAGAAGAGCAGTGAAGAAAAGAGAAGCTGATTAGTGCCTAGGAGTGAAAGCCAGCCCAGACTGCCTGGACTGTTTCTAATAAACACCTGACTTCATCTACTCTTTAGCAACAGAATAGCAGCCCAGCAGCCCTTTGCTATGCCAGGTGTCCAAGAGAGGTCTAACAGGAAGAAAATGAGCTGGTTCAAATTTCAAATAGACACGTGAGATTATGGGGGGCAGTTCTTTCCTGTTTTCTTTTTGTGCCTGTGCTCACGTGTGTTTTTTCCCAGGCAATGGAGCATATAGTTCTGGTGGGCCTTCTCACACCTCTCTTCTGAATCTCTCTGCCAAAACCAGGCAGCACCATGCAGTGATTCTGAGAAGTCCGAACACAGGTGATGGCCCTTTCAGGAAAGGATCTGGACAAAGCTTTCTCCAGCATGCAAGGAAAGCAGTCTCCAGCCATCCTGCTAGGTCACAGCTAGAAGAGTTTAAGGGGTCGATTGTTTCACACACAAAAGGGAAAACTGCTGAAAACACAGGATGCTTAGATAGCTTTTTGATGTGTCAAGACCCATTGGCAGCTACTTCTGTTAGATGCACCAGACAGGGGAAGGACCCTGCTTTTGAGGTATCTTCTTTTCTTAGTGCCTTCTGACATACAGAAAGGAAAGTTGTGTTGAAAAAGAGAACGTCTCGGGGGATTATTTTCAATCAACTCCTAAAACCATCCAGCAGATGATGCGTTTTTCTCTCAAGTGCACTGGCACTCTGTTCCTGAAGTTCTGAGTTTTCACCGCACGAGCTAGAAAAGAGAGCTCCTTCTTTCATCTCTCATTTCACTTTCTAAACTCGGTGGTTATAATCCTGACTACTGCATATTGTTCTCAGCAGAAGATTGGAAAGACATGTTACTGAGAACTGTCATCTGACAGCTACCAGAGGGAAAGTTGCTATTTTAGGCAGTAAAGCTTTTTCTCTTTCCATTGGCCTCGTTGCCTCCTTGTGAGCCATGCAAAAAGCATTTCTCCTAAAAAAATAAACAAACAGCTGCCACACACTTGAGGGCCAGGAAATCTTCCAAATACTGCTCCCTGCTGCAGGTAAGACATTGCCTGCATCTAGATGTCTTTGACCATGCCTTTGGGACACAGTCATAAATCCTGATCAGCTCTGACAGACGGGAGACTCTGAGCCCAGTGTCTGAGCGTGCTTGGAGCTTGCCTGACTTCACACTTGATATGGCACCAGTAAAATACCTGGTCCATGGTTTTCTAGAAGTAAGTGTGTTTGCACTCACCCTTCTCCAATTTTTTCCCATCCAATGTATTTCTTCATCGGATTTCCCGCTCTTACAATGCTCCCTGAAAGACACAAAAGGCAACACGCTGACTTCAAAACAGAGATACCACCTTCCAGCACATCCAACATGCAGCCCCTCTGGCTGGGGCTCTGTGCACTTTGTGGTCATTTGGGTAATAACTACAACTACAAAAACTGCAACAACAACAATACAGACAGCTTTGTAGCACAGATGGCCTGCACAAAGTCTGATTGTTTGCACTCTAAACTTTAAAGATCCTCGACAGGAAAGTAAGCGAATGGGGAAACAGCTAAGGAAGGCTCCAGCCTCTGCAGTCATACCAGCCCTCAATGTCAGGGCAGGTATGGCAAAAGGGTTGCTAAAGCCCAAGAAGGAGCATTGACAACCACTGTGAAGAAGCCACAGCCAGGATGAGCCCCATTGAGAGCTGTTGCCCCCATTCAAGACACAACGTTATTGCCTTTGAGAACGGACACATGAAGCAGTAGATCAATCCACTTTTTGGTCCAACACTTGACTATAAGCACAGAGTAAACAGAGCCGTAAACTCTTTTCCTAAAGTATGATATGCTCAGGGCTTGAGGCCAGTGCTTAGAATTGCAAGAGCATGAACAGGCTGGGAAACAGTCGTAACAAAGTGCCATGTGTCTGCAGAATATCCAGTGGGGTGGGCTGGAGGCTTGCTCATGATGATGCCACATAGGTATACCCCTTTAATACATCTTTATAAGCATAAAAGAAAGAAATGGAATAGGGAATGTTGTAAAAGTATCCTTTCTTGCTTTTGGGGCACACTGAAAACACCTTTCCCTTCCTTTCTTATTCATGCTGTCACCTGATGTTCTTTCAAAGGAGTTCTTGCTGACAAAACTGTAGAATTCTTGCAAAAACAAACTGTAGGTGTAATGGCAGTAGTAATACCAGCCCCAAATTACACCAGTAAGAAACCAATTCCAAAACCAGTTGATTTCAGTGAAGTATTTTGGCTGTGATGACTGGTGAGAAGTCAGGAGTCTAGAGAGAAACTAGGAAGCCAAATATTCTGCTCCATTAGGCCACTAGCACACAGGAATTCACTAGGTCATTTGCTAGGTCACAGCCTTTTGCTCATCTGACAACAGTCCCTGCTTTTTGCCTTAAGTGTAGAAGGAAGCTCAGGCAAGGCATCTCAGGGCGAGCTGCCCTCAGAGGCAGGAGAAACACCCCAAGTGCTTTGTTGCTGCCTCACAGCACAGCAACAGGTTCTGTAGGGAGGTGTAAATGCCTCTGGGACACTAAACCGAGAAGGAACACAAGGCACAGCTCATGCTGAGACATGCACACAGTACACTGCTCTAGCAGACCAGAAATACACAAGACATACTCAGCAGCCTCAGGGACTCCTCCTCGGGACTCCTCCTCGCTCATCTCTTCAAGCTGCTCTGCGTCTAGGTGCAAGATGGACGAACGGCTTGGGCTTGACTTCTCAGGCTGAGGAGCAAAGGCTTCCTTAAAGGGTGCTGCTACAGCAACAGGTGTGATGAAAGGTTCATCTCTGTATATCTGGGACAAAAAATTGCTTTATGTCAGAAAAGTATCTGGCAGAGACGCCACAGGGATCACATTTCAAATGCAAGCCCTTATGAAGATGCCACATCCAGCGCTCTTAAAACTGCTCCTTTTATTTTTGATGTCCACTTCTAAAAGTGAACAGGCAAAAACAACAGCCTAGTTTTACACTAGCTCATGGCCAGTTTCATGTTACATTTTCACAGATTTTCTGAGATATGATTGCAAGAATGACTGCTCCACTTCTTTCCAACAATTCCATTCCCACTCTAAAGACTGCAGACATGCTTGTAGCTCCTTGTTCTAATGTTCTACCACCTCCCATCAACTCCTCTATTTCTGCAATATCTTAGATAAGTCGTCTTCAGCCTCTGACACCTTCTTCCTTGACAGTGCCTGTGCCTCACTCAGACCTTGCTCAGCTTTGTGACAAATCATCAGTTCGGACTTGCCCGCTATAGAACTTCCCTCCTCAGCACCAAGATCTACCTTGCAGGCCCTTGCCACTGCCCTTCCCTCTATCACTGCACTACTCAGGCTTACCTGGCCATTCTCTCATTCCTCTTTCATCTCCTGCCTCAGCTGCTCAAGCTGCTGCCAGATTTGGAGTACCCCTCCCTGAATCTGGCACAGCCTCTCAAACAG
>VWZD01001752.1:0-42110 GCA_013396695.1 Sakesphorus luctuosus
CTTTTTTCTTCTCTTCTTTTTTCCTTATCTTTATTGTTCTTTTATTTTTATTTTATTTCATTTTATTTTATATTTTATTTTGTTTATTTTATTTTAATGATGTCTAGTTCATGGGAGCAGAGCTGCTTACTTTGCTGCTTCTCTCCAACTCTTTTGTTTCTGACTGAACATCCAGTGCTCTTTGGTCCATCTCTTTTTTTATTGCTGTGTTTTACTTATCCCAGATGTGTCTGAGACATCCTGAAACCCGAGCGAGGGGCTGAGGAGCAGGTCAGCATTTCAGCATGGCAGTGGCAGTGCCTGTCAGCCATAGAGAGCCTTCCCAGGGCTCCTTCAGCATCTTTTTCTCCTTGGCATTGGCATTGGGGTGGCTGAGTCAGGCAGGAGGGATTCCCTGCCCAGGGCTGGGGGCTGTCCCTGCTGGAGCTCGCTGGTAGTTATTGGCTGGAAACAAAAGGCAGCCTGATTTTGGGGAGAAATCCTAAGTATTCTCTTGCTTTGCTGTCTCTCTCTTTCCTATTTCTAGAAATCCCTCCCCCTGCATATCCATTGGTTGAGACACAGCATGAATTGAGCTTTATTCCTTCTGCCAATTATTTTTTTCTTTCTGTTACCCACGTTTGTTTTTATTTTCCATCTCTCAGTCCTCCTCACTTTTCCACACTGCTTTCCTTGGCCAGGATTCCCACAGCAAAGGCAGGGATGTTGTTTTGCAGTGCTGGATAAATCCTCCCCTAGTTTGTGGCATGAGCACATTTATGTCCTTGTCCTGGGCAGTGCAGGCTGCAGAACAACTTCATGCTCAAACCCAGCCCTTAATCTGAGCCTGCCTGGAGCAGGTTCCAGCTCTGCAATAGGACAAGGGGGCAGGGGCTCAAGCTCTGCCAGGGGAAATTGAAGTTCAAGATCAGAAAAAAATTCTTCACAGAGAGAGTGCTCAGGCATTGGAATGGGCTGCACAGAGAGGGGGTGGATTCCCCATCCCTGGAGGTTTTTAACCTGAGCTTGGCCGTGGCACTGAGTGCCATGATATGGTAAAGGGACTGGAGTTGGAGCAAGGGTTGGACTTGATGATCTCGGAGGTCTTTTACAACCCAATCCATTCTATGCTTCTATGATTCTATGAGCTGCATCTCCACGGTAAGGATGGGGACAGCCCTCAACCACCGACACAAACCCTGCTCTCTGCTGGAACAGGCACTCACAGTGGTCACCCTGGTTGGGCTTGATGGTCCTGGAGGTCTTTTCCAACCTTAATGATTCTGAGATTCTGTGGTCAGTTTGGGGAAGTCCATTCCAATTTATCATCTAAGATGGGGACCATCAGTTGCAGGCTTAGATGGGTTGCCCCATGTTAAGTTTTGTGTGGGACTGTGTTGTTGTCAACCCTTGAAGCCCTTGCCAGGGGATGTGTATCACTGGTGTTCCTGTGTGAGCTGCATTTCCAGCACAGCAACTGAGTTTTCTCCTTTGTCTCCCTTCTGAGGGCTATGAGCATTGCTGTTCTCCACAGAGATTCCCCTTGGCCCAGGTTGTCCTGATTGGTTCTCATGAAACTGCAGAAACACTAAAGCTGGTGTTTGTCACCTTGTTCACTGACCTGTGAATTTAAGTCTGTTACCACAGCTCGTTGGATTTCCTCCAGTAAGTCAGTCAGAGAGTCACAGACTTTTAGAATTGTTTAGGTTGGAAAAGACCTTTAAGATCATTGAGACCAACCATTAACCCAGCATTGCCAAGTCCACCACTAACCACGTCCCGAAGTGACACATCTACATGTGTTTTAAATCCCTCCAGGGATGGTAAGTCCACCACTGCCCTAGGCCTTCTGTTTCAATCCTTGTCAACCTTTCTGGTGAAGAAATTCTTCCTAATATCCAACATAAACCTCCCCTGGTGCAACTGGAGGCTTCAGCCACCTTTTCTCCAGGCTGAGCCCCCTCAGCTCCCTCAGCTTCTTCTCACCAGACTTGTGATCCAGACCCTCCTCAGCTCCATTGCCCTTTTCTGGACACACTCCAGCCCCTCAATGTCTTTCTTGTCATGAGGGGCCCAAAACTGAACACAAGGTTTCTACAAGTTGACTAAGGGTGCACTCAGTTCCTGTGGGAGAATATCCAGGATTAAGCACTGGGCCTATGAGAATGTGGACTCTCGGATTTTGATTGCCCCTAATGTTGAATTAAAAGTGCGTCACAAACATGTCTTCCCTATTGTATTTTCCCTTAGTCACTCCTATCCCAGTTTCTTCTTCCCATAATCCCTCAGGGCTCCTTTCCCGCCACCCTCTCCTATTGGTTAAAGTCCTGTGTTTCTATTGGTCTTTATCCCTGTGTGTTGATTGGTTGTTATCCCTGTTTGGTTATTGGCTGTTATGAAGTTCCACCCCTGTTCCCCATTGGTCCATTTATGATCCCTCATTTGCATACCCCTGGACCAATGGGAAGCTTGGTACCGCCTCCCTTTCCAGAACCTTCCCCACAGAACCCTATATAAACCCTGCAGTTCCAATGAAGTTGCTTCTTCTGTTGCCACCTAGCCTCAAGTGTGGTCCTTCCTTGGGGGGCTGCACCGGGCTGGGTGCGGGGGGAGCCATCCCAGGCTTCAAGAGGTGGCCTAAAGGAGCTGATATCACTTCAACCTTTCAGCCATAGTACCTCTCGGAGCTGAAGACCTGCACTCCTATTTTTGGAGCTTCACCATCCACCGACAAGTCCCCTCATCCAGATCAATAAAGATATTAAATAGGAATGACACCGGTACTGGGCCACTCCTGACCAACCACCACCTGGACTTGACTCCATTTATCACCAGGCAGTTTTTGCACAGCAAACAGTGCACTTGTCCACGCCATGAACAGCCAGTTTCTCCTGGAGGATTACGTGGGAAACATTGTCAAAGGCTTTACTAACCCATCTCCATGTGTGTCTTGCTTCGTTGACATGAGAGGAGAGAGGGAGGAGAACATTATCACCACTTCTTGGGTGGTTTCCCTTCCACAGGGATCAGGAGACAAACTGAAGAGTTAGGAGGCTTTGTATGCAGTTACATTTTTTTCTGCTGATCTTTTTTAAGTCTTTTCTTTGCCTGGGATGATTTTTGGGTCCTGTTTGCCTTTAAGCAGTGGCTGTGTGAGATGTCCTAAGTTTAGGAGGAAAGGAGGGGAAACCTCTCAAGTGAGTCAGAAAACAAAATGACTTGGTGGCTGCTGGCCCTAAAGGGTTATAATGCAGAGGTCCTGACAAATACTTAAAGGAGCAAAGATGTCACATTCCAGCATGAGGAGCAGCTCAATTCCTGGGAGGAGGCTCTACCAGGCCTTTTAATGACCCCCAGTGGCCAAGATCAGTTTTATCTGCAGCTTGCAGAGACACAAGCCCACGGATGAAAGGCTTTGCAGCACAAGTCACAGAACTTGGCTGGACAGTAGCCAAGCACCAAGAAATAATGTGGATATCAGCTCAAGCTTGGGACACAACCAGAGCTTCCTGGGGGCACTTCTGGTCACTGAGCTGCAGCGTGTGGCTTTCCCACCTCCTTGAACTTGTCTTCTTCTTTGTGTGCCTGGATTTAGAAAATGAAATTATAGATCAGAATATTGGCTGTGCCTTCTGGGAGGAGCATCACCAGGTCTGAAGATGCAATCTTTTAAAAATAAACAAATTCAGGTTGGTGTGCTCTAATGCAAGAGCTGTTCTTTTTACCTTTCTTTTTACCTTTTTATTTTCCTTTTTTAAATATATTTGATAACTGGTCCTCAAACTTCAGTGCTTCAGAGGAAGTCTGAAGCTAATTCTGCATTTGGATGTTCTGATGGGTTAAATACTTTGTTTTGTTTCCAGGGAGGGTGTTTCTAGTCCTAGGTTAATAAATTAGTAAATGTAAAATGCCTGTTGATACCTGCATTGAGGTCAAACTTGTGATTGCTCTGCTCAAAGATACTTTGTAAAAGTTTCTGCTCTAGAGGTTGAGAAACACATTTGAGCCTGAGCAAGGAGGCTCAGAAACAGATCAATGTTTGAAGGTGTCTGTAGACACCTCGTTTTTCCCTCATGACTTGTGCACAGGAGGATCATTAAAAATGTTAAACCATGGAGAGAGCTTATATTTTGTGCTTTGGGATATAATTGGTGGGGAGTTGTTTTGGTTGCTTGGTCCAAATTTGGTCATGGATGACTCAAATACCCCTCTACGTGATTCTTGCTATGGGAAGGCATCACAAAGGACTGAAGTCCATCTGAGCACAAAGAGGGACAAACTATTTCTGTGGCCTCAAAGTACACAGTTATAATGTGGAATGTATAAGCCTGAGGAGATTTGACCCTTCTCCTTCAAGGTATTAAAAAACCTCCTTAAAAATGAAGGCTTTGAAGAACCATTCCCATGCAGGTGACCTCTCCATTTTGTGTCTTCTCCGTAGGTCCTGGATGTAGGTGTGGAAGCATGAATTTCTGTTTGATCCACTGGCTCAGACCTTGTATAATCCCTGTGCTTGCCTTGGGAAAAGTTTTGTTTGAGGAAAAACCTTCTAAATTTTCCTCTGGGAGATGTTTTGCAAGGGCAAGAAGGATGAAGCAACAGCTGTGGCTGCCCCATCCCTGGAGGTGTCCAAGGCCAGGTTGGATGGGGTTTGGAGCAATCTGGGATGGTGGAAGGTGTCCCTGCTCATGGCAGAGGGTTGGAACTAAATGATCTTTGAGGTCCCTTCCAACCCAAACCATTCATAAGCCTGTCAGGAAATGGGGTGTCAACCTCAAAGCAGAAGTGGAGAACAGCAGGTTGCTCTGTCTGCAAATTTTAATTTCTTTCCAGTAATTAGGGACAGACCAAGGTAAAGTTGCAGCCTCACCTGGGTAAAAGTACCTTTCCTGGCCAAACTGTGCCAACATTGCACAGTGTTGTACAGCTGCCTACAAGATCAGGGCAGAAATACTCTGTGCACAGTGAGTTTCCCACTGCTAAGACTGGAGCAGGAATAAATCACTCCTTTTGTCAGTAGGCAAACAAGACCATGAGGGGGACAGAGCTGAGAGCTCATTTAGACATTATCTCCTGACATACCAAGTGATTACATTTTATGCAGGATCAAATACTGACCATGCTTTCAGAGTAATTCCTCAAGGTCAACTGGTTGTGTCCAGGAAGGACTGAGCTGAGTGGGAAATTCTGCCTGATTGGAATCTGCAAAGCATAACCTGTGTCCTTGCATCTTCAGTGACATCATTTTGCTCTGGGATTTTGGAGCAGAACACATGAGTAGATTGTAATATAACAGGCATGTTTGATGTCCTGTCTTCAATCCCAAACTATTCACTTAGTTAATGTAGGAGGCTCTTAACACCTTTCCTTACTCAGGAGCTACCATGCTTGAGGCTGTAAAATGATGCTGCTTCACCTTTCCTGGCCTTTGGAGAGGCAGAACTTTGTACTGTTTGGTCTGGATTAATTATTTTTCTCCCGGGGTCCTACTCAGTCTTTGATGGAGAGCTCCATGTGGGCTTTTAGCTCTGGGGTTAAGCAGCTTCGTGCCAGTGTATGTAGTGGTGCATCTGTAGATGTACAAACCAAATTCCACTTTTTAACTGTTGAAAGGGTATTTTAAAGAGTAAATGAGTGTTTTTCCCCCACTGGAAAGGTGAATGATATAATTATGCACTCTTTTTAGCTTGAGTAGTGCTGTCCTCTGACAGAACCAGTCTGGTTGTGTGCAAGTGTTTTGTTTCTTCAGGGATGGTGGTGCAGAAAAAGAGATAAAATTGTTCCAATTGATTTGCTGTTTGTGTGGACAAAGAGGAGGATGAGATGGGTAAGTTGCCATCTGATGTGGAGATTAAATTCTGTTTGGGCAGTGCAGTGATGTATTGCTGAAGATGAGCTTTTTTTGAAGAGGTGATTCCTTAATCAGATAGTTTTTTAACTATCTTTAAAGTGTTCAGTGTAGGTCTGAAAAAATTTGGGGCCCAGAAGAAGTCTCCTCATTTTTTATAAGAAGGTCCCCATCTTTCCTCCTTAAGGAGACAAGAGGAGAGGTTGGGGAATGTAGAAAGTTGATTATTCTTAGTGTTGTGTTCAGGACAAGACTGAATAGTTGGATATCCCAAGGTCTTTCCTCAGACCTGACACTAATTCCTTCATCATTTCTGGGCAAAATCTGAAGCAACACTTCTTTCCCTAATGATGTTGATAATTTGTGTTTCATGTTGTTCTTCTCTTTGTAATTTGGAAGCATATTGAGGATCTTGCTGTGAGTATGAAAATTGCACAGAAATATTTCTGTGTTTCCAACTGTCAAACTGGGCTACAAGGAAGGAGAAAAAAAGCCCTTTTTTAAAAAAAGCCCTTTTTTAGGGATCAAAAGGCTGGTAGAGTTTGGAGGAAGAGCTGAGGTGTCCAGTCTCCTACCAAACATTTTGCCTCTTGCTAATTCCCTCATTCCTGAGTGTTTCAATATTGTAAAGGTCTCATCACAGATTTTGCTTTGAGTGCTAAAAGCTTTGCTCCCCTCTGCCTTCTTCTGTGATTTAAAAGCCACAGATGCTGATACATCTCTGAGACAGAATCTATTACACTTTTCCTGCCAAGCAGAGCTGTGGCACTTGCTTTATGTGCCTCCTCCAGCACTGCATTTGTTCTTTGTGGGTGCCCAGCTGGCCACCAGCAGGACTCCCCCCATGCAGTGGTTCCCATCAACTGCATCCTTAATTTCATTATCCATTTTTAATGGATATTTAATGTCTGAGCTAAATTTACAGCAGCAAGAAAATGTTTTGGGGAGGGCATGATTGACCATCCACCACTTTCCTCATGCTGTAGAGAAGAGCTGTCCTCCAGGGTGGGAAATACCTTTATTGGTAGGTTTTTTGTTTGATAGTTTTTATTATTTCCTTGATTGGGAATGCTGGAGAAATCACGTGTGTACTGACCCTACCAGTTTCTAGCAATTGCTAATTTTCCTCCTTTATTCACAAATCATTGAATTCTTGGTTGGATGTATCTTGAGAAAGTCTTTGCCCACTTGGATCTATTCAGGTGTAAGAAGGTTTCCCAGAGAGGTTGTGCAGGTTCCTCAGAGGGGTTTTGGACTCCCCATCCTTGAAGGTGTTCAAAGCCAGGCTGGATGGGGCTCTGAGTAACCTGCACTAGTGAAGGTGTCCCTGTCCATGGTAGGGGCTTGGAATGAGATTATCTTGAAGGTCCCTTCCAACCCAAAGCATTCTTGGTTCTGTGGCAGTAGTAGGACATAGTGCCTTCCTGGTGGATGAGGGGAAGGCTGTGCATGTGTCTATCTGGACTTCAGCAAGGCCTTTGACACTGTCTCCCATAATATACTCCTGGAAAAGCTGGTAGCCCATGGCTTGGACAAGTGTACCCTCTGCTGGGTTGGGAGCTGGCTGGAGGGTCGGGCCCAGAGAGTGCTGGTGAATGGAGCTGCATCCAGCTGGGGGCCAGTCACCAGTGATGTCCCCAGAGGTCTGTGTTAGGTCCAGTCCTGTTTAACATCTTTATTGATGATTTAGATGAGGGGATTGAGTCCATCAGCAGCAAATTTGCTGATGACACCACGTTGGGAGGGAGTGTCGACCTGCTGGAAGGCAGGAGGGCTCTGCAGAGGGATATGGATAGACTGGAGAGATGGGCTGATTGCAATGGGATGAAGTTCAATAACAACACCAAGTGCAGGTCCTGCCCTTTGGCCACCCCAAGCCCTGCAGCGCTCCAGGCTGGGCACAGAGTGGCTGGAGAGCAGCCAGGCAGAAAGGGACCTGGGGGGACTGAGGGACAGGAAGCTCAAGAGGAGCCAAGAGTGTGCCCAGGTGGCCAAGAAGGCCAATGGGATCCTGGCCTGGATCCAAAGTAGCGTGGCCAGCAGGCCCAGGGCAGTGAGCCTTCCCCTGGACTCTGCCTTGGGGAGGCCACACCTTGAGTGTTGTGTTGAGTTGTGGGCCCCTGAGTTGAGGCAAGAGATTGAGGGGCTGGAGCGGGGCCAGAGAAGAGCAACGAGGCTGGAGAAGGGAGTGGAGCACAAGTGCTGTGGGGAGAGGCTGAGGGAGCTGGGGGTGTTTGTGCTGGAGAAGAGGAGGCTCAGAGGTGACCTCAGCACTGTCTGGAACTACCTGAAGGGAAGTTGTGGCCAGGTGGGGGTTGGTCTCTTCTCCCAGGCACTCAGCAATAGGACAAGGGGGCACGGGGGGCTCAAGTTCTGCCAGGGGAAATTGAAGTTGGAGAGCAGAAAAAAATTCTTTGCAGAGAGAGTGCTCAGGGATTGGAATGGGCTGCCCAGAGAGGGAGTGGATTCCCCATCCCTGGAGATTTTTAACCTGAGCTTGGCCGTGGCACTGAGTGCCATGATGTGGTAAAGGGACTGGAGTTGGAGCAAGGGTTGGACTTGATGATCTCGGAGGTCTTTTACAACCCAATCGATTCTATTCTATGATTCTATTCTATTCTATTCTATTCAATGGTTGTGCCTGGAGATCATAATGGGAAACAGAGAAATCTTCCATTTTTCTTCCAAGAGACAAAGACAAGAAGACCTCTTGCTGTTGTCCTTTTAAGACGGTGAGAGAGGTACCACTTGCAGGGCATCATCTCTCCCCCCTCTCAGCTTTTGTCCCACAGAAAGTGAAAGGATTGGCAAAATCCTAATTTCTCAGTCATGAACCCTGGTGTGCCCGTATTTTATGGGGTTAAAGCAAACAAATGAAAAAGAATCCTCCAAATAAAACTCCCAACCAGCTGTCTGGAAAATTTCTTGCTTTTGCTTTAGAGCTCTAGCTAAGAAATTGGGTGTAGTTTTGAAAGTGGAAAAAGAGTTTCCTCAAAGGGCCAACTGTCATGAAGTGCAAAATAAGAAAATGAAAACTGTTAATATTTATGTGAACACCAGTGACCAAAGCTGGTGGAGGGGGATCAGTAGTCATTCCCTGGAAAATAGAGATTATATCTGTCTATATCATCCCTTTTCTGCTGAGCTTTATTCATTGCTTTTTATTCTCAGCCAAGGCTTACCAGTTGTGTTTTCCCACCACAGAGGGACAGGCAGTGAGAACAGAGTAGGATGGGCAGAGCTGTCTTTTAGAAAGGCAAGGACAGAAAAGATCTTGCCGATGCTTAAGGTGTGTTGTTGTTATATTGAGGTTTGTTAAAGCAAAGCCTGGGAGCATAATATGTGTGATCTGTTCCATCAGGTGTTTCCTGCACCACAGACTGGATTTAGCTGAATTCCTCTGGTGGGAATTACTGTTTTTTCTCCCACTATAACTGATACTCATGTGCTGAAAATAAGTCTTCCTTCTTTTCAAGGACAGGTGCTGTGAGGCCAACTTTGGGATGAATTTCTCTTTCTATAGCCTGCAATGCTGCTCCACAGCAAGAGGGGATGGAAGGGTATTTTTTAAACTCTGTTTTTGCTGGTTATAACTATGGTCAGCAGAGTTTGGTAACTCTTAAGAAAACCAGGAGTGTTAAGCACTCAGCCAAGTCCAGGCACTGGTGCTGCAAAAGCACCTCTCCCTCTGGACAGGAGGGAACAGAGGTGTACAAGAAACAATATCAAGTCACTTTGTGCACTTTGCTGGAGGGTTGCTCTGAGAAACCAAAGAGAACAGGGCTCTCACTCTCACGTGCACATGTCTTTTGCCACTGGAGAGGCTCATTTGATATGTTCTCCTCTCTGGGAGCCACCAGATCAGCTGCCTGTTGAGGATGGTTGGGGTTGGTTTAGAGCTGCTCCTAAGCCAGTACAGGCAGATCTGTTTAGCTCAGACACACCATCCTGATGTGGCTGCAACCCTTCAATCTGCATCTGGCAGGTTTGTGTCTCCTTGGTGGATGGAGCTTTGGGCAACCTGGACTAGCGGGAGGTGTCCCTGCCTATGGCTGGGGTTTGGAACAAGATGATTCTGAAGGTCCCTCCCAACCCAAACCATTCTACTATTATGTGATTTTTTCATGTCTTGTAAGGAAAGAAAAGGAGGATGTAAGAAAAGTGGCACTAGCTCAGTGCAGGTGCTTCCCCATAGTCTGTGTGGGGCCTTCCAGTTTGGCCAAGAAAATTAACTCCTTGCCCTTGGAGCCTCCAGAGAATTTGTTGAAGTTGACCAGTGTTCTTCCCCATGCTAAATACTAATCACAGGAATCTGTAAAAAAATAAAAGAGCTCAAAAGAACAGCTAAATTTTTGGGACTTAATTTGTTTACAGCACTGAAGGAGGAAAATTTGCTGTTCCTTGCAATTTTCCCACAGCTGAGAAATGCAAAGAAATATATGAATCATGGAATGGTTTGGGTTGGAAGGGATCTTAAAGATCATTTTAATCCAACCCCTCTGCCATGGGCAGGGACACCTTCCACTATATTAGGTTGCTCCAAGTCCCATCCAACCTGGCCAGGGATGGGGCAGCCACAGCCTCTCTGGCAAACTGTGCCAGGGCCTCCCCACCCTCACAGGGAAGAATTCCTTCCTATTATTTAATCTAAATGTCTCCTCTTTTAGATTAAAACCATCATACCTTGCCCTATTACTATCCTTCTGTGTAAAAAGTTGCTCTACCTCTATTTCACAAGCTCCCTTTAAGTGCTCAATGCACATTTTTGGGTATATCAGGTACACATATCAGGTATATCTTTGCACAGGACTGGTAGGGCTTAAATATGCTTAAAATATAGAATTTAACTAATTCCTTTAAAACTGTAGTTTGCAGGAGAGGGTTGTAGATGTCCTTTTCAAAAGGGGGTTGGATATGTCCTTTCTAGGAGAGGGTTGTAGGTGTCCTTTCCAGGAGAGGGTTGTAGGTGTCCTTTGCAGTAGAAGGCTGGATTTATCCTTTACAGTAGAGGGTTGGATTTGTCCTTCTTGGAGAGGGTTATAGATATCCTTTGCAGGAGAGGGTTGTAGAAATAACTTCCTGAAGGGAAGTTGTGGCCAGGTGGGGGTTGGTCTCTTCTCCCAGGCACTCAGCAATAGGACAAGGGGGCACGGGGGGCTCAAGCTCTGCCAGGGGAAATTGAAGTTGGAGAGCAGAAAAAACTTCTTTGCAGAGAGAGTGCTCAGGCATTGGAATGGGCTGCACAGAGAGGGGGTGGATTCCCCATCCCTGGAGGTTTTTAAACTGAGACTGGTCGTGGCACTGAGTGCCATGATCTGGTAAAGGGACTGGAGCTGGATCAAGGGTTGGACTTGATGATCTCAGAGGTCTTTTCCAACCCAATCCATTCTATGATTCTATGATATCCTTTGCAGGAGAAGGCTGGATATATCCTTTCCAGGAGAGGGTTGGATATGTCCTTTGCAGGAGAGGGTGGGATACATCTCCCACTCAAGGTCACGATGTGCTGTGAGTATAATTTCCATTTTGAGCAAACAGACTTCATAGAGTGGCTGCAAAAGACAGGCCTGGCTGCCTCAGGATGCCTGCCTTCAATCCTGGCTGTTTCTGGGGGGCTCCAGCCTGGCTTCACACACGAGTGAGCTTTTATTCTTGGAGGAGCTGTTAATGGACATATGTCTGCAGGATCAGGCCCACCCCAAAAGAGCAGATTTAATTACACGCATGGAGAGCTCCTGGACTTGCTGGAACAAAGAAACATCCAGTGCAAGCTCTTCTGAGGAGGAAGGGTTTAATCAGGCGTGGTTTATGCAGAGCTTGGCGTGATGGGGAGCAATTCATCCCCAGCACCAGTGCAAAAATGGTGATTAATAAAATTATAACCGTTTATTCTACTAAATGCTAGGGTTTAACCAGTCTGGTTGTGTCTTTTCCCTGATTCAGGAGATAGGAGATAGGATGCAATTATTTTCATCTACATGAAGCTCAGATAATGTGATAGCTCAAATGCTTACTCTCTAGTTGCTGATTTAATTATATGAAATGTCAAGTTAGTTTAAGAAATACTTGGGGAAACCCCTGCCTCTGTCAAGTAGGAATATGCCAAGTGTTTCAGAAGACAACTTGTACCTTACTATTAAAAAAAAAAAGAAAATCAGGCCAGAAAGCCACACTGTGCAATGTGTAATGTGTATTGAATATTATAGCAAAATTGAAGCAATAGATGTGATTTTCTTTTGTAGTTTGAAAGGTGAATAAAACAGGTGTGTGTTGCTCATGATGTGTCTCATAGATGCCTTTGTAGTGCTGCTGAGCTTCAAATATGGTGAGTAAAGGCAGAATCGGGACTTTGGTTGGGGGGAAAAAGGTGTTCTCTGGGTTTTTAGTTCAGGAGGTTCCTCAGAGAGCCCTGTGTCTGTCACATGAAGGTGAACTTTGCTGCTGTGACACTGGACCCAAAGAACAAGGACTGATACTTCAATACATACATATCTAAAAGAAAAACAGACAAGTTGAGCATTCTGCTGCCACGGGGTCCTCTGCCTCAAGGAAATGGATCTGCAAGAAAGGCCTGGGTGAATAAAAGGAATGGATCTGCTCTTTGCTGAGATCAGAGAGTGCTGGGAGTTCTGAACTGCAGGAAAACCACATCAGTTTAACAAGTTGCTGTGGCTGGTCTGCTGAACCTGATGCAAATGTGAGATAAGACACAACCCTAACTCTTTCACGTGAGTGCAAGCAAGGCAGATTTATTGGGTTTGCTGTTGGTTTTGTGTGCCTTTGGTTTCGTCAGCTCAGGGGAGTAACCTGGCTTTGCATTGAAGTCTCAGTCCTAAATACTGACATCAATTGCTCTCATTTGTCGCCAAGAACTCAATTTAATACTGCACAGAATACCTCACAAATATCCCCTCTGACTTCCTAAGCGTGATTAATAAATTTCAGATGTGCCTTCCTGGTTGGAGTATGAATTTCAGACATTTCTTTCTGGTTGGATATGGCCCTATGCAAGAGGTGGATGGCACCTGGGTCACATCCTTCTGCAAAAGCCGGGCCACTCCATCAGCCTTCAGAAGTTTACTTTGATGTAAACTACTTTTGAGATGCAAAATATTTGGAAATCTCTTCTGAACACAGGGCTGAATTTAGTAACATCCTGTTGGCATTATTGGATCAACAAGCACTTTGCACACCAGTGTCATCAGAGTGTTTGAAGAAATAATTGGTTGCTATTTTGAGGTAAAGCTTAAGTAGCAAAATATTAATATGAAGTGAGGAACTTTGTCAGTATTTAAGAAATACTTTGCCAGACTTGGGAAGATAAGTGTCTTGTCAAGGAGAATAGACAATAGCTTCTTTCAGTAATTATGGACAAAGACTGCCTGAATTTTAAGAAAGGTATCTAGAAAAAGGGAAAACTTTTACAGAGGCATTAAGAGTATTTCTGGTGCTCTTCAAATAACAGTTTTTCCTTCTCTGTAGTTTTTTTGCAAAATCAGTGATCTCTGGATGGGGACTAAATATATGGAACAGTTGCAACATGATTAAAGATGGAATTCTGCAAAGGTCCTGATACAACATACAAGCAAAGCCAGGTTGGATGGGCCCCTGAGCAGCCTGGTCTGGTGAATGACATCCTTGCCCATGGCAGAGGTTGGAACTGGATGATCTTAGAATCACAGAATGATAGAATCAATTGGGTTGGAAAAGACCTCCGAGATCATCAAGTCCAACCCTTGGGCCAACTCCAGTCCCGTCACCAGATCATGGCACTCAGTGCCACGGCCAAGCTCCCCTTAAAAACCTCCAGGGATGGGGAATCCACCCCCTCTCTGGGCAGCCCATTCCAATGCCTGAGCACTCTCTCTGCAAAGAAGTTTTTTCTCATCTCCAACTTCAATTTCCCCTGGCAGAGCTTGAGCCCGTGCCCCCTTGTCCTATTGCTGAGTGCCTGGGAGAAGAGACCAACCCCCACCTGGCCACAACTTCCCTTCAGGCAGTTCCAGACAGTGCTGAGGTCACCTCTCAGCCTCCTCTTCTCCAGCACAAACACCCCCAGCTCCCTCAGCCTCTCCCCNCAATTCTATGAGACCAAAGGGGTTACAAGGCTCTTCAGCATGTACAGATGTTCTCTGCATGGTGTTGTAGATACTGAAACCAATTCTGGATGGATCTTGGAGGTCTTTTCCAACCTTAATGGATCTATGAATTTATGATAGTCTAGTCCAGTCAAACCTCTGGAAAAGATGTGACAAATTGTACTGATAAAGGAAGAGATGCATTTCTTATGATACACCAGTGAAACTGTTGTTGCTCCTCTGAAGCCTCAGACTTATTCTGGGGATCTGTTTCCAGTTTCTTTTTCTCAGATCTTTGGTGGCCATCAAAAGTCAGCCTTCCAGTACCTAAAAGGAGCCTACAAGAAAGCTGGAGAGAGATTTTTCACAGGGGAATGTAGTGACAGGACAAGGGGGAATGTCTTTAAAACTGAGAGAGGGTAGGTTTAGACTGCATATTATGAAAAAAATCTTTATTGTAAGGTAGATGAGCCACTGAAACAGGTTGCCCAGAGAAACCATGGATGCTCCATCCTGGAAATGTTCAAGACCAAGTTGGACAGGGTTTGGAGCAACCTGGTCTAGTGGAAGGTGGTTTGGAAGAAGACGATCTTTAGTGTCTCATCCAACATAATGTATTCTACGACTGATTCTGTGATTCTATTTAGCAAATTCTAGGAATGTTGTAATAGAAAGGACCAGCAGTCTCTACTAGTTTAAAATATTGGGTTCTTCGTCATAATGGAGTAATTTATGGTGAGTTGTTTGAGGCTTTGTAACAAGAATTCATTTGTGTTCCTGGACTTCTGAATGAGTTTGAGTTGGAACCGCAGTTCCATAAATCAGGGTTAATTTGACCCACTTATGAGAAAGAAAGTTATTTGTAGGAGCACAATATATATATATCAGTCTTGTTTCTGCAAGCAGAAGGAGTTCCCAGCAGAGGAGGTGCCTTTTGTAGGTCTGGTCTCCAGTGGTGCCACAGTCACCGTGGTTGTCATTGGGAACTGCTGTGGTCACTTGTGCTGCTGTGTCTGTGTGGATATGTGAGATGTTACTGCTCTTCCTCACCATGAATTTCTTGAATCATGAACTCACAGCTCTTGTTGGTTGTTATCTCCTTTAATATATGCAAGGAGTTGTGAATCAGTTCCCAGAATTGACATTGCAAAGCATTTCTGTGTGTATATAGCCCTATAGTATGGATTTTTTTTTTCCTTTGTTTGTCATATATATTGTGGTTCTGCAAATTTGGTTCGGTGCAATGCCTTGGAATGCTGGTAAAGCTCCTGTTCCCAGTCCTGCAGACCTTGGCAGGACTTCTGACTGATCATTTGACTGGCACGAGGGCTGAGTCATCCTCGCAGCCCATCCTTATGGCCAGAATCCTGGAATTCAGCTCATTTGTGCCAAGAGCTTCAGGGAGATAAAAACAATGGAGGAACTTTACAGTGGGAGAGGAAAAAGAAAGAAAAAAAAAAAAAGACTTTTTTTAAGTCTGAAGTGATGGGCAAACCTATCAAAAATGTGTTTTTCAACTCTGAAGTAATATGAAATCCTGCTAAAAATTCAAGTATGTTTTGTGTCTGTTGTACACACATAATTATTTCATAGGTAATCACCAATCAAGAATGCACAAAAGAAACTCTAAAGTTTCCATGTTCTACTTTCCCTTGGACCTCTTATCACTCCTCCCATCAGTTCAGTTTTTATGGTAGCTGAGAACCTGGTTAATACCTTCAGCTGTTTCAAGCCAAGTCTGACTTGACCTGTGTGTGTCAAACATCTCTGCTCTCACATATGGAGAGTTGCAAGTTTGCTTTTGTTCTACCAGTTGGAGAATTCATGGTGGGCATTTCCATAGCCTTGAAGTGCCTTTTGGACAGACCTGCAAGCCCTTGGAGGAGCCTGGAAATTTAGTGTGTTTGTCACTGCCACACTCCACATTTACTTGAACGGCTTCTCTCATGTCATTTTGAACTCAGATTCACCATGGGAAGTTTTACCATGTTTTTATACATCCCTGGCTGCAGGTGTTCTAGTTTGCTGCCTCCCAAGGGAATGTGTGGCTTTCACCTGAATGTTACATTGAAACACCAACAAAAGAGAGTTTTTATTAATCTTTTGGGCAGTGATTGGCATCATCCCTCTGCCCAAACCACAGCAGTGGGGAATTGACTTGCTGGTGTGGAACAGTGCATGCTCCTGCCACTGTTTGCTTTAGTGTGTGTGAGTCAGAGCCTTTAATTCTCTCTGCTACAGTTCCCTCTGTAAATTAGGTATAATTATTGCCTTCCTCACAGTTCTGAGGTATATTGGAAAGTGAGGCTTCGAAATATATTTTGTTTTTCAGACACAGATGTTACAAGATTAGAATTTCCACCTACTTTTTCTCATCATTCCTGCAATTATAAGTGTTTCATTATCTGATAAACCACCCAGCAGTCTCTGGTGCTGTGGTTTTTGTTGTTTGTGGAAGGGTTTCTTCATTAAAGGGAGACCTTTCTGGAAAGGTTTTGATCAGAATCTGCTGTGGAAAGGCTGCACTCACATTCCTGGGATGGTGGTGGCATCGTAGAATGGTTTGAGTTTGAAAGGAACCTTAAAGCTCATCTTGTTCCAAACTCCTGCCATGGGCAGGGGCAGTTCCACTATCCCAGGTTGCTCAGAGCCCCATCCAACATGGCCTTGGGATGGGGCAGCCACAGCTTCTCTGGGCAACTTGTGCCAGGGCCTCCCACCCTCCAAAAGAAGAATTTCTTCCCAACATCTAATTTAAATCTCACTTCTTGTTTAAAAATTTTTGGCTTTTAGTTTATGGCTGCAAACATAGAGACACACTGATAAAGATGAGGTGGTGGATTCTGTCTGGCTCAGTGATTTTAAGCATTTAAGTAATTGATTTTAAATGCTTTAATATTGATTGAGAAAGATAAATCTTTCCTTGATGTTACCGCATTTCTTCTCTTGTGGTAGCAGAATATTCAACTTGTCTTGTTTTTTTTTTGTTTTAGTTTTTAAAATATATATATATATATATATAAGTATTACTTTTTATGTTTGTTCTTTGGATCCAGTGTCAGAGCAGCAAAGTTCACATGTCTGATGTCCCCCTCTGAGGGACCTAGGTAGGAAGAAGACATCCTGCCTGTGTATGAGGGACTCAGCAAGGATGAGCTGGCCCTGACACAGCCCTTTCAGCAGCAGCACCACCAGCTTTGGTCCTGCAGAGCTGTCTGTCCTCCAGGTGGAAACTTCATGGTGGAAACTCCAGGTGGAAACAGCACTTTCCGTTGCATTAAGCACAACCCACAAAGCTGGGAGTGGGTTCTGACTGTGGTGGGGTGACCCTGGCTGGATGCCAGGTGCTCACCAAGCCTCTTTATCACTCCCCTCTTCAGCTGGAGAGGAGAGAAAAAGATATCAAATGTTCATGGTTTGATATAAGGGTGGGGGAGATCACTCACCAACTATTGTCATGGGCAAAACAGACTCAACTTAGGGAAAATGAATTTAGTTTGTTACCAGTCAAAACTCAGGGTAAGGAGAAATAAAAACAAGTCTTAAAACACTTTCCCCCCACCCTTCCCTTCTTCCCAGGCTTAACTTTTCTCATTATTTTTGCCACCTTGCCCCTCCAGCAGTGCAGGGAGACAGAAAAAGGGGGTTGTGCTCAGTACATCACATGTTGTCTCTGCTGCTTGTTCCTTCTCAGGAGTTTGACTCCTCACACTCTTCCCTTGCTTCATCATGGGGTCCCTCCCATGGGAGACAGTCCTCCATGAACTTTTCCAACAGGAGGCTGCAGTTCTTCATGAACTGCCCCACTATGGGTCCCTTCCATGGGGTGCAGTCCATCAGGAATGGGCTGCTCCAGCCTGGCTCCCCCACAGGGTCACAGGTCCTGCCATTAAACCTGCTCCACTGTGGGCTCCTCTCTCCATTGGGCCACAGATCTTGCCAGGAGCCTGCTGCAGTGTGGGATCCTCCTTCAGGCCTCCCCCTGCTCCAGTGTGGGATCCTCCATGGGCTGCAGGTGGATCTCTGCTCCTTCCTGGACCTCCATGGGCTGCAGAGGGGCAGCTGCTTCACCATGGTGAGGATGAACATCTGAGAGATGCTCAATAGAGAGAATTAAAGCTTGGCACTGCTGAGCTGCATTTGGTGAGCCTGGAGGGTGGCCCTGTGGCATGATGATATGATTTATCAGGAAGGGGCCTCTAGACACAGCCAGAACAGAAGACCAGCTCCAAATAATTCCATGCTGCAGAGTTTGATTTTCCCTTTGCTTTCAGCATTTTTCTGCCACCCACTCGATGTCCTTCAAGAGCTGACTGCTGGGAGCTGACTAATGCACTGGTGTTTATCCTTCGCTGTGTCATAATGAAAAGTGGCTCTGGTTCATTGAATCTGGAAGTCAAACTCTCATCAGAGACCTGAGTAGTCTCAGCCTTCCTCAAAGATCTCATTTGCTGCGTCTCACATTCATATGTTGGTTTCAATAAACAGCAGAGGACCTTGCAGTCCTGCTGCCCAGCATGATGTGCTGCCCAAGGCAGGGTATGTTCCAACCCTCAGGGCAGCAGAAGACATAGGACAAAAGGGAATGACTTTAAAATGAAAGCAAGTAGGTTTAGGTTAGATTTTAGGGAAAAAATTCTTCCCTGTGAGGGTGGTGAGGCCCTGGAAGGGGCTGCCCAGAGAAGCTGTGGCTGCCCCATCGCTGGAAGTGTCCAAGGCCAGGTTGGACGGGACTTGGAGGAAGCTGATCTAGTGGAAGGTGTCCCTGCTTAAGGCAGGGAGGTTGGAATGAGATGATCTTTAGGATCCCTTCCAATCCAAACCATTCTATGACAGGCAGTGGAGGAAACACTGTGGGTGTGGGAAGACCTGCAGCTTTGCATAAGGCCAGAGATCCATCTCGTGGGGAAATTTAGGTTGGATATTATGAAGAGGTTCTTCCCCAGGGGGTAGTTGGGCACTGAACAGGCTGCCCAGGGCAGTGGGCACAGCACCAAGGCTGCCAGAGCTCAAGGAGCATTTGGACAGCACTCTCAGGCACATGGTATACTTGGGGTGGTCTTCTGCAGGCTCAGGGATTGGATTAAATGATCCCTGAGTCTCTTCCAACTCAGGATATTCTATGATTCCATGATTCTCATCTTGGCAGGTTCCAACATGGTAGAGGCCTCCCCTCCATTTGGTGTCTGTGACCATTTTTTAGCAAGGCGTTGTTTTCCTGTTCAATGCCTTGGGTGGGAAGGGAGAAAGTGGCTCAGACAGCTCAAAAGAGGAAGATTAGCTTTGCAGAATGCTTATTATTTGATTATTTAGCCAGGCAAGAGTTGTCATTTGCAGGGTGGGGGAAGAGAGAGGAGACAGAGATGTTATCAGCAAAGCTGACTGGTTTTTTTCCTTTTATCCTCTCCTCTGTCAGAATAAAATGAATGTCTTTCCTTGAAGAAATATGTATTTTTCTTGATTTCTAGAGGATAAACTTGAAGTTTAATTAGATTCTGTGGTGCAGCATTACTTCTCCTCTCCTGATCACTTTAATTAAATTATTCCAAGGATTGGAAAGTATTAATCAAGTGGTTGGAGAAGTGAGCAAGCACTTGGGAAGTTTTGTGCAGGGATTCTTGCCTTGAAACAATTTCTCTGTATCCAGACATGGCTCCATGTTTCTGTTTTCCTTTCTACTTGTGCTAATAATCTCTTTTTCTAGGATATGAAGGAGATGGTATAATACTTAGAAGTGCATGAAACGTGTAAGACTTTATGGAAAATATGCTCTACATTCATCAAAATGCCACGTACATTAAAAACTCAACAGTTTCATTAACAGCACACTTGGAATTTTCATGAGAGATTTGGAGGTTTTGCAAAGATTTAATAGCAGGTGTTTTTAATGTTCTGGCTTTGTAGGACATCTCAGGAAAATATTTGCACTGAGAATGTAATATGCTATAAAGTTTGGTTTATGTGTATCTGAGTGTGTGCTTTGCCACATCATATGTATCTAAGGTGAAGAATTATCACTAATATTTTTACATTAGCAGCTAACAGAGGAATTTGGATAGTTTCTCTAATTTACTTGCTTTGAAAATAATAAATTTTTGGGTTGGTTTTAGAGGGTTCTTTCATTTTTGGGGGGAAGTCTTTTGGCTGTGGGATTTTCTTTATTTCCTTTAAAGCAGTGAGGGCTGAACAGGTCCCTACTTCATACTGGCAAAGTTTCAGTCTGTGTGGCTGAACACTGTTATGTTATTCAATGCAAAAACCTGTGCCCTATGTATGGTTAAGTCCACTGAATCTAATGGCAATATTTCCAGGGATTTCCAGCTTTATCACAATGTAGATCCTGAGAGACTGTGCAATGCCTGGCTGAATTCTCACCCAAACCAATTTGTCGTGGTTCTCTTTTCTGCTTTTCTTGTGTATATCTCATGTATACCAGATGTCTTGCAAGTCACTACAGCATCTATTTAATGCATAATTCTATTTATACAATGCACTGGAATGCAAAAACAATCCACACCTTTACTTTGGTTGCATTTTTGTCTTGTTGTATTTTCTGCTGAACTCAAATTCCTGTGGTTTCACTTGTTTTCCTCCCACTCATATGAGCAACTCTGTGTTGTGATAGAAGCAGAGTTTGTCCATCCCAAAGGATATTGTAGTTTGCCAAAAAAAGCAAGAGCTTCACATGTCTCAATGAAAGGGAGCTGCACCTGTAAAGCAGATAAATTATTTTACATCTATTGATGTTGGCTGCCAGGAAACATGTTTATTAGTATTGATTTGGACTTAAAGCATCTGCAGTGGCTGTTCCTTCACAGCCCTTTGCTCTTTCCCACTGTCAGGGGCTGGTTTTGTGGATATCCTTCGCAGTGAAGCTTCTCCTGACGTGCAGCCAGGTGGGAGTGACAAGGTGTGAGACAGCACAGGGAAGCTTTCATGTCTCTGCTGCAGCTTTAATTAGATCACTCTCTGGAGCCTGTTGCCTGACAGTGAATTTCCTACATGGACTTGCCTTCTAAGTTGTGTCCATGTGGACATGATGGACAGACTTGCTTGGCACAGCAACACCTTTCCAGCAAGGTGTCCAATTGTTGCTGTACAGCATAATTGAGGTGTAGGAAGAAGGGGATTCATTTGTCCATGAATGAGGCTGCCTAATTTGGGAAAATAATGAATGAGATCATTGCTTAATACTCATTTTGGCACACTAAAGACTGTTTCCCTCCTCATGTGGTGGCCTTTCCCCTGTCCCCACCCCGAGGGCTCCCTGGCAGGGCTTGGGAGCTCCAGCTCAGACAGATTGATTGGTCTGTCCCATCGTCAAATCAAGCTCCAGTCAAAGTTGCTTTATTGACTTAGCCAGAGTGCAAGTATTGCCAAATCTAATCCGTGGGAATTAAATGGCAATTATCCATTTATTTGAGCTGGCTCCTTCCAACCTCTGTGTTTCAGCTCTCTCAGCTTTCAGGCTGCCTTCCCAACTGAATGCTGCTCAGGGCAGTGCTGCCAGCTCTGCCTGGCGGGAGGGATGGGGCATCTCTTGACCCCCAGAGAGAGGGGGAAGGTTCCCAGACAAAGCTGAGGGCACATTCACTTGGAGGACAAAGCTGGAGGACTTCCAACCCCACCTTCACGGTGTGGACATGCTGGTTCAGGGAGATTCACCTTGTGCATGGATGGTGCTGCTCTCCACAGCTCAGCTGTGTCCTCCATCCCTTGTCTGAAGTGAGCTGGTGTCTCCAAGAAAATTGCCCTCCACGAGATGGGTGAGGAGGAGGTGCAGTCACATGTGGGCTAAACAAGGGACAGGAAATCTTTGCAGGTTTTTTATGCAGGTTTTTATACAGGTTTGCTTCTGAAAGACCAGCACTTGATATAGATATTTGTGTGCTGGATCCTGGGCTGTGCCACTTCAGTTGTACTAGTGCTGGTATTAGGTTGTCCAAGCTTGATGTAGCTAAAATCTGACCTGGGTTCGGATGCCAGCAGATGTGACAGAGCTGTTCTGTGTCATCCTGTGTCCTGGAGCTCCCCAGCTGCCAGGAGTTGCTATCTAGCAAATACCAAAATGCAGGGAAGGTAGGGCTGGGGCACCTTCATCCATGCAGCAAACGTATTTCTTTTTTGGGATTGTTTTTTCAATGAGCTTTCTTCCAGGCAGTGCCTCACCAGTGTGTAATCATTCCAGCTACAGGTGATTTTTGCTGAAGCTGCTGTTTGAGTTTTTCACTGTTCAGAATTGAGGCTGCTTTGGGAATAGTCTGCTTTCCACATCCCACCAGCCCTGTCCACATTTGAGGCTTTAGCATCAGTGCAACAAAACAGGAGTTTTGTTGTAGCTAAAAAAAAAAAAATGATTCTGTGGGAGATAATCAAGTGCCAGTGTAGGAGCAACCCTTGGGATCTTCTGTAGCATCTTCAATACAGATGCCACATCCCGAGGGCTCTATTTTAGGAGAACCAGGGTAATCTGGTACCCTGTTAGTGGGACTGCTGGTGCACACTGGCTCTATGAACCTCTTTCCCATTCAATAAGGTCTTCTAGTGATTCCTCCTAATCCTGTGTAGTGGTGGAAGATACAAAACTTTGGAAGAATTCCATCACTGTTCTGTGAAGGATCTTTAGTAATGGCATGATGGGAGCTCAGCTTTTAACAAGGAATAGGACTGTGCCTTTCCTCATGTCATGTCTTATAGGACAACACTAAATACCTGCTTTAATTATTGTGTGCAAGTATCATTCTGTAGATGTCCTATTGTAGAATCGTGGAATCACAGAATGGGTTGGGTTGGAAGGGACCTTCAAGGCCATCCAGTTCCAAGCCCCCTTCCATGGGCAGGGAACCTTCCACTAGACCAGTTTGCCAAACCTGGCACTGAGCACTTCCAGGGATGGGGCATCCAACAGGTTCTCTGGGCAGCCTGTTCACATCCAGTGACCAATATCATAAAATCATAGAATGATTAAAGTGGGAAAAAACCTTTAAGATCAAGTCCAGCCATAAACATAACCCTGCCAAGTCCATCACAAAATGACACCCTGAAATGTCGCCTTAGGTACTTCAAATAGAGAAACAGGGTAAGAACAAACAGTCTTCTAANGGTTGGGTTGGAAGGGACCTTCAAGGCCATCCAGTTCCAAGCCCCCTTCCATGGGCAGGGAACCTTCCACTAGACCAGTTTGCCAAACCTGGCACTGAGCACTTCCAGGGATGGGGCATCCAACAGGTTCTCTGGGCAGCCTGTTCACATCCAGTGACCAATATCATAAAATCATAGAATGATTAAAGTGGGAAAAAACCTTTAAGATCAAGTCCAGCCATAAACATAACCCTGCCAAGTCCATCACAAAATGACACCCTGAAATGTCGCCTTAGGTACTTCAAATAGAGAAACAGGGTAAGAACAAACAGTCTTCTAAAATCTGTATATTACAACCCCTCGAGTAAAAATCTCCATTTTGACCAAAGAGAAAAAAAATGCAATGAATTATAAACCAAATGAATCTTGCTTATGGCCACTGAGCTTTGTTGTTAAAACAACCCAAAAGCTGTTTGAGAAATGTAAGCCTCCAACGTCTTCTTAATGGTGACACAAGAATTTTAACTTTCTTTGTCTGTGAAGCTTGAATTTTTAAATTTTTTTAATTTATTTTTCTTATTGTTTTTACAATGTTTTAAGACAATGGCCTGGAAACCCCCAGACATAGTCCCAGCTCATTTAGACACAGCATTGCTTTTAATGACGCATTCCTACTGGAAATGCTCCTTTTAAAAGTGTTGTTTCCCACCTACTCAGACAGTCTATAGGTGCAAAACTTTACGGGAAGTTTTGAAACGCTATTATTTAGCCATGAATTGGGGTGAAAATATGTCTAGCCACGGTATTAACAGTAAGTAGCATTATATTTTTTATTCCTGGCATGTCTTTCAGCTCTCACAATCATGGATTTTAAAGCTAGAAAGGATCATGAAATTATTTTGTCAGTCTTTTTGAGTCACCTGTACACTAAAAAGCTCCTGCAGTATTATTTGATGTATATTCAGCTCCTGGCATCATCCTTGCAGCTGGAACCCAAAGCTGCTATTCCCCCTCAGTCTTGCAGGCAGGATCACAGGGATTTTCCAGCCTGCATAAAAACAGGAGACAGGATTCCAGTGGAGCAGGGAGAGCTTCAGCTGTTACAGGACACCCATGTGGGGTCAGGACCAGGACTGGGATTGTTCCCCTGCTCTTGCCTGCAGCTTGCACAGAGCGTGGCCCACAGTCTGCTGGAAGGCAGGAGGGCTCTGCAGGGGGATCTGGACATGCTGGAGAGATGAGCCAAATCCAACGGCATGGAGTTCAACAAGGCCAAGTGGTGGGTCCTGCACTTTGGCCACAACAACCCCCTGCAGCAGCACAGGCTGGGGACAGTGTGGCTGGAGAGGGAACAGGCAGAAAGGGACCTGGGGGTGCTGAGGGACAGCAGCTGGACATGAGCCTGGCCTTGGTCAGGAATAGTGTGGCCAGAAGCTCCAGGGATGTGATTCCTCCCTGTCCCCTGCACTCAGCATTAGTGAGGCCACACCTCAAGTGTGTGTCCAGTCTTTGGCCACTCAGTTTAGGAAAGACATTGAGGTGCTGGAGTGTGTCCAAAGGGCAACAAGGCTGGTGAAGGGATTGGAGCAGCTGAGAGAGCTGGAGTTGTTCCTCCTGTAGAGGAGGAGGCTCAGGGGAGTCTTTCTCACTCTCTACAACTCCCTGACAGAAGAATGTAGCCAGGTGAAGGTTGGT
Source organism: Sakesphorus luctuosus (assembly GCA_013396695.1). Taxonomy (NCBI): domain Eukaryota; kingdom Metazoa; phylum Chordata; class Aves; order Passeriformes; family Thamnophilidae; genus Sakesphorus; species Sakesphorus luctuosus. Next base: position 24,682 of record VWZD01001752.1, read on the forward strand.
CTCTTCTCCCAGGAAACCAGTAGCAGACAANGTGGTGGGTCCTGCACTTTGGCCACAACAACCCCCTGCAGCAGCACAGGCTGGGGACAGTGTGGCTGGAGAGGGAACAGGCAGAAAGGGACCTGGGGGTGCTGAGGGACAGCAGCTGGACATGAGCCTGGCCTTGGTCAGGAATAGTGTGGCCAGAAGCTCCAGGGATGTGATTCCTCCCTGTCCCCTGCACTCAGCATTAGTGAGGCCACACCTCAAGTGTGTGTCCAGTCTTTGGCCACTCAGTTTAGGAAAGACATTGAGGTGCTGGAGTGTGTCCAAAGGGCAACAAGGCTGGTGAAGGGATTGGAGCAGCTGAGAGAGCTGGAGTTGTTCCTCCTGTAGAGGAGGAGGCTCAGGGGAGTCTTTCTCACTCTCTACAACTCCCTGACAGAAGAATGTAGCCAGGTGAAGGTTGGTCTCTTCTCCCAGGAAACCAGTAGCAGACAAGAGGGCATGGGCTTAAGGTGTGCCAGGGCAGGTTTAGGTTGGACACTGGGAAGTTCTTTACAGAGAGAGGGATTGGCAATTGGAATGGGCTGCCCAGGGAGGTGATGGAGTCACCATCCCTGGAGGTGTTTAAGAAGAGCCTGGATGTGGCACTGAGTGCCATGGTCTAATAGGCGAGGTAGTGTTGGATCAAAGGTTGTACTTGATGATCTCAGATGTCTTTTCCAATCTAGTTGATTCTGTCTGGCAAGGTCTTGTTCTCTTCCTTTTTGCAAAAATAACCCCAAGTTGCATGTGTGGTGGCCCAGAGACTGGAGAAGTTCTGCTTTGTGCCACAGTGGGTACCTGCTGTGGGTCTGCAGGGAGGAAAGGGGACTAGAAAGAAGCCACCATGACCCAAGTGAGACCCCAGTCAGGGCTGTACAGATGTGTTTTAGCTGCACCAAACCAGCCAGCAGCCATGGGTTGGCTGTGGGTGGGAACATTTTCCTAGAACCATAGATCCATAAGGTTGGAAAAGACCTCCAAGATCACCAAGTCCAACTTTTGAACAAGTACCACCATTCCCACTAAAGCATGTTGTGAAGTGCCACATCTACCCGCTTTTTGAACACTTCCAGGTTTGGTGACTCCACCACTTCCCTGGGCAGCCTATTCCAAGGCTTAACCATTCTCTCAGTGAAGAAATGTTTTATAATATCTGACCTGAACCTCCACTGGTGCAACTTAAGGCTGTTTCCCCTTGTTCTACCACAAGTGGCCTGAGAGACAAAGCTAAGCCTCACCTCACCACAACCTGCTCTCAGGTAGTTGTAGAGAGCAACAAGGTCTCCCCTAAGCCTCCTTTTCTCCAGATTAAACCCCAGTACCCAGTAAGAGTTGGTGGATGCAACTCCACAGCAAGCTCATATAAATATTTGGGAACAGAAATGCTTTGGGATTTGATAGACCAAAATACTCTTGCTCTGGAGCAACATCTGTACCACCACAAACAAGAGCACTGTGTGCTGTGCTGTTTTAAATCTCAATGTATATAAATTTACCCCAGGCTTTTTCCCATAGGTCTCCTGCATTGCACTGCAAACAGATCCACAGGCTCAGTGCTCTGCATGTTGGCTGATATTTTGGGTGTTTTATGTGTATCCTTGTCTTTGACTAAGCACAGGTGACTGAGGGGTGTGTGGTGTGTGCACCTGTGCGTGCCTGTGTGGGTTTTTTGTCTTTTTTTTTGTGGCTTGGGACTGTTGGAAACTAAGACAAATCCAATTAGGTTTCTAGTTAATTCCTGGTGGCATCAGTGCAGAGAATTTCCTCCTGAATATTCAAACTTTTCCTCCCCAAGATGTGCAGGCAGCATCTTTCTGAGAAAAACACGTTTTGGGGATGTCACTCTGCTTACAAATTGCTTCTGTCTCGGTGTGCTCCAGTTATAGAAGTGAGCACGAAGGAAGGTGGCAGTAGGAATTCCAGATAAAATCAATTCACTTCCACTAAGTGCTGCAAACTGCTCAGGCTGCTCCTTACAACTGCAAGAGAAGAGCTGATTGACCTTCTCCTCAGATCCCTGGGGGAGGTTAAACCACCTCAAGTGTGGAATTAGCACAGCATGGGGAGCGGGATAGGAGCACCAGTGAGTGAGACACACAAAGTCTGATTTCCACCTGTTTTGGTGAGAACCACCAGATGATGAACTTTCCAACCAGATTGAGCTCCTTGGAACTGAATGGGTGCTTAAAGGCTCAACTTCTTGAAAAGCCTTCAAGACCTTCAAGGCCTCTTTTCTTGGTATTCAATGGGAGATATTTTTTGTTTCCAGGGGGAATTGTCTGCTGTGACTTTTGCATACCCAGTGTGTTTTTGTCCATGCTCCCCTGGACTTCATTCATCTAGTGTTGGCCAGCAGTGGAGAAGTCAGCCTGTAAAACATCTCCTTTCCTAGCAGATCCATGTGTCCCACCTAGCCTGCATAATCTATCTTGGGGCTGGTGCAGAGATAACACCTGGGAGCTGCAAGATGATGAAAAATCTCTGGGAGGCAACTTTGGACCATTTAAGGACCACTGGTTGCCCCTGAGTACCATTTTACCTGTTTGAACAGCAATGTAGCCCAATTTCTGCAGAGTTTCTGCTTCTCACTGCCAGACTCCTCTGACAGTGGGATGGAAGGAGGAAGAAAGGCAGGAAATGATCACAAAGGAATCATAGAATCATCAAGGCTAGGAAAGATCTCTGAGCTCATCAAGTCCTACCTTTGACCAGAAAACTATATCACTCCTGATCTCTGGATTTTCATCACTGTTTCTTTCAAGGAAGAGGAATGATCTGTTGAGAAACTGTAGAATGACTCAAGTTTTTAAGCGACTTCTGGAGTACATTTAATCTTGATCAAACAGGGTGCCCAAGTTCATGTCCAGATAGAAAAGCAAACGAGGCTGAGGGCATGAAGAAAAGGGAAAGGAAGTGAAATAAGATGAAAAGAATCATAGAATGGTTTGCATTTGGGAGGACCTTAAAGATCATCCACTTCCAACCCTCTGCCATGGGCAGGGATACCTTCCCCCAGAGCAGGTTGCACAGAGCTCCATCCAGATGGCCTTGAACACTTCCAGGGATGGAACATCCACAACTTCCATGAATGGGGCATCCACAAAGGAAGAGAAGGTAGTCCAGCATTCCCAAGATAGGTTCCCACCAAGTGGCTGCTGCTGACTGGGGTAAGTCCCTGCCCCAGCCACATCAGGCACAGGCTGTAGCTGCTTGTCCCAACCATTTTATTGCTGGAGGAGGCAGGAACAGCCCAAGGGAATGTGGTGGGGCCGGGATTTGGCAGCATTCCTGTTTCTTCTGCTGGAACATTATATTTTCTTACTGCAATCCTGACATCGACAAAAATCCAGAGAGCCATTACTGGCAGCACACTGCTGATGTGTTCAGGTTTCCTGTTAACAGAAGTGTGCACAAAAGGCAATGGCTGGAGGTGTGCTGAAAATCAGGTGTTAACCCTTTTACAGGCATTTGATATGGAATCCAGGCATTTGATAGGGAATAGGGGTGGGGAAGGGTTTCTTTGAGCTCAACTGCAGCAACATGCCCAGAGAAGCTGTGGCTGCCCCATCTCTGGAAACGTAAATGTCCAGGTTGGATGGGGCTTGGAGCAACCTGGGCTAGTGGAAGGTGTCCCTGCCCATGGCAGGGGGTTGGAACTGGATGATCTTGAAGGTCCCTTCCAACCCAAACCATTCTGTGATTCTCTGATTCTGTCACATGTCACAGAGTGTCAGAAAATTACTGTAGCACTTTGAGAGAACGTTTGAAGAGAGGCTACAAGAGGAAAAGCAACATGAAACAGTTCAAAATGGAGTTTCTTGGGTTTACTGATGGAATGGCTGCCTTTAAATGATTGCCCACTTTGGGATCCCTTGGCATTTTCCAAAGGGAAAGTCCTGTGGAGGTTGCACATCTCCCAGAGCTTCACTCTTGAAGCCCAAACCTTTCAGATGTATTTTGGTTTCCACCTCTTCACTCTGCCTTGTGTATGCATTTCTCTCTGCATGAGCAGTGGTGCTGGTAATCAAGGGAGTCATGGAAATGAACTTTATTTACTTTATAAGTTTTTCCTCCTTATGGCTGTCAAATCTGCAAATTGAAAAAAAAAACAAATGAAAAATAAATAAGTGTTGCAATGACAAATATTTGGAGAAAAACATCTTTTTTTCCTTGTTTTCTTGCTCTTTGGGGGTTTTAAATGTGGGAAAACTTGGAGAATACCTAGTATTTTGGTTCAAAATGTCAAAACATTTCCCTCTAAAAACTTGCAATGGGCTGTTTCAACAATGGTGAAGGGAGGAAGGAAAAAAACTTTTCAGTTGAATCCATCTTTACTGAGTTTGACATTTGTATCTGTTGATCTAAATCAGAATGCTTCAGCTAATAAACCAGTTGTCTAAAAAATTTAATTCAGCCTCTTCTTCATCAGTTTTCTGTCACTTCCACTTTCTCACACTCATCAGTCTCACAGTGCCATGGAATTGGGGTTTTTTTTAGGCAAACACTTCAACCTGTGGCTCAGTTTTATTTTGAAAGAAAGGGAGAAAGTCTGCGTTCAAGTGCATAATGGAGTCTTTTCAATTAAAGTGGAGAGCAAAAGCTGGTCCCCAGATACTTAATGAGTCATGCTGAGAATGAGAAACAGCAAAGTTCTGCTGAATTAGACAGCAAAATGCCAGTTTTTGTCTTGCTGCTGAAGGCACAGATGAGCCTAAGGATGGGTCAGTTGTCCACACATTAGAACTGAGGCCCAATGCTGGGAGATTTTTGCTTGTACAAAGTGTCTAATAAATGTTAACACCTATGCAATCCTTTTATTTTTTTTTTCTTCTGTAAGAATGAGAATAAAGTTCATTATCCAAATCTTTTCATACAGGGACTAAATAAATTTCTTCTGTAGCTTTGCATAAGCTTCTAATGAACTTGTCTTTTATTTTAATTTTATTTTTTAGCATTGTGAGCTGTGTTGCTCTGCATGGGTTGGGGCTTGTACAGTACCAGTTCTATGAGATTATTTTCCACAAGAGCATGTAGAGATCAGACAAGGGAGAATGGCTTTGGATTAGATATTAGTAAGAAATTCTTCTCTGTGGGAATGGTGAGGCCCTGGCACAGGTTGCCCAAAGGAGCTGTGGCTGCTCCATCCCTGGAAGTGTTCAAGGCCAGGTTGGATGAGGCTTGGAGCAACCTGGATAGTGGAAGGTGTCCCTGCCCATGGCAGGGGGATGGAATGAGGTGACATTTAACATCTCTTCCAACTCAATGATTATGCCTGAAATTGTCTGTGAAGCAGCAAAGTGAGTTTTTTCCATGTAACCAAGAGTAATAAGATGATGTTGTCGTCTGCTTCTGCCTTGGAGTAGGAGACAGGGGTGTTGCTGAGTGAAAGTGCCTTCGTGTGCAAAAAATAAAGGACTAATTCTGCAACATTTGCCCACATTGACCATCTCACTAGTGATGAATGGTCCAAGGGCTTCCTCAGAGTCTGAGAACTCAAAATTTGGTCCATGTGAATCCCAGGGAGAGGGAGCTGAGCCTTCCCTTTCCAGTGAATACCCCCAGCAGTGGTTGTGAAACAAGAAACAGGTCATTGTATGGTCACTGCCACAATCTCTGCTGACCAGTTGCAGATCCCATAAGCTGTAGGTGACTGGATCTGCATAAAATATCCCCCAGAAACAAACCCAGGAGACTTGAAGAAGCTCTGGCAGATGGTATTTCATCTTCCTGAATGGTGTATGGGGTTTTGTACATACGGATTATAAAACCCTGTATGGGTTTTGTGATTTCTTCCAAAAGAGCTGGTTCTTTGAGCCAGATGGTTTCTATTATGGTTAATCTTAAGCAAACAAGAGTAATTTTCCTTCCTCTGTTCGGTAAATGTTGAGAAGGTATATAAAGTATTATGCATAAATTAGCAGTATAGTTTTCTTATTTAAACATGTAGATAAAGATTAGCAATAAATGGCAAAGGGTGTATTGCACTTTTACATTTCTCTTTAGGACACCTAATAAATTACATTGCTCCCTTTTTTTTTCTTTTTTTCTTTTTTTTTTTCTTTTTGTCTGGAGAATTGAAGCTCTCAGAAGAGAAAGGTGCATCACTTGGCACTTTTATTCTGAACTTGGAAATCTGCTCCAGCACTTGCAGTATTATACATGGACAATCCACTTTTCCCCATAGATAGATGCCAGCTGTTGCATTGCTCCACTGCATCCTCTTTTTTTTTTCTTGTCCCTGCTATTCTGTCATCCCAGATCTCACTTCATGTCTTGGAGGTTTCCAGTTTGTGGAAACTCTCCATGCAGGTCTCGATGACACCCCAAGGTCTCTCCAAGAATTCTGTGTTTGCTTACTGGAGGGGCAATTTGTCTTGTGTGGCCTTGAAATGGCCTGAAAGTTTAGTCCTGGTTAACAAAGGAAGGGATGAAGAGGAAGAAAATAGGAAGAAAGGGCATTTTCTACACTAGAGCTTCTTCAGCCTTGTGCTGCAACAAGTGTGGTTGACTCTGAAGCAGCTTGAGGGGCAGCAGCACATCCTTTACCTGCAGAGCTCTCATGCACATGCTCTTCTGTCCTCCTACAACTGTTGTTCTGTGTGGACTTGAAAGGGCCAAGGGGCTGGGGAGAGGCTGAGTGAGCTCATTGGGTGCCAGTGGCCAGAGGGCATCAAGGAGAGCACTCCCCTCTCCCACCCCACTGTTCATCTCCATCTGAGTGTCACCACTATTGGTGCCCTGAGTCTCATATCTCTCATTGTTCCTGTTAGAACAGTGACTCATCCCAACCCTGGAGCCTCTCTGGTGTGGTGGTAGCAAGGTTAAGCTCATGGATTATCCATAATACCTGTTGGGATCACACAATTCTTATCTACATTTCAGGATTTTGTTTGTAGAAACCATAATTTACAAGGAGGGAAGAAAATACCCATTTACCAGGATCATAGAGTAGTTTGGGTTGGAAGGGACCTCAAAGATCATCCAGTTCCAACACTCCTGCCATGGGCAGGGACACCTCCCACCAGCCCAGATTGCTCCAAGCCCCATCCAAGGTGGCCTTGAACACTTCCAGGGATGGGGCAGCCACAACACCCCATCCCAATGGATTTGTTCAACTGGAAAGCCATAGTAAGGTAATATTTTTTAAGCTTTCTTTTACTCAGATGGCTGATTTTTCTGATAGCACTTCCTTGTTTCACATGGACTCAATCAGAAAAAAAAAAATCATCTCAATTTTGTCATTAATAGCCTGGATCTTTTAAAAGATATTTTCTAAGGCAGTTAGTGCTGAGTTAATTAATAAGACCACAAGAGAGGCTGATGAAGTGCTAGTTTAAAAATAAAAACAGTGTTCTATGATTTATACCACTAATACATCTTGAAATAATGATGTTTCAAAAATATTTGCGTTCTTCATCTTTTTTTTCGCTGGCTGTTTTCACGTTGCATATCCAAGAGCTTGGGAAGGAAGTGAAAGATTAATCAATCATTTCCACTTTGCTTTTCACTCAATCCCTTTGTGTTTTCACACCCTGTTGGTGCTGTTTGTGTTTCCATTAGTACAGGACTGCAGACTATCCTGGGAAGAGAGCAGTGCAAACAAAACTTGCTTTCACCCAGCTTTTATTTCTATACTCATTATTAAAAATGAAACAAGCTGCCAAATGCCTTAAATTGCCTTTTTTTTTAATAATGATTTGTGTATTTTTTTCAAAAATACAGGCAGACATTGCCTTAATTCTTGTTCCTGCTACTGCTTTGGAGCATGAAGAAGGGAACAGGATTAAACTTTCCATCTTGGAAAGCAGGGAGAAATAGGATTTGATAGGGAAATTTCGCAAATTAATTGGTATTTTCCAGTACATTGATTTATTTCAATCAAAAATGAATTGTCCTTTTAACTTTCTCCTAATCCACTACCAGCAAAAATAACAAAAAAAAAAATCCCAAAGTGATTTGTTTTATTTAAAAGTGACTTAACTGCGTCTTGGTGACGCATCGGAATTATGCAAAACCTTTTAAAGTTTGTCTCCCTGTTGCTTAAAAATGCAGAAAAAAACCCCTTAATTGTAAAACTGTCCAACCAAAGCTAAAATTTCCACACCTCCTGAATTAGCAGCATCTTAATCCATTGCACAGCTCTGCTCTGCACTTTTTCTTCATAAAACTTTGCTTAAAATTTGAAGTCTATTTTGCATTTAACCGTTATAGGAAATCAACATTCTCCCTAATTCTTGTGGCTGGACAAGGGAACCTCTGTGGTGAAAATAATAATAATACTCTGAATGGCTTTTTTTTAATTTTACAGAGATTTGAGCAGGTGAACCAGGGCTGAGAACCCATCAACTCATTGCCCATGGGCTGCCAGCCTTGCCCGACCTTCACATCACTTTTAACCATCATGTGAAGTGATGTGCTTTTTATTCTAGTAACAGCCTTGTGAGTCTTTGACATTTCCTTCTACTAAATCAACCAGAGCTGCTTTTTCCCTTGTTGTAGAATTTAGAAGGCAGTGTGGGTTTTTTGGTTTCTTTTTCATGCTGGTTGTTTCTTTTCTTTTTTTTTTTTCCCTGCTGCCTGAAAAGCAGTGTGGGATGAGAACAGTTTTTCCTGGCAGCAATATGGTTTAATGCAGATGTAGAGAACATCAGGCTGATGTTCACTTTCTAACATCTCTAACAAGACTGAGAAAAAAAGACTGAAAAATCACAAACTGTCAGTCACTTCTGGGAAAAAAGTCTGATAAGTTCCAACTGGCCCCGCAAAAGCAGGGAATTTGTTCATAATACATTAAAATAAACTGTTGGGGTAGTAATGTAGCAAACTTTGTTGGGTGATTGGGCCTTTTTTTTCTGAGTTTTGTTGGGTATTTTCCTCCCCATTATGAGCTGGAATCAGCATCTTTCCAGCATCTCTGCTTCATCTCACCACTTCTACTTTGTGGTGTATCTCATCTTCTGGATGACTCCTTATGCCTGAAACTCTCTCATGCTGTTTCTGATGCCCTCTGGGATTTCTGTGATCCTTGCCAGGATTGTCCATGCAGACTCTCCATGATTCTGGTCATGGTTTTGCTGTTCAGTCGCAAAGTCCACCTTCAGAGATGGAGCGAATTTGGGCAGGGCTGTCATTGCTCATGTGGAATGACATAGAATCATAGAATCATAGAATTGATTGGGTTGGAAAAGACCTCTGAGATCATCAAGTCCAACCCTTGGGCCAACTCCACTCCCTTTACCAGATCATGGCACTCAGTGCCACGGCCAAGCTCAGTTAAAAAACCTCCAGGGATGGGGAATCCACCCCCTCTCTGGGCAGCCCATTCCAATCCCTGAGCACTCTCTCTGTGAAGAATTTTTTTCTGCTCTCCAACTTCAATTTGCCCTGGCAGAGCTTGAGCCCCCCGTGCCCCCTTGTCCTATTGCTGAGTGCCTGGGAGAAGAGACCAACCCCCACCTGGCCACAACTTCCCTTCAGGTAGTTCCAGACAGTGCTGAGGTCACCTCTGAGCCTCCTCTTCTCCAGATATGGTGCTCACCAAGGAGGAACTTCACCACTTGGCCAGCTGAACAACGAGCCATCAACACATTCCTCTGGCCATGGCAAGGGGGTTGGAACTGGGTGATCTTTAAAGTCCCTTCCAACACAAACCATCCTATGATTTCTCATGGTTACAAATCTCCTTGTCCACACTCCCTGCACATGAGCTGATCCTCTGCAGTGTGTGCAGTTGTGCTGTCCTGCCCACACAGCCTGACCTGGAGAGCTGGGAAGATTCCAGCATGAGTTTTGCACCCAGAAAGTCTCACTGCTTTCTTCTTCAGCAGTTTGGCATTGGCATATATGCTAAAGAAGGAAACAAAAGTGAATGAAAACATCTTAACTAGAAATAACACAAAGCAAATCTGATTGAATCTTGATTGTACTGTAAAAAGAAAATTATTCATAGGCCCAGAGAGTGGTTGGATTGGAAGAACCCTTAAAGATCCTCATGTTCCAAACTCCTTCCATGGGCAGCAATACTTTCCACTAGGCCAGGTTCCTCCAGGCCCAATCCAGTTTTTCCTTCAACACTTCCAGGGATGGGGCATCAACAGCTTCTCTGGGCAACCTGTGCCAGGGCCTCACTGATCTCTAACATTTGCTAATGTTTCCTTTTCTCTGTGAACCTCTTCTTGTGTGTACACAGATTTCCATTTTTGTGCCTGAGTTTTGGTGCTGTGCTTTTGGAATTTTCATGGAGAGGTTTCCCTCACGGGGAGGGTGGGAATATGGCAAAGCACCCCTGGGTTCAATGCTCCTTCGAAGTGGTTTAGGAAAAAAAAAAAAACAAACAACAAACCACCTTATCTCTTGGCTGATTTAAATGGAAGTGCATGAGTTGTGTGCACCCTTTTCCACAGGTAGGTCAGGGAGGAGGTGGTATCCTAATTCTGTATCTTCTCTAATTTCTGAGGTTGACTTTCACTGCAAGTTAATGTTCATCCTTTCCCTTCTTGAATTCCACAAGGGATGATTCTCCATGGCTGGGCTGTCCCTGGCAATGCCACCTGTGCCACCAGAGCACAGACACTTGCCAAGCTGCAAAGGTTTGGCCCCACTCCCCTGGACTTCACTTACATGGGAAGCTTTTGCCTGAAGAGCCTTTTTTGTCAGCTTTTTAGACTTTCCTTGGGATAGGCAAAGTCTTTATTATTTCTCTCAGAAATACATATTTAATGCATGGGGTTTTTATTTTACTTGCTACACTTTTCCAAGGAAGAACCAGGCTGAGCTCCAGTTAAAACTTGCAAGCTCTACCAAGAACATTTCTGCTGTGGACCCTGGACCCTGCAGTCACTTCTCTGGAAACAGGTTAATTGAAGCACAAATCTCAGAGGCCTGAAAAAGGCTTAGATATTGAAACTGCTTCAGAGAACCCAAGGCAAAATAAATGCATGCTTAGGTGGGGTCCTTATTAGCCTGTAGTGATTCTCCCTGCCTGCTTTACCTCCCTGGGTTGAATTGAGACCCTGAACTTAACTTGTCTTAGAGATTATAAAGTCCCTGTTTGCTCTGATCAATTTGCTATAGCTGTGGTAGGATTTTCAAACTAAAAAATGCATGTTGGTAAATAGATGTGAGTTCTTTTCTCTCATTTTCTCAGTATTTTTTCTGTGATTGTATCTGGTGGGAAAGTAAGGTGGGAGCAAAGTACTTCTGTAGGGTAATGCTGAAGTGGAGGGACAGGCACTGATCTCTTCTCTGTGGTGACCTGTGACAGGACCCAAGGGAATGTCATGAAGCTGTTTCAGGGGAGGTTTAGGTTGGATCTCAGGAAAAGGCTCTTCCCCCAGAGTGTGGTCAAGAACTGAACATGCTCCCCAGGGCAGTGGGCACAGCACCAAACCTGACAGAGCTCAAGAAGCACTTGGACAATGCTCTCAGGGACATGGTGGGATACTTGGGGTTGTCCTGTGAAGGGCCAGGAGTTGGACTTTGATGATCCTTGTGGATCCCTTCCAATTCAGGATATTCCTTGTTTCTATGATTCTTGGTTTTCTCTTGGGCAGAGGAGGAGGAGGCAGGTACTTCACTACTTATCCCATCTCCCTTCTAGATGAGTGGGATGAAATCTGTCCTTCCAGCTGACACACCTTTGAGTAAAGCTTCATTTCTAAAACTAGGGGGAAAAAACTGAGTATGTTCAAGAGAACTCGGACAAATCAGGAAGATGATTTAAAAAATAATGAACAGGAGTTTATAAGTGTTAATGCAAACAGAGACCTTGGGTTAACCCACAGGTAATTGAGTTCTTGAATAGACTGACCCCACTGTTTGAGAAGGAGGGGTTGGAGGAGGATTGATGCCAACAGCAGCTTAATGTCATTTTTAGGCACACCATCCCCTCATTGCCCCTCTGTGCTCTGCCCATGCTCAGGAGACCCAAGATTTTTGTCCAAGTCACTGCACAAAACTGCAGCAAAGAGCCTCAGAGCTTTTCCATGTGAAACAGCATCACGTTTCCCAGTGCTGATGAAAATCCTGTTGCCTGATGAGTGTGATTTTTGCTTACATTTTCCTTTATCACTTATTTCACTCAAACTTCAGCAGGAGGAAATAAAAACCTCCTGCGTTTGAATGCCAGGAGCGACTTTGCAACATTAGACACAATGCTGCTTCTTTCATTTCCTTAATTTCCCTTTCCATTTTAAGTTCTTTTCCTTTAGGAAAGGAGCCTTGTTCAAACATGCTTTTGGCCAATCCTTTCTATCCTGATACTTGTGGAAGGTTTTTTGACCAGTTTCAACAACAGAGCAGGGATGATGAGGACCAACGAGGTTCCTGTGGTTTATATCAAATTGGAAAGGCAGTGGAAGACCAAACCAATGTTCTTGCAGTGGAAGAGACCAAGGGCTGGTATGAAACATGGGATCAGACACCAGAGTCAACAAGGAGGAGCACCCTGGGAAACTGTTGAGTACTGATGGCTAGAAGACTTGTCAGGGGTGGCTCTAGGAGTCTGGGCACCCACCACTTCTTGTTCATCTGTTCTTTTTAGCATTTACTTCTTCCCATAACAATCTACTAGTTTGTGTTTACTCTCTTTCCCTCTTTGCCTCCTTCATCTTCTTCCACCTTTTCATTTTTATGTCAGTTGTTGCGGAAAAACTAAAATAAAGATTTGAATTGACCATTTTGCTCGAGAGCAAATCTCTTACTCTTGAGCCAGCAGCCAGAAATCAGTCTCTTCCTCTCCCTTGAGTTCCTTTCCCAGTGCCAGAGGCAAGTGGATTATGGATCAGAGCCTTGAATAGAGTTACTCTCTTGGATAATTCTGTAAAAAGTCTTCAAGGGAGGAATTGAAGCCTTGCAATGGCTCTTGTGGTCCTGGGGAAGGAACAAGGTGCTTTATGGATGGGATTTCTCTGTTCAGCTGGGCTGTGAAGGGGTTAAGCCCCAGGGTGGCTGTGGTGGGACTTAATCCACACTGGTGGAGGCAAACTGAGGATTTGGGGTGGATGGTTTGAAGTCAGAGTGACCAGGTTGCTCCGTACCTGCTCTTTACTCCTTGTAGGCGTTTCATGGGACAAATGAGAAGTTTGGATACCAAGTAACTTTCTGTTGGAAGTTTATCGAGCAGAGGATGATGCTGTAACTTCAGTCAAAGCTTTCAGAGGAGAGACAATGCAGATGCAGGAAATCTGTGACTTTCTTTAGCAGAACACAGACACAATTCTTGGTGATGCTTTGGAGATAAGTGTATTCCACTTTGAGGTGTTGAGTTGCTTTGCTACAGCCACAAGAAGTGTTTTAAGTACAAGGATCAAATTCTTGTCCTGTTTTTCCCCTCTTCTCACCACTTTTTATTGAAGTTATTTTAATCAGTGCTGCTTCTTTTCTGCAGCTTTTCAGTTATTTTGGGTTTGCTGCAAAATTGAGTTCAGGGAGGCAATTGACTTCACCTGTCTGCAGAAAAGCCATTAGGAGCTTCAAATTAATGTGAAATAATTAATAGGCAAGGAAGATTAACGTGGCGAACATGAGCAGTTTTCATTAACACTGAGCAAAAGGATGTTCTGTAGGTACCTTTGCCATGTGTGTTGTCCTGGACCTCCAGCAATTCCCTTTGGCCATTAATTATATCCAGATCACTAGAGACAAGACCTTATGAGCCTGGCCATGCATCCTATTTGGCTTGTCTTGGAGGGGAACTGAAAGACATTCCTGCTCAACAGCTTGCTGGGATTTCTCCTTTCCCTGCCAAAGCCGCTGTTGGTGGTGCTTAGAGCTGTCACAGCACCTGAGAGAGAGCCCCACCTGCATCAGAAGTATTTTCTCCCTCCTCATCAGGACTGGGGAAAGCAGACCATGGATTCCTGTGTTGTGTTTTGCTCCAAGTACTGACACCACATTCCTCAACTGGCTGGTCCTCGTCCTGAGTGTCTCCCATAGACAGAAGTGTGATGAATTTAAGATAATAATTGCACTGAAATGTGGCAAGCAATGCACTCTGGGTGTTCTCTGGAATAGTGGTGGCAAAAATCATGTATGGTTTGTATGGATTTTTAAGGTTCTCTCTCTCTACAACTACCTGAAAAGAGGTTGTAGCCAGGTGGGGTTTGGGCTCTTTTCACAAGCAGCAATGACAGAACAAGAGGAAATAGCCTTGAGATATGCCAGGGGAGGTTTGTATTGGATATTAGGCACAATTTCTTCCCTGAAAGAGTTGTCCAGCATTGGAAGGAGCTGATTGACTCAGCATCCCTGCAGGGATTTAAAAGCCACGTAGCTGTGTTACTCAGGCACAGGGTTCAGTGATGGATTTGGCAGTGCTGGGCTAATGGTTGAACTCGATCTTAAAGGTCTTTTCCAACCTAAATGACTCCATGATTCAGTTTCCTTTCTTTTTTCTCTATTTGATTTTTTTTCCCATTGATCCAAAGTGCAAGGGGGGAGCCAAGAGGCCAAGATTCCACCTCCACGTGGCAGAAGGGTACAAGAAGGTACTTCATGTGCAGATTTAAACTTGCTGCACTCACTGATTTTTGCCTGGAGGAAACAATCACTGGGATAAAGTACCCCCAGAAGAGCTCCTGAATTTGTCTTGGCAGAACATGCATTTCCAGGACTGCAGCCACATGGACTGTGAGAATCACAGAATCATAGAATTGATTGGGTTGGAAAAGACCTCCGAGATCACCAAATCCAACCCTTGCTCCAACTCCAGTCCCTTTACCAGATCATGGCACTCAGTGCCACTGTCTTGGGTTGAGCTGGCAAAATGCCAGCTGTCCAAGACAGAGTGAAAAGGGAAGAAGAGGGAGAGGGAAAAAAACTCCAAACCAGGTTTATGCTGAAACTAACTACATGTATTTGTACAGAAAAGAGAAAATTAAGAGAAAACTACAATATAACACACACTTACACAAGTTATATATAACAAGAAATAACTTCCCACTCCCCAGTAAGCACAAAGTGTATTACTCTAGATCTATAAGTACTCTAAAAGACACCTAGCAAGAAACAGAAAGAGTAACAACAAAATATTTCTACTTCCCTGAACTTGAATAGAAGGCAAGTAGAGGCAGCCAGAGCAGGACCTAGCACAGCATAACAATGCTAACAGGTCCTGTTTGTACTTCAGCTGGATGGAACTGACCAAGCCACACCCACACACCGGCTCTTACCCCTTCTGAGATGATGTCATAACATGGTACGGAATACAACACCATTGGCTAGAAGAAGTCAGCTGTTAGCCAGCCCAGCTCAGCTCAAGTCAGCTGACAATTCCAGGCCTGGCCGGAACTCCAAAGCCCAAATTTAGGCCCATCAGCCAAACCCATAATAGCCATGTCAAATCTCAGTTTANCCTCCTCTTCTCCAGCACAAACACCCCCAGCTCCCTCAGCCTCTCCCCACAGCACTTGTGCTCCACTCCCTTCTCCAGCCTTGTTGCTCTTCTCTGGCCCCGCTCCAGCCCCTCAAGATCCTTCCTGAGCTGAGGGGCCCAGAACTGAACACAACACTCAAGGTGTGGCCTCACTAATGCAGAGTCCAGGGGAAGGGTCACTGCCAGAGCAGTTCATGCAGAACTGCCTCCTGTGGGTAGGACCCAGCACTGGAGCAGGGGAAGAGTGGGAGGAATCCTCCCCCAGAGAAGGAAGGAGCAGCAGAGACAATATGTGGTGAACATCTTACAGCCCTCCTTCCCTGTCCCATCACCACTGGAGAGAGGGTGGTGGAGAAAATCTGGAGTGAAGATGAGCTTGGGAAGAAGGGAGAGGTGAATGGGATTTATTTCTCCTTATCCTACACTGATTGGTAATAAATTCAATTTATTTTCCCAAGACAAGTCTGCTTTGCCTGTTACAGTAACTGGTGAGTGACCTCTCCCAGTCATTATCTCGGCCCACAAACCTTTTGTCACATTTTCTCCTCCTGTCTGGCTGAAGAGGGGAGTGACAGAGCACCTTTGGTGGGCACCTGGTGTCCAATCACAGTCAGGCCACCACACTTAAGCTGCATCATCTCCGTAGGATCACATTCCCAGCTGAGGCCTCCCCTTGCAGTTGACCAGAGCACGTGGTGACACATTTTACTTT
The DNA here is from genome assembly GCA_013396695.1 of Sakesphorus luctuosus. Lineage (NCBI taxonomy): Eukaryota > Metazoa > Chordata > Aves > Passeriformes > Thamnophilidae > Sakesphorus > Sakesphorus luctuosus. The sequence goes on from VWZD01001752.1 coordinate 40,794, forward strand.
GGCAGAGCCTGTCCTGAAAATCATGTCTTTGCATCTGTTGCACTCACGTGGGTATCTGTGGAGCTTTTCAGGCAAAAGAAATAAGAGTTAAATAGGCAGATATCAGCAATGCCATTGTTGGGGGCTGCTGCTTCAGGAGTTGGTTCGATGGGGCTTGGAGTGACCTGGTTTAGTGGAAGGTGTCCCTGCCCATGGTGGAAGGCGTCCCTGCCCATGGTGGAAGGCTTGGAATGAGATTTTCCTTAAGGTCTCTTCCAACCCAAACCATTCTGTGGTTTCTAGAAGTTGTGATAAATGTGACAGTTTATCACTGTTTGCTAGGTGGGGACAAGGTTGAACTGACAGCAGAGGAGGTTGGGTTGTTCTGTCTCCTGCCAAGGGGATTCAACTGGGAGACAAATGGGAAAAAGAAATGAGAACTGTAAAGATGTTTTTGGGAATGTCCAATTAAGGAAGTGAAGGAGAAAAGATTTGCATGTGGGGTTCTGTAACATGTCCTCTGCAAAGCCTTCCGAGCCTTCAAGACCCACAGCGTCAATAAAAGGCATTTTTTTCCCAGGTATGACCCTGAACTCTGTTAGTGTTGGGGCATTTATTTAATGCATATCAGCATTTAATGCATATCACAAACCTCATACTCCTTCTTGGGGGATCGTAATATTTTAGTATTCACTTCATGTAATCAAGGAGTTTAATTTTTTATTAGACCCAAATGTACTTCTCATTCACTTTCCTTCTCAATCTTGGTTTGTCTTCCTTGGCTTGGTAGTACAGATGCATTTTTGCTTTGCTTTCTGCTGCTGTTTTTAAATTCTTTTACTTGTCCACTTGAGCTGCTGAATCCTCCATGAATAGTTACAACATCTCAGCTTGATGTGTTGAAGCTTGAAATTGGAGTAGTTAAAACAACCTCCTTGTTACTATTTTCTTCTTCTTTGTAAAATGAAAACAAAATAAACCCCGACCTGGTAGTGTGCCTGGAATAAAAGTCCAGGGACAGAAAAGTGGAAACCACATTCAGTACAGTTTTCTCAGACAAGCCATTCTCCAAGAATTGAATTTTCAAAGTAATTGTATAAAAAAATCTGACCAAAGGATCATCTGCCTTGGTCTTGGGAGGGAGTGTTGACCTGCTGGAAGGCAGGAGGGCTCTGCAGAGGGATCTGGATAGACTTGAGAGATGGGCTGATTCCAATGGGATGGAGTTCAATAAGGCCAAGTGCAGGTCCTGCCCTTTGGCCACCCCAACCCCTGCAGTGCTCCAGGCTGGGCACAGAGTGGCTGGAGAGCAGCCAGGCAGAAAGGGACCTGGGGGGA
>VWZD01001752.1:42195-62766 GCA_013396695.1 Sakesphorus luctuosus
AAATTGAAGTTGGAGAGCAGAAAAAACTTCTTTGCAGAGAGAGTGCTCAGGGATTGGAATGGGCTGCCCAGAGAGGGGGTGGATTCCCCATCCCTGGAGGTTTTTAAACTGAGATTGGCCGTGGCACTGAGTGCCATGATGTGGTAAAGGGACTGGAGTTGGCCCAAGGGTTGGACTTGATGATCTCGGAGGTCTTTTCCAACCCAATCCATTTTATGATTTTATGATTTTTTAAATTTAAATTGCACTTTTTGAGTTTTAGGGTGATATGGTAGATATTTATGGATGGAGATTTCAGGGATTTGAGGGGGAGATTATTATCTCAGAATCTTCTTTTATTTGATTAAAATAAATGTGCAGAAGCTTAAAAAATTACTTCCATGTCTTCAGAGTATGATCCTCACACACTGTCCTGTTGAATTTTGCCTTTTTTTCCATTAGGGAAATGCGGTACAGAATGAGAAAATGGGTCTCCCACTAATAAATAGAAATAAATCTCAATTTAGCACCTGAATTTCTGGGTAGTTTTAACTCCATGGAACAACTCTGGACTCGCAGTGTTGTTCTGTGTTTCCTTCTCTTGGTGTCACAGGGACTCCAAAATGCAGGCATGCATTCCTTGGAATAAAATTGGCACTACATGGAATGAAACTGGGGCTTCTCCTGCCCTTTTGCAACATTTGGGATAGTTCATCTTTACTTTTGGGGTGGTTTTGGCATCTTAAATGTCTCCCCAGAGGTACCTGCTGGATGTTGTGAATCTCTAGGAGTGTCCCCATGTGGGAACACATTGAAGGTTGCAGTGTGTGTTATTTTGGGAGGTTTAATGCAATAATTGAAGCTTTCAAGGGCTTTCCAGCCCTTGGTTTGGTTGCATCATAGTTCATCTGAGTCTTTGTTCAGTACCCAAAGTGCACATGGAACCAAGATCACTGGACCAGGCTAAAAATCTATAAAGGCAAATTCATTATTTCTAAGGAAATAATATTAAAAAACAAACAAGCAAAACACCAAAACAAGTGAAAAAAACCATCCCTTTAGAAAAAAAAAATCCCCCACCCATCCAAAAAAGGTCCCATCACAAAATATCTGGACCTCAGTCCTCTCAGCACATGCAGTTGAAAATTTAGCCAAGTTGAAGCCATGTCCTGGCTGCTCATCTTCCCATTGCTAACCTGGAGCATGTCAGCACCCTGAAAATCCAAAGAAAACCTCCTAAAATGGGGGTAATCACTGTCTGGAAAGATCTAAAAATCTTCTGCTGTGCAGCTCTTTTGCCAGTGATTTAATGAGAGCTGGATCTTGTTAGTAACAAGTGAAATTCCTGGGAGATGGGTGAGCTCCTGCTAATTTCTGATCTACAACCTCATCTCCAAAGCAAAGGAGAGGAGTGTCTGGGACAGTTGATTTAGGAGGAACTGCAGGAAGAGAGGACTGGGAAAATCTCTGGCAATGAGCCCCCTGTGCATTTGGATTAAACACCATGTAATACCCTGGATTTGTGTCAACCTGACAGACTGAGCTGTGACTTCATTTACATCTGTTCCAGGGCTGAACCCTCTCATGTGAGTTTGAAGAGCAAGGGAAGATCTGCTCTTTGCATGTGGAGCTTGTCCTCAGGTGCCAGGAGATGCACCCTCAGGACATGCCTGGGCAGTGCATCCAGCAGGGTTCTCATTTTGTTCAATTTTCCTGCTTTTTGCCTTGCTCCATCACTGACTTTCTGCTTTTCCAAGCACAGGTTGAACTTGTGGTGTTTTAACAGCTTAGGGAAATCTGGTAAAGGGATGCAAAGTATGTCATAGTTCAGTCTGATGAACTGAAAATAGGAATTGTAGCTCCTGTTTGAGCCTCTGTAATGCTTCATCTCAAAGATGTGGCTTGAAAATAGCAGGGGCTGTTTGACTGTGTAGGGTGGACAAGCCCTGGGGGTGGACAAGTCCTGGGGTGCTTTTGGCCATGACCAAAGTTTCAGGCAGAGCAGCTTGTGTGAAACCTGCAGAAGCTGACTCAGGTTGGAGGCAGAAAAGGGCTAAACCAGGGGAAAATCCCCTGTAAAGCTGCTGCCAAAGACAAATGAGGGTTTCTGTGGTGACTATTATCAATCCAAATTGAAATGCCTGTTTAGAGCTTGTTTAAGTGTTATATCCTTTCTCTGTAATATGGTCTTAATTAATATAGTAATTATTAATAGCCTTTAGCTGAAGGAGGATGGATTTAGATTGGATATTCAGAAGAAATTCTTTACTAGAGAGATGGTGAAGCACTGGAACAGGTTGCCCAGAGAATTTGTGGATGCCCATCGCTGGAAGTGTTCAAGGCCAGGCTGGATGGGGCTCTGAGCAACCTGGGACAGTGGAAGGTGCCCCAGCCAGGTTGGACAAGATGGTCTTTACGGTCCCTTCCAAGCCAAACCATTCCATGAGTCTATAATTCTATAGTACAGCCCAGTCCAACCACACATGACTCCTTATCTGGAGATGATGGAGCTGTGGAGAATCTTGGGATAGTTTCAGGGGGCTTAAAGTTGGGAAATGAAGCTTTCAAAAATAAAAGGTCTGAACAGCAGCGATAGCAATTTCCGGCACTGACTTATTGCCCCTTGCAGCTGGGCTATCAGGAAGAAATAGGAGGAAGAGGAGCATCTCCTGGGGGTTAGAAGAGGATCGTATGGAGGACCCATGTGGGCTCCCATCTGCCTCCTGTCCCAAAAGCTTTGGGCCATGGAGCAGCTGCAGAAGCTCACTGCTTCCTCCTTGTCTGTGAAGGCAGGAGCTGCTCACGTGCCCTCCTGCTCTGGGAAGTGATGGTTAATGATGCTGCTGTGATTGTGGTTTCTCGTTCAGTTGGGGTTCTGATATTCCCACTTGATAAATGAGCTTCCACTTGCTAATGATTCCTTAAACTGCTGTCTCAATCTTCCTTCACAGAATCACAGAATCACAGACTATTCTGAGTTGGAAGGGATCCACAAGGATCATTGAGTCCAGCTCTTAAGTCAATGGCCCACACAGGGGATTGAACCCATGACCTTGGCATTATTACAACCAAGTTTTAACCAACTGAGCTGTTCAGCTGTCCTGAGGGGCTGGATGTGTCTGTCCAGTGGAAGTTCCATTATCAGACACTAAATCAAACCACCCTAACTTGGCAAAATTTCTACAGCAAGGAGGAACCTTCATCCCCCTTCAAAGACCCACCCCCCTTTCCAAGTGCTCAGTGGTCTCCAGTATTAAAATAACTTCTCTGGTTTTTGTCTTCACAGCCACCCAGATTGATCCCAGCGAGCTGCAGGAGCTTTTCCAGGAGACCTCAGCCAACGTGTTCCGCATTAACTCCAATGGTGCGTATAATGGAAGGTTTCCTGCTTGGTCATGTGTTGTCCTGCTGATGAGTCCTGTGCTTGTCCAGGCTGTGTGGCAGCTCCTCTTGTCACACAGCAAATATTCACGCAGTTTTGCTGCTGCTGCATCTCTCGAGCAGCAGCACATGCCCAATACACAGTTCTTGATAAGATGTAAAAATATTCCACCATATGTTCCATTAAAGAGGCACCGATATATCCCAATCCTTGCTGAGACCACATCCTTTTCTATTTTTAATTGTGTCATCTGTTACAATGGGGAGTTGGAGTGCAGAAAGGTGGAACAAGCCAGACTTACTTTCTAATATGCTGCAGCACTACTGTGTTCTGAGCCTGTCATGTGAGCTTGCAAAACATCCATCTCCCTTATGAAAACACCAACAGCAAAACTCTTCTGTTATTCTTCACTCTGCAGAGTGAGCAGGGATGCTACTCCTGCTCCTGTCTCCCCAGACCTCAGAGATGCAGAGTGTTTCCCTCCTTTGGAGACAGGCTCTGGCTCATCAGTTTTGTTGGATTAGGCTGCAGGAATTTATCTTGCAGACAGATATATACTAACATTGCTGAATGGAAGTCGATGTCATGGTACCTCTGTTCTAAAATACACTAATGTCAGTCAGGAAGCTAAAATTATTGGTGCTGATTTTACAATAGACCTTGAAATTGCTTTAGAATCACCTGAGCACCTTCTGTTCTGCTTTGTGTCTGTAGGGACTGGGAGGCAGAAAGGCCTGGCCTTGATGTAGGGAGAGGATCTTAATGCCTCCTTTTTTGTGGAATTATTTCCCAGTGTGTCCCAGATACCCTTACAGCAAGGAATCCTTGTTAGAAGAAGGATAGGAAGCAAAATTTCTAAAACATAGTAATGTCTTCTTTAGAGGAATTCTGTGTGCCCAAACTGCCAGGAAAATTCAAGCACCAATTTTTATCATGTTTACAAGGGATTGGTGACCCTTGTGTTGGTGACATACATTCCATGTCAACAGAGGATTATGGACACCTTGGGACTTGAACTTCCCAGCTCTGATCATGGGTATTTAGCTTGTAGGTGTGTGAACAACCTCACCAGAACACAGAAATTCCTGCATTAGCATCAATTTTGGTTGCTCCAGCACTAAGAGTTTTAATTTGACCATGGCAGTGATGACTGGCAGTGGCAATTCTGCTCCAAACTGAGGGCTCAGGCTGAAGTTTGGTAACCTGGCCATGAGTCTGTGTGTGCTTTTACTATCCAAACCACTCGGGTTAGGGCTGACTTGTTCTGTCCCTGTGCTGTAAATACAACTCCTGCTGTAGTGAAGTTTAACCTGAGAAAACCTTAAGATGAGTGACACATCTTTTTTTGAAAAGCCACAGTGCAATTTCTGTTTTCATTCTTAGTTGGAATTGCATTAATCCTTTCCATTAGGGTTTGAACAATCTCTTCTGGTCGTTGTTTCTCCCCTTGAGATGGTGATGATGTGTTTTTCTGCTAAGAGATGCCTGAGCTGAGTGCTCTGTGGAGCAGGTAATGACAATACCTGTATTTAAAACTATTTTGTAAAACTGAAGAGGGTGCAGAGAAAAGCCACAAATGTTTGAAGTCTGCAAACCAGAGTTTAAAATCTGTGCCATCCAAACTTCGATGCGACACATCCAAGAGGACTCAACCATGGCATGTAAGCACCTCTGTAGGAAGAAAGACATCAACCAGATAACAAGGGGTCATTAATCTAAGATTCTCACACAGAGGGAGATCAGGAGATAGGAGTTAAAGCTGGACAAATTCAATCTTTCTGTATGAGGATAACTGGCCATTAGAGCTGCTTTTGGAGGGGACCTGATGGACTTGGCTTTGCCTCAAACCTCTAAATCAACATTCAAATGTCCTTTTATAGGATGTACTTTAGTCCAGCTGCAGTCTGGAGTCTTGATCTAGGAGTGATGGGACAACATTTTATGGCATGATATCAGATTGGATAATCAGAATTGCTCTCTCTGGCCTTTAAAATCTATGAATCTATGAATTTATAATGCCTTTTGAAGCACTTCCATGTTGAAGAAATGCCCATAAGATACTGCACTGTTGTTGCTCTGCTCACCACCCCTATTATTTTTTATCCTATAAAATCAGTTTGATTCACTTTGTGTGTGTGTTTTTCTATAGTCTTTCCCCAAAACGTGGATGGAGCTTTACAGGAGAGGAATGCTGAGTGAGCTGCTAAGATTTGGCAGAGCTAATCCACTTTAGATAAACAACATTTTAGGGTCAGAAAATGGGGAAGAATGTCCATGATTCTTTCTGCTCTAAACAGCTGTACCATCTTGTCTCTTCAGGAATCTCAGCATTCTCTGTCTCAGAGAACATACCAAAAAATCAGTGCTGTTGTTTGTGTTCCACCACACAAACAGCCAAGCAAGGGAAGAGAAGCTCCACTGCAGATGTTCACCAAATTTTACTCCTCCTGTACTGGGCATGGTGTGTTGAAGATCCTACAAGTTGCATAAATCCCATCCCAGCTCCTTTTTTCCTTCTTTTCCTGCCTTGTTCTGGCCTCTCTGGGGTTTTCCAGTTTCCCTGTTGTGCTTGGAGATCAAACCATGCAACTAAAAGGCTCTTCTCCATCTTGGGATGCCAAGGGTCATAGAATCAAAGAATGACTGAGGTTGAAAAGGCCTCCAGGATCATCAAGTCCAACCTTTGACTGAATGCCCCCAAGACACTAAACCATATTGTGAAGTGTCATCTTGACTCATTTCAAACACTTCCAGGTTTGGGGACTCCACTCCTTCCCTGGACAGGCTGTCCCAAGGAGTCACAAGCTGCCCATGTTATGCTTCTATTGTTCAGATTCCAAAAATTCCAGGTTGTGGGAAATCTCAGCAATATTTTTTATGCCTTTGGGGAATGACTATTTATAATGAAACAAGAAGTCAACTTTGTACGGGGATTTTAAAGCACCATTGAATTTTATTGAGTAACACTGCACAAGCAATAAACACCCTGGGCTTTGTCCCTCTTTGCTCCCCTTATTCTCTTTACAGAGTTCTGAGCCTTTGGGGTGATTTAAATTCTTCTTGGCCACTTCAGCACTTGCTTCCTGAGAAAGGGGGATTTTTACAGCCCTGAGCTGATCGTGGCTGATCTCACATATAAATGATTCCTTCTCCCTTTTTCTGCTATGAAAAGGGAAACCTTCCTCATGTGCTGAATAAAAATCTTAGCCAGGACAGCTGGTTCTGTTGATGTGCCACTGGATCACTGTCCTGCCAGGCCACGAGCTCACAGACTTTTTTTGATGCCATCTCTTCACATCACAGAAGTGTGAAGGGGTAGAGGGAGATTTTTCCTACTCTTTGCATCTGCTTTCTTTCTCTAAATCTTTTTGGGCTGTCCCTCTTGACCATAGGGAAGGTTCATAGAAGGGGTCATAGAATGGTTTGGGTTGGAAGTGACCTGCAAGGTCATCTGGTTCCAGCCCCCCTGCCACTGGAACAGGTTGGTTGAGAGTGCTTTGACTTTTGCAGCTTTTATAAGTTATTTAATTTAGTTGATTTTTTCCTATCAGGACAGAAACGGAAGCTAAAATACTGACTGAACTTGTCTTATTTATGGCTTTTCTTCTATATATTTTTAGCAAGGTTTTGCATTTTGTTCAGTGTACAGCTTTTAGCTGCCTCTCAGTGAGTGTCTTATAAATAAGTAAAATAAATAACACTCCTAAATGGGGTTGCTTTGCTGCATCCTGTCTGATCAGTGAAGGATATACTGAAGGAATCAGACCCGTTCTGGCCAGATGGAGAACCTGAGCGCTCTAATGAGTCTCTTCCCTCTCTAATTCCTGCTACTTGCTCATTAATGGCTGCACATAACAGGCTGGTGCCATGCACAGTTTCATTACCTTGATCTTAAGGGCTGAGTTCAGGTGTTATAGAGTCTTTCTTGCCATCTCACAATGGTTTCTTACCCCTCACTGCTCTCAGGATTGCAGCAGCCAAACTCTCAGGTTATGTAAATCAGTGCAGCTCCAACAACACTGATCCCCTGTGAATGTGCCTCACCCTGGAGGACCAGCATGGGATTGTTAAAAATGAAGAGCACAAGGCTTTGAAAATAAGGGATCTGGTTTAACATTGGCTTCACAGCGTCCCTCCAGCACAACTTGTTTTACTCCTCTGTTGGTTACTGCTCACATGGCCAGAACTGGTAAATTGAGAGGGATTTTCCACATCCAGCACAGGAACTGCACAGATTTTGATAAAGTGATTCTTGCTCAAAGAAGGTTAGATTTAGCCAAAAATAGCTCAGATTTAATCGTAGTTTGGGTTGGAAAGGATCTTAAAGATCATCTTGGTCCAACCCCCTGCCATGGGCAGGGGACACCTTCTACTATCCCAGGTTGCTCCAAGCCCCTTCCAATCTGGCCTTGGACATTTCCAGGGATGGGGCAGCTTCTCAGGGCACCCTGTGCCAGGGACTGACCATCCTCATAGTCATGAATTTCTTCTGAAACCTAAACTAAACCTGCCCCTATGCCTTAATCTAAGCCATTACTCTTTGTCCTATCACTACAGACCCTACAAAAAGTCCCTCTCCAGCTTTCTTGGAGCTCCTTCAGGCACTGGAAGGGGCTCTAAGGTCTCTCTGAAGCCTTCTCTTCTCCAGGCTGAACACCCTCAGCTCCCTCAGTCTGTCTCCATAGCAGGGGGTGCTCCAGCCCTCTGAGCATCTTTTTGGCCACCTCTGGACTCTCTCCAGCAGATCAAATCCCTTCTGATGTTGGTGGTCCCAGAGGTGGTCACAGTGTCCCAGGTGGAGTCCCAAGGGAGGAGAGTGGAGGGGGAGAATCACCTCCCTTGATCTACTGTCCACTCCTCTTTTGATGCAGTTCAGGTCTTGGGTGGCTCCTCTGGAGATTCAGGAGACCCATGTTGGAGTCTTAGTCCTGCTATTTTCCAGGTAAGAGCTGTGTCAAATGGTGACCTTTGGCTGCTCCAAAGAGCACATCTTGTCATTTTGGGATAACTGACCTTTCTGTAAGTGTATAAATACTGTGTTCAAACTGGAATACAAGGTAAAACTATTGGATAAGGACTTAAATCTGAGTCATTTTGTACCCTGACTGACAAGTGCTTTCCTCATGTCTTGCATTCATCTCTCAGATTCTTTTCCTTTTATGTAAGATTTCAAAATACTTAATAACCCTGACAGCTCATGGATTTGCCTTCAGTGTAAAACGATGTGTGTGTGAAGTTCTGAACGTTGTTGTACAGTAGGAAAACTTCCTGCTCCAGTCTTTTCCAAAGTAGAAAAATTCCCTTAGAATTGTCCTGATTTTCCAGGTCAGGGTGGGGAAAGATGCTGTAGCTGCTGTTTTTTTTCCTTTTGGAGTTATACACATGACATTAACATACTATTAGAAATTCAGTGTCCTTTCTTGACCTTGACTTGCTGTCCCTTCTCCAAGGGCCACACCCTACTTTGTTCCCAGGGGATGGTGGGCCCAGAAGTATTTTTAGTTGGTGCAAAACTTTGTATTTGAAATGGAGGGCATAGAGATTGCATGGGAAATTGGATTGCAGAGAGAGGAAGGGAAGGAAGGATAATATCCATGAGATCTCTGCGGGATCAGATCTGTTCTTCCACAGAAGCAAATGGTTATTAGTGAACAATTCCAATTTATTCTTTAAAACACTGTGCTTTTAAAACATTGTTATCTCTGTTATAGACAATTATTTGAGGCTTTATCTTACTGAATCTCCAAACTGTGCACTAAAATCTGGTATTGAGATGCAGCATTTGGGGTGAAAATACATGTTTGTATTCGAGGTTTGTTTGAATATTCATGTTATTCAGGCACATTTGTTAATTTTTATGCTGTTTTGTGACTTTCAGTGTCAAACCAGTGGAGCCCAAATGAGAAGAGAGGATTTTATCTGTCAGTGGAAATATAATTAAGTGACTTGTTCAAAGTTACAGGCCAAGTCCAAGTCTGCAGAGTCATTAAAACAGAGGATTTCTTAAATTTCTCCCGAAATAATTGAGCCATGTTTCTAATCTGGTCTTCTTTCTTTCCTTAAATATTGAAGCGTGACTGATAATGGGTTAGGAGTTTTTACAACTGGGAGCATCCTGAGAAAAATCCCACATGTAAATATCAAAAATGTAATTTATTTCACATGTTTCATTGGGGAAAATCTTCAAGTGCTTTTCATACTTGCTGTGCTAAGTCCAAAAGTAGTGACCTGTTATTAATTTCCAAGTGAATTTGAGACAGTGAAGTCCAAGAGTGTAAAAAGACAAACTCATAGTTTTCTGTTACTTTTATATATACACATACATTTATATATATTTCTTAAATCTGAAATCATTGCAAACTGCAAATCAAACCATATTTACACCTTCCAGGTGCTCTTAGGGTCGAGTGTCCTCCTCTCCTGCTGGAAAAGCCCAAGTAGTTCTTCAGCTCGAACAGAGATGGTCTCAGCAAAGGGGTCCCTTTTATCTGAGCCCAAAAATAGAAAAGATTTTGATTGTTTAAGTCTTGAACAAGGAGATGGAAGATATTGGAGTGGACATCAGTGTTCTGCCTCTTAATTTTTATTCAGAGTAATAAATAGTTATTATGCAATTTCTTGCCTCTTCACTGGGGGCACTTTTGCAGCTGGAGATGCTCCATACACAGCTCTGTGTCATCTCCAGGCTGGAACAATCAGAGATCTGTGCAAGGTCCATGGGATGGAGGTTTTCTTGCTGTTACAAGGAGTCATATTCCATCATGTCATGGCACAATTTGTGCTTCCAAGGGACCCAATTTTTGCTTTTCGTTGTAATGGCTATTGCTGGATGTTGTCCCCTTTGTCCCACAGGTTTCTTGTTCAAAAACTTCATTATATTTTTTTAAAAAAAATTAAAATAAAAGACAAAAATCCAGGTAGCTTTTTTTTTCCTTCTGAAAAAGTGTACTGCTTCTTTATTTTTTTTTTCTCTGCTGTTGACAGTGACCTCTCTGGAAAGAAGTCTTCGATCTCTGGGAACCTCAAATGATACTCAAGAGCTGCAGGATGGACTGTGAGTTTGTTTTCAATTGCTGCAGATCTTCCTTTGTCCCAGCCTTTTCATTTTTTTACCTCATCTATCCTCACCCTTTCTTCAGTCCTTTTATTAGAGCTGGACACTTTTTTGTCAGGGTTACTTCATTTTTTTTCCGCTTCTGTCGGTGATTAATGATGGTTGGATGTGTATTGATCCTATAAAGCTTTGCTTCTGCTGGTTCAGGTGGCAGAGAATGGTGGGGAGATAACAGAAAAAGATGGCCCACAGTGAGAGAGGGCTTTCTGTGTTGTTATTTTTTGTTGTTTCTTGGGGTTTTTTTGTAGTTGGGAGTTTCTGATTTATTTTTAATGGGAAGGCAGAGTAGAGTGTTGTGGTGCTTTTGGCTGGGATGGAGTTAATTTTCCTCACAGCAACAAGCAGGAGGCTGTGTTTTGGGTTTGTGATAAAAGCAGTGTTGATAACCCAGGGATGTTTTAGTTGTTGCTGAGCAGAGTTTACACAGAGTCAAGGCCTTTCCTGCTCCTCACCCACCCCACCAGAGAGCAAGGAGGGAGGAGCTGGGGGGGGGTTATTTGCTGCCTGGAGTTAAACCACGACAGATGTTTGTGTAGCTTTTTCCTTTCCTTTTACTCCCCCACCCCACTTCCACTTTGCCAAAGCCCATGAACCCAAGAGAAAAAAGATTCACAGAATCATAGAATGGATTGGGTTGGAAAAGACCTCCGAGATCATCAAGTCCAACCCTTGGGCCAACTCCAGTCCCTTTACCACATCATGGCACTCAGTGCCACGGCCAAGCTCAGCTGAAAAACCTCCAGGGATGGGGAATCCACCCCCTCTCTGGGCAGCCTATTCCAATGCCTGAGCACTCTCTCTGCAAAGGGAGCTTTTGACCAAGTCATGCAGTGATGGCACAAAATGGAGTGTCTTTAAACTGAAAAATAGCGGGTTTAGATTGGAGATGAGAAGAAATATTTTACTGGGATGGTGGTGAGGCCCTGGAACAGGTTTCCCTGTGGCTGCCCTATGCCTGGGAGTGTTCAAAGCCAGGCTGGACAGGTCTTGGAGCAACCTGGAATACTGCAAGCTGTCCCTGTCCATGGCAGGGGGTTGGAATCAGATGATCTTTAAGGTTCTTTCCAGCCCAAACCACTCTAGGATTAAAAAAAAAAAAAACAAACAACACAAAAACAACAAACAAAAAAACCCAACCAAAACAACAAGGGAAAAGAGGATATTTCATGGATGGAAAAATGTGTTGTAGTGTTGAAAGCTGCATCAGGTGGCATGACACTGGTGAAATGAAACTTTGGTTGCAGTTGCAAGAGATGCAGTTCATTAAACTCCCTCTCCCAGAGCCATGTACACACAAACACGCACAGTTGGCTTTCATTGCATCCATGCTAATTAGAGAATTAAAATGGCTTTTCTAAATGTAGCCCAGTTTATTAAAGATGCCTCCCTTAATGCAGCTTGCATGCAAACATCAAATGTTGAGGCTGTGGCTCTCATTTTCTGTGTGTAACTGCAGTTCCTGCTGAGGTTTGGCTCTGAAGAAAGGAGAATTTGGGGCGTTTTTCTTTTTTCATATATTGCCTTTATGCACTGTCATTTTCCTGTTGGACTTGACTCACCTTCTCAATGCAATATAAACTCTCAGACCGGTTTTCAATCTCTCTCCTTCTCTCTCCAATCCATTGCTTTCATCAGGGCATCAGATCTGCCCTAATTCACATCTAGTCTAGTTTGCAAACCAGAGGATTAAAAATAGTAATAGTGATAATAGTCAGAAGATTTGAAAATAAATTTAGGAGGTTGGAGAGGATGTAGGAGTACAAAATCAGGCTGTGGAGATCGATGTAATCAGGAAAGATGTACAAAATTATTTGCAGAACAAACCACCTTAATAACTGGAGGTCCTTAGCCCAGGAAAGCCTTTGCATCACACAGCTATTGTGATTGCTCTCCTAAACCCTTCTTTTATAATTTAAGAATCAATTCCTTGTCTCTTCAGAGCACTCCAAAAACATGGCCAGATAATTTTCTTCTTTCCTGAGCAGTTACATAAATAGGCACTAATAAGGCACTAATTGCACTAATTATATTTGATCTTGGAATTATCATTAATTGTCCAGGTAGTTAAATGCAGCTTAGTTTTATTTTAACTATGCTTGCCTACTGCTTTTCTCAGCCCCAGAATTCCTCCAGCTGTCTCCTGGTTCCTCCCCGCTCCCCAGGTCTCCAACAGGTCTCTCCTGGTTTCTCTCATTTGGCTTCTTGTATCTCCAGATCAAAGAGCTCCAGGGTGCCCTGCAGAGGAGGACCAGCAGCTCTCTTCCCCTCAATCCTCTCCTCAAGCTGAGGTGTCCTTCCATTGCCCCCTTTTCCATGGCCAGCTGCAGGCAAACAGCCTGGAGTGTTCTACAGGACACTCTGTCTCTGGTGAGAGCTGCACCAGCAGAAAGCAGCTCCCCGTGAATCACAGAGCTGCCAGTGCTGATCTATCTCTGGTCAGGGGGGGCAGCTCTTCAGGTGAGACCTCTTCTCCCAGGCACTCAGCAATACGAGCTGCAAATCATGGCTTAATCTTCCTCCTTTGCCACTTGACCCCCTTCCTTCAAAGGGTGATGCATGTTTGTCCTTGAACACCCTCTGACTGGGAAGATGGGAGCAGTGAGGGAACATTTGGTAGGTTTATAGCCTTGGCTATTAGGAAAATGGTGGTGTTTGTGGGTATCTAAATAGTAAAATTGCCACACTTTCTCCTTTCATATTAAGTGACTCTTACTCTGCCTAAAATGAGGCTGTTATGCAGATGAGGGGAGGAATAGGGAATAGGGATAGTAATGATCCTGCCACACAGGACATTCAGCTGCTGTGGTCTGTGTTCTGCAGGAGGATTTGCTTACCTGGCTGCAGGGCCCTGCTAAAACAGAAGGAAACCAATGTTATCTGATTGCTTTTCAAATTCACACAGACTTTCTGCCTCTTGAGCACAGGACTCATAAAGGCATGAGATGAGGGCAGGCTTCTGACTGTCACATTGGGCTATTCCCTTTCCTGAATTGCATTCCCTCCTTTTGAGAGCTGAGTCTTTCAGGATAAGGATTGTATCTGTGGTGAACGAATTTGGGAGGGTTCATGCCCAGTGGAATGCCAGCTCTGGTCAGTGAGACAGACTTGGCTGCTGATGTGAGCAGGGGATATCTGAGACCCAAAAGTGAATCATCTCAGTCAAAGCTCTTCCCAGAGCCAGCACAAATCCTCGTTTGCTCTGTGCTTGGGGATAGCCAGGTGGGGGTTGGTCTCTTCTCCCAGGCACTCAGCAATACGACAAGGGGGCACGGGCTCAAGCTCTGCCAGGGGAAATTGAAGTTGGAGATCAGACAAAAATTCTTTGCAGAGAGAGTGCTCAGGCATTGGAATGGGCTGCCCAGAGAGGGGGTGGATTCCCCATCCCTGGAGGTTTTTCAAGTGAGTTTGGCCGTGGCACTGAGTGCCATGATCTGGTAAAGGGACTGGAGTTGGCCCAAGGGTTGGACTTGATGATCTCGGAGGTCTTTTCCAACCCAATCCATTCTATGATTGTATGATTCTATGAAACATAAAATCCCACAAGGAGCTCTAGATGCAGTTGGCTGAATGCAGCTGACCCTGGATTAACTGGGGAGAGAATGGGAGCAAAAGGAAAAAGGGACTTGGAGCTGAGATGAGGAGCTAAGGCCTGGAGGCAACTCCAACAGCTTTCTCCAGGGGTGCTCAGCTACAAACAGCTGCTTAAGTACTCACATGTTGCAGGAAAAATCAACTGATTTCTTTCTCTGACCTTTGGTTTATTAATCTGAGATCCCAAGGCATTTATCAGCCTCCTTAGCCAGAGGGTGTGGGATGAGAAGGTTCTCCAACATTAGGCACTGAAGGTAACTAGCTTTTAATTTAGACAAATCAAATTAAATGCCCAGGTAGAGCATTGTCTCCAAGAGACAGTGAAAACCAGTCTCTTCTTCTGAGTGATATGCCTGATTGGTCTCCCAACATCCTCCACAAAGTGGCTGGAAATGAAAGCATCCCTGTAACCTGGACAATGCTCTCTGAGAAGTCTGATAGAAGAAGGAAAAAAACCCCAAATATTTCCTTTTTTCACAACTTAACCCTGTTTTACTGTGATCTCAAGAAAAGATGCCATGCAGGCTGCAAATAGCATTTGTGGCTACCTACAAACCATGAGACTGAGCTTGAAGGGTCCTTGATGACCTTCCCATGGAGGCTGGTTGGCCACAGCAGCAATGCCTGCTCTCCAAACTAGGCCTCCCAGTGAGGAGTTTGACTCCTTATGGGACATCTGACCTTGTCTCACTGCAAGGTCAAGAGCAGTGGAGCAGTGACTCACGGACACCCATTTTCAAGTGGGTCTGGGATGTAGCTTATGAGTCTTCACTCTGTGGCATTTCTGGATGCTCTACTAGTCAGAAGCATTTGCCTGTTTAAGGAGGAGTTCCAAGAAGGATATTTTTGGGGCTTTTAGCACTGATAAGATTTACTAAAAAAATGTGTTGATTTCTCCTGATTTGGGAAAAAAAAGCCTTTTAGTTTCACCTCCCTTCTCCCATTGACATCACTATTATTTTTTTTTAAAAAGTGAACATTATTGAAATATGAGGGATTTTTTTCCTGCACCTGAGAGAAGGCTCAGCTCTACATCTGTACAGAGTGAGAAAATAAATCTGCTTTTCTCATTGAATTGATGCACAATCCTGGTTGAGATGGAGCATGGCAAAAAATTCCTATGGCCACAAAGGAGTTTCAAAGTATTTTCCGAGTGGGAAAGCTCAGTTTGAGATCTGAGCTGCTTCAGGGTGAGACAAGTTCTGAAGAGACTGAAAGTTCAGCTTTTGTGTTGCTGCTCTTACCAGTTTTTTGGCCAAACATGAACCTCACAGGTTCTGCCAAAATGTATCTATAGATTGCTGTATCCTTTGCTGGGATTGAAGGGAATTCCACTTTATCCACACGTCCCCAGGACATTTGCCACATCACCTGAACATTTTTGAGTAAAAGCACTTCATAAGTTTATTTTACCACCACATAACCCTAAAATCAATGGACACCTATGGGAAAGTGTTTTCAGTTTGGGATGCTTTGGGGAGAGAAGCATCCCTGGACAAACTTGAAGCCACCATGAACAGCCACCATTAAACCATGGCAAGGAGCTCTTCAGTGCACTCAGGCTCAGCCTGAGGTGCTTTGCTGGATTTGTAGAAGCACTTTTGAAACTCTGGCAATCAGGATATGATCAGTGAGTTTATGGTGGATTGGGCTCAGCTGTGAGGTTTGTGTGGCACAGGTTGTTCACACCTTCTTATGGGTAAGACATCCAAGGTAGGTGCCTCCATCATCTCAGTCTGTGGTGTCTGTCAGGGTTTAGCTCATCCTGATAAGGCCACAGAATCATGGAATGGTTTGGGTTGGATGGGACCTTAAGGATCACCTTGTTCCACCCCTCTCCTGCCATGGGCAGGGACATCTTCCACTAGCTGAGGTTCCTCCAAGCCCTGTCCAATCTGTCTTTGAAAACTTCCAGGGATGGGACATCCACAGTTTCTCTGGGCAACCTGTGCCAGGACCTCACCACCCACATAGGGAAGAATTTCGACCTACACCTAAGCTAAACCTGCCTTCTCTCAGTGTGAAGCCATTCCCCCTTCTCCTGTCACTCCAGGCCCTCGTCCCAAATCCCTCTCCACTTCTCTTGGAGTAGCTTTAGGCACTGCAAAGGGCTCTAGAGTCTCCCTGAAGGCTTCTCTTCTCCAGGCTGAACACCCCAGGCTCTCACTCTGTCTCCACAACAGAGGTTCTCCATCCTTCTGAGCCTCTTCTTGGCCTCCTGTGGACTCACTCCAACAGCTCCTCAGCTTTCTGGTGTTGAGGGTCCCAGAGGTGGACACTGTTCCTGGTGGGGGCTCACGACGGCACAGCAGAGGGGAAGAATCCTCTCCCTCCCTCTGCTGCCCACGCTTCTTTTGCTGCAGGCCAGGATATATTTGGCTTTCTGAGCTGCAGGATAGGTGCTTCTTGAGGCTGTTGAGATGCCTCAGGGTGTCTGAGATGTGGGGGGTTGGCAGTTCTGACACAGGACTTGTTCTTTCAGTTCTGAAATATCAGCATTAGGTGTTAGTGGGACACTGGGACATCTTGAGTGACACTGGGGGACACTGAATCAAAGGAGGGAATTACCACTGGTATTTTCCCTTCAAGGTGAATGATTAAAACAACTCAGTTTCTTCCCACCCAACTCACACTACACTAAGAAATGTAGTAACTCTTGGCTTTTGGGAGGAGTTGAGGAGTCATTTGTGCCTTCACTGGACCAAAGTGGTCTTTGCACATTCCCCTGTTCCTTTGTGAGCTCCAGGGAGAATGAATGGTTATCCTTATGGCTTGGAGCCTCACCAGTCTGCTGTGGAGGTGGATGAATCCACGCCCCTCAGCATTTCTGAATAGACATGAAACAATAAAGGCTTTTTTCCTCAGTTAATTTATCATTTATGTGCATTGTTTCCTTTTTCATTCTCTATTTTACCATTATATTTGATAAGTTGGAGGTATAGCTTAAACTTTTTTTTAAAGCTTCTGTTAAAAAGGTTTTAATTCCTCTGGAATGCAGATTCATTTAGAGCAGAAAGATGTTTTAAAGTCATAATTTACTGAAAGAAGATTTGTTCAAGTAAATCAGACAGAAGCTTTTAAGTGTCAGCATGTTTAATTAAGGGCAGGATTTAATAATATTTTACATGGTTTTGTTATACTGCTTGTATAAGCTTAAAAAAAATTATTTCCATAAATATTTTGAAATGTCGTTTTGATTCCGTTAATATGTTAAACCCTTCAAAGTAATACCTTCCCTGTTCAACTCAAAGCAGTCGGATTAACTTTATCTCTCCTCCATTTATCGCTGCTGCCATCAATTCCTGACAGGAAAAACCTTCTTGGTTTGGCAGGAAAAATGGGTTGCCAGATTGCAACATTTGCATTTAACTGTATAATACACTCGCTGCATTAATAACTGTATTTATGTGACAGATCTCACCCTTAAGAATCCCAGAGCTGCAGATCTGTGACATCCCTGTGATAAATTACAAAAGCTGGGGATGAGCTGCAGGACTCTGCAATGATGATAAATTCATCTGCTTTTGACCGCCTTCCCTGCGTGGAGAGGTCCTCGGAGTATCCCCTCACATGCCTCAACAGTTTCTAATGGTCACCACAAATCAATCTGTCAGAGGAATTTTTCTTTTCGGTGTTTTCCTCCCAAATTGTCCTTGCCAGAGATCCGAGGTGGCCAGAAACCTTGGCCATAGCAATGGTGCCTTCCCACATCAAAGCAGCCTTTGGGCATAGGCTGTGAATTTGAAACCCTGTAGTGGTGGAGCAGTGATAAGTTGCTTGTGGCAAGTGATGGATGCTGCAGGAGATGCAGGATGGGGACAAGGAAAGGTGGCATTTGGGGGATAACCAACTGTCTCCTCTTGAAGGTGTCTCACTGCCACTGTTGTTTATGTAACTTTTTCATGCTTTCGTGTCTCAGCTCATGGTTTCTGTTCTGTCCTCTGTGTAAAGGTGACCACAGAATCACAGAGTGGTTGAGGTTTGGAGGGACCACACTGGGTCATCTGGTTCAACCTCTCTGCTCAAGGCAGAGTCACCCCAGAGCACATGGCACGGGTTTTGTCCAGGCAAGTTCTGGAATATCTCCAGTGAGGGAGGCTCCACAACATCACTGGACAAACTGTTCCAGTGCTGAGTCACTGCACAGGAAAGTTCTTCCTCGTGTTCACAGGGAACTTCCTGGGCATCAGTTGCTGCCCATTGCCTCTTGTGCCATTGCTGGACACCCCCCCAGCACAGCCTGGTCCATCCTCTGCCCCCTCCCTGCAGACACTGACAGACATGGGTGAGTTCCCTCTCAGTGTCTCTTCTCGAGACTGACCAGCCCCAGCTCCCTCAGTCTTTCCTCATCACAGAGATGCTCCAGTTCCTTCAGCATCTTTGTCACCCTCCATTGGATCCACTCCAGGAGCTCCATTTCTCTCCTGTCCTGAGGGTCCCAGCACTGGAAGAAAGACAGAAAGCATCCAGCTGAGGAGTGCCCAGGCTCCTGGGATGCCCATGTGCCCAGGCACCATGGGAGTACCTGTTGTGGATCAATTTTCCCTGCTAGTTTCTCACTTTCTCTGCAAATTACTTATCAGGCACAGTCTGTTCTTCTAGACCTTTCTGGAAATGGGCTGGAGGCTTCAGGGGTCTTTGTTGTTCTTGATTGTCCCCCTTGAGTTCATGCCCTTGTCTCGACCTCCTTCCCAGTGCTGTGTTGTGCTTATTTCCAGGAGCCAGGACAAAGATGTTTGTCCCAGATGTTTGTGGCTCCTTCTCCAGCCACATCCTGCTCTTTCTCACAGTGTGTTATTCCCAACCATCCTCACCTGGCTCCACAGCCATCCAGCTCTCAGACACTGATATCAACCCCTTGATCTTCTAGGCTTCTCCAGCTCCCATTTTGGAAGGCAACTGCATCCTCCGGCGAGAACTCTATTTGTAGCATGAAAATTCTACACTCCTAGAAATGTAGCTGGATATTCTTATGTGCAAAAATACTGTCATATTTGGGTTTTTTCCATAAATTTATTCTTAGATGTTTATCTGGGAAACGCTGATTTCATGCTAATGTGGGTTTTTTTTATTTTTTTTTTGTGTGTGTGTTATGGGTGACAGAAGGAGGAACAAATAAATAGAATAGTGTTCCTTCTCTTTTCATGTCTTAGGCCACCATGATAGTTTTTTCTAATTTTTCAGAATTTTTCTGAAAAAAATATGCAATTTTCCCCTCAATACTACCAAAATAGTAGTTTGTTGTGTTTTTTTTTCTAATTTGGATTTAATTTCTTTTACCATTTTCCTGCATTAGAAATGAAATGTGGTATTTGTTTAGGTTAGAAATTGGTATTTCAGGTCAATAGAGAAAAGTTCATCCGCCCTCACCTTGAAAAACAAACCAACTTCCAATATTTTGCCTCTTTCTTCCTACAGAGTTAGAGCCATTGCAGGACAAGTTCACACTCTGTTAGCACAGCTTGCAGAGGGCAAATAATTTTATATTTGGGTAGAAATATCCTCATGCAGGAAGTTTATCTAATGACTGATTGGAGTGACTTGCCTCTGGGTTTCCAAGTACAAGTTTTGTATATTTTTTTAGCCAAAAAAGCTTAGTTCTTGAAGAGGGAACAGGACATGTTGGCAGTGAGTTTTTTATGCCTTTAGTTACACATTCAGCATGAGGTTCATATTGATTGACTGGAGGGACCTGTGGGATGGAGTTTGTTTAATAATTCATGTGTGCAGGTGGAGTGTGTGTTTGTCAGGGCTGAGCATCAATTGTGCCATGGAGTCCTCCAGGCCTTGGACACACCAATCCAAACATGCTAATTCTGCTTGGGACACTTCTAGTGGCTCTGTGTGAGCTTGTGTTTATTCTTTGAGGCTGATGTTGCCCTTAAAGCCGAGAGCAACCAGGAATGATGTTTTATTGTGACCTGTGGCTTTGGCTAATCCATCCAGTTGTATTTCTGCAGGCTGTTTGTGTAAGCAATTACCATTGTCCGGAAGGTTTACTGGGTTTCAGGCAGGAAAAAGGAATGAGAACAAGTAGAGTCCAATCTCAGACAAGAGCAGGAGGATGCACTGAGCTGTTGCTTGCTAGAGAAGTCACTCTGTATTTTTTCCCTGCAGTGCTCTAATGGATGGTTCCTTTTACATGGTGCTCTATCAGGAATAAACTCCCTGAGCAGACATCCATCCACTGCAGGAGGCACACCACAATTTGGGCTGTTTGTGTGGACCTTGGGTGTTTTAACTGAGTACAGAAATGGGTTTTGGCAAATAGCCCTTCCTCAGAGCAGTAAGGGGAGGTCAGAAGCAAATCCTGTAGGGGATTGTGTTTAAATCCCTTTTCTTACCTTGTTTGAAGTGAAACTGGATAAGGGAGATGAGGAGGCTCTTTGGGAAAATGTCTGGGTGGAATAGAAGCGAATAATGCCAGGTGACAATAGAAACAAGGGCAGGGCAGGGCAGGGCAGGGCAGGTTTGGTTCGGGAAGGTTCGGTTTGGGAAGGTTCGG
>VWZD01001752.1:67440-182198 GCA_013396695.1 Sakesphorus luctuosus
CCCCCTGATCTGCCTGGCTTTGTCCAGTTACCTCCAGGTCTGCCTGGCTTTGTCCAGGTATCTCCTGCTCTGCCTGGCTTTGTCCATGTACCTCCTGAGCTGCCTGGCTTTGCCCATGTTCCTCCTGAGCTGCCTGGCTTTGTCCATGTACCTCCTGATCTGCCTGGCTTTATCCACGTACCTCCTGATCTGCCTGCCTTTCTCCATGTACCTCCTGATCTGCCTGGCCTTGTCCATGTACCTCCTGAGCTGCCTGGCTTTATCCATGTACCTCCTGAGCTGCCTGGCTTTGTCCATGTACCTTCTGATCTGCCTGGCTTTGTCCAGGTATCTCCTGCTCTGCCTGGCTTTGTCCACGTACCTCCTGATCTGCCTGGCAATGTCCACGTACCTCCTGATCTGCCTGGCTTTATCCACGTACCTCCTGATCTGCCTGGCTTTGTCCATGTACCTCCTGAGCTGCCTGGCTTTGCCCATGTTCCTCCTGAGCTGCCTGGCTTTGCCCATGTTCCTCCTGAGCTGCCTGGCTTTCTCCATACAGCAAAATGTTGGACACATGGATTGACAACAGGACAGATGGGAAGCTGGTTTCTGGTTTGCTGCTGATGCTCTCCAGATGGGCAGTGGGGTTGTGGCACTGGAAATGCTTTTGGATATCAGACAGGGCATGTGCCACCCAACACAGTTCCTGTGACAGACACACAGCCCTTGAGAAGAACCAGGATGCTCCTGCATGTTTTGCTTCTGGGAAAACAAGGGATGGATGGATGTTTTGGGTAGAGGTGATGGACTTCAAGGAGATGGCTTTTCCCTGTTCTGCCTTGTAGGAAATCACAGGATGGAGGGCAATACCTGTCATGGATCCTGGGCTGCATCCAAAGCAGTGAGGGCAGCAGGTGAGGGAGATGATTCTGCCCCTCTACTCTGCTGAGACCCTGCCAGGAGAGCTGCCTCCAGCTCTGGGTCCCAGCACAGGAAGGACATGGAGCTGTTGGAGTCAGTCCAAAGGAGGCACCAAGATGATCAGAGAGATGGAGCAGCTCTATTGGGAGGGAAGGCTGAGAGGATTGGGATCGCTCAGCATGGACAAGAGAAGGCTTTGCAGTGACCTAATTGTGCCCTTCCAGTGCCTGAAGGAGCTACAAGAAAGATGGAGAGGGACTATTTACAAGGGCCTGGAGTCATAGAAGAAGAGGGAATATCTTCAAACTAACAAAGAGAAGGTTTAGGTTAGGTATTAGGAAAAGATTCACAATTGTGAGGGTGGTGAGTCCCTGGCACAGGTTGCCCAGAGAAGCTGTGGCTGCCCCATCCTTGGAAGTGTCCAAGGCCAGGTTGGATGTGGCTCTGAGCATCCTGGTCTAGTGGAAGGTGTCCCTGCCCGTGACCTTTACAGTACCTTCCTACCCAGGCCTTTTTATGACTGTGTGATTCTCTGTATTTTCACCAATCCAAGCTGCTTGTTTGGGGGCTGCCACATGAGCCACCTGAATTCCAGGACCTGATCTCAGCTTTGACAACTGACTCCACACAAAATTCATGGCCAACCCCCCGTATTTCCGATAACACCTCTCTTCCCACTGGGATTTCTTCTGTATAGGCAGCTGTGGGCTTTTGGATCACATCCTTTCCCTAATCCAAGATCACCTGCATGCTGAGCCAGGAGAATTTGGGTGATGGGTTATACTGTTGCCACCCAGTAATGCCAGTCCCACTCACAGACCCATGGCCATTGCTCAGGAGGAAAGTGCTCTGAGTACACATCATGTAAGATGTTTAGTGCTCATTAGTCACAGCCAAGGAAATGTCAGCTGTGCTTCATCCTAATTTTTATGAAGCCACTGGGGCTCATTTTCTTTCTGCTCAAGCAGTGCAACCAACAAGCATAATTTTGCATTTAACTGTATTTTTTCCCCCAGTATATACCTATAGATAAATTGTGTATGTAGGTGTGTATAAATATGTGTGTCTCTATACGCTACCCTTACATAAATACATAAAACATTTTATTACCTATATAAAATAATAATCTCGTGTTGTGTTTCCAAGAGTCTTGTGTGTCGGTGTGAGGAGTGCCTGTCTGTCAGACAGACACATAAATTGAGGCATGGAAAGAGATGAAATGAAACAAGATTGGGATTTTTATTCCTTCAAACCCCTATTCAGCAGCTTTAGGGACACAGTTTTGTGGCCAGTGGAGCAGTTATAGTGCCTGATCCTGCTGCAATGTTTTCTGCTCCCACTGAGAAGGTTTCCACCTGCTCCATCTTGCACCATCAAGGGAAGAGATATGAGAATACAGTCTGGTCAGTGAAAGATCCCTGACCATGGCAGGGGGTTGGAACTAGGTAATTTTTAAGGTCCTTTCTATGATTGTAATTAAAAGCAGAGATCATTTTAGGTGGATAATCAGGATATATGATCAAAGACTTATACACCTCCTCTTCCATTTCTAGTATGTAAAATTCATTGCATATTGAATATTTTCTAATTGGGATATTCTCTCATTTAAGAGTGCTGACCAACTTTTTTTTTTTCTTTGTTGGTAAGAGATGGAATGAGTATGTACAGTGCTCTTCTCACGCTTGTCAAATGGCAAGATGATGGCTAAGGAGGAAAAAAAGAGATGCTCCTGCTTGTCAGTAATGCTTACATCCTGCTAAAAGCACAACACATTATATTTACTTGTGAAGACATTCCTGTATCCAGCTGTGAGATCAGAGTGATTGTGCAGCTGGTTGAAATCCAGAGCATCTCGTATTGCTGTTGTCCACATTTCCCTTTCAGAGAAAGTCCATTTTCCCTCGACTGGCCAGAGCAATTTGCCCAATCTGCCCATCCAAATGAGATCCATAAACCCACAGAAACACCTGCTTCCCTCTCTGCATTCAGCAGGGGCTGCACCACAGAGGGCTCGGAAGAGCTGGTTTATGCATGAGCTGCTGTGCCTGCTCAGCAAAAGCAGATTATTCCTGTGCAGATGGGTTGTGTTCCTGAAAAGTGCACCTTGGTGGATTCCTTTCCAGGCTCTTCCCTCCATATTTTTGCGGGACTCAAGGCAGGTGACAAGTACCCAGGATCAAAGTCATTTACTGCTGTGTAACAAGGAGTGTAGTTCTATTATTCAGAGGTTTGCTGCTCATGGGGAATTGTGTCTTGGTCTGTGTTCAAACTGATCTTTCTCCTGGATTTTGGAAGGTACTGGTCAAACTCAGTCTGTGTTGGCTCAGCTCTAACTTATTTTCTAAAGCATTAAGAAATTATTCAATACTGATTAGGCTTAAAATAAAAAATATCCATGAGAATAAAGATGTGGTGCAAAGAGCTGGTTCCTCTGCTGGATAATGCAGGATGCTCTGAACAGTCCACCAGGAGTTGTCCTTGCAGGATCATGGCCGAATCTGCTGCTTTTACAGGATGATCAACACCTGAACCGGAGTGTTTATGGAGTCAGATGGAGCTCAGGAGGAGCAAGAATATACCCAAATGGCATTAGGGTCTTGCAAACTGTTCTGGTCACTCCTTGAAAAAAGAAAATGGGAAGAGAAGGGAAGCTCACCAACTTTGTGGTGCCTTATGTGTGAATATTGTCTCAGAAAGGAAACCTCCCTTGAGTCTCCCATGAGATCATGGACCATGAGATGTCCGTTGTGGCCCAGAGAGGTCATGGATGCCTCATTCCTGGAAGTGTTTAAGGCAAGGTTGGATGGGGCCTTGAGAAACCTGGTCTAGGGTGTGGCATCCCTTTCCATGGCATCCTTCCAACCCAAATCATTCCATGAGGGGCACCACAGTTTCTGCTGTTTCCTCTCTCAGGTTTCTCTGTACACACAATGCCTTATTAACATTAGGATGAGCTGTTGGACCTATCAAAGAAATGTGGTAGCTTAATAAACGATGATCCAGGCAGCATTTTATTCATAAATGATGGTGCAGATGAAGGCACAAAGAAGGGAGTAGGAGCTCAAGGAGGCATTAAATCTGGCATTTGTAGAGTGGGAAAATCATCAGCATGAGGGGGAGCTGGAACATGATGGACTGTTTATTGTGAGAGAGGAGAGATTTGTGACGAGCGTGTGAACGGCTCACTGTTTTCCCCACTGCCTTCTGTTTTCATAGAGGAATAGAGTTTCAAGCTGAAATCAAAGTTTGCCTAAGCAAGAACAAAACAGTGTTCAGAGAAACCAGGGGAAAAAAATAAATAATGTGAGCAAAGAAGCTCATATTACATTTTAAACTACCCTTGGCACAGCGTAAGACGATTGTAAAATTGCAAAGATGCCTAGAAAACACAAACTCTGAATAATTCCTGGGCAAAATGAAGAACAGGATTGACTTCAAAAGAATGCTGTACATAATAAAGCAGAATAAAATACAGAAAGCTGACTCCAGCCTTTCATTTGGGCCCATAAACATTCATGTTTGGGGTTTTTTCAGGCCCTTCTTCCCTCCCTCATCAATTGGCTTAACAAAAACCACTCCCTTCCTTCATGGAAATATGAGTGCATGGGTTTTATAGCCCAATGCCTTCCACTCTGATTGATGCAGCAGCACCTTTATGCTCTGACCTACCTGTCCTATTTCTTGTATCCTGTGCATTGTTATTAATTATATCAGTGAATTTGCTGTATTTTCTTGCCCACTCTTTTTAATATTTTTCTGGCTCAAAGATTTGGTCTCATGAGAAGCAGCTGAGGGAGCTGGGGGTGTTTAGCCTGGAGGAAATGAGGCTCAGGGAACACCTTATTGCTCCCTACAACTCCCTGAAAGGAGGGTGTGGTGAGGTGGGGGTTGGCATCTTCTCCCAGTTAATAAGTGACATGATGAGAGCAAATGGCCTCAAGTTGCACCAGGGGAGGTTTAAGTTGGGTTTTAGGAAAAATTTCTTCATGGAAAGAGTTGTCAACCACCGGAACAAACTGCCCAGAGAAGTGGTGGAATCACCACCCTTGGAAACGTTCAAAAAATGTGTGGATGTGGCACTTTAGGACGTGGTTTAGTGGTGAACAGGGTGGTGGTGCTGGTTGGTGGTTGGACTTGGTGATCTTAAAGGTCTTTTCCAACCTTCCTGATTCTATGATCTAATATAATCACATATTATGACTTTCTTAATTAAATGCTGATTGCATGGATGCATCAGTTCCCTGTGAGCAGTGATGGCTGAGTTTATAGATGGTTCTCTTAACTAAAGGTGTAAGATCTGAGCAAAGCATACAGGTCTGGGTAGGTGTCTGCTCATTGCCTGAGGTTTATATGCAGCCATTTGTGTGCATTACTAAGTTTTTCAGTGTTTAGAGAGGTGCTGCCTGGTATATAAATGTCTGAGGGTTTGGGAATAATGCACACTATTTGTAATGGGTTGTATTTCCCTTCAGTTGTGGGTTAGGATAATTTTGTGGGTTTGTTTGTTGGGGTTTTTTAAGGACTGGAGTAATTCTTAATCCAATTTACTTGTCACAGCTGTGATTACTCAATATGGGAAACAACAATGAACAGATTATTTTTAATCCTTTTTTAATCATTTTCTCCTCTTTAGTTTTTCTTGCTGTTAACACAGGGCTGGAGAGTCTGAGCTGTGCATTGTGCAACAAACATTTAACTCTG
Organism: Sakesphorus luctuosus; assembly: GCA_013396695.1. Taxonomy (NCBI): domain Eukaryota; kingdom Metazoa; phylum Chordata; class Aves; order Passeriformes; family Thamnophilidae; genus Sakesphorus; species Sakesphorus luctuosus. The sequence goes on from VWZD01001752.1 coordinate 73,045, forward strand.
ACTTCTGAAATAACAGATTAGTGAGAATAAGGACAAACAAGCACAAAATTTTGTATACAATCCTTTGTTTAGCTATAAAACCTGAAGATTGGCCTCATGGCCATCCCAATCCTTATTTTATTTAGAGAAGAGGTGTTAAGAAAATAATTACTTGTCTGTGTACAACCCAACATTATTTAATTATTAAACAATTTGTAGTGATGTCTTTCAAATGCTGAGCACAGAATTAATAATTTGGTGTGTTACCACCCTCCTTTTTGCTCTGAGTTTTCAAGGGGAGGAACAGAGGAGCCCTCACCACCCTTATGCCCCAACAAAGCACTGTAGCAATGCACTCTCAATATATGGCTTGGAGAAAATCATGCCAGAAATGGGCTGAAGAAGAAAAGCAGCCATCTACTGAGAATGCTTTAACAACTGATGTTTTTAGTGTAGTTTGAATGTACTGAATGTAAAACTGCAAAGTCACTGTCTTCTTCCCAGAAGTCTCCTGCTAAGCCAGGGGACTGGAACACAGATAGTGACCCCCTGTTATCTGGAACTCTCTCCCATTCAATGTAAATCCCCTTACTCTTACTGGCCTGAAGCCAGACTTCCCCCTTGTCCCTTACTGGAGCATTTGAATCCCTCCAAGTCCTTTATAAACCTGTTCCCCTGAATAAACTGCCTCTTTGTTCCTTTCTTGGGGGCTCTCAGGGAGCACATGGTTGGGCTTAGACATTGAGCACACACTTCTCCTGGGTTAATGGATTGAGAATCCTAATCCATGCAGAAGCACCATATCGTTGCAGATTCCTTCAGCACACAACATTAACGAGGCTACAAGAAACCACACCGCCATAAAGCACTTGACATGGCACTGATTGAGGCTTTGAGCTTTTAGATGATGTTGGCATCTCCCTTTTTACAGATGTAGGGAGAACAGTGCATGTTATTTTAGCCATCCTGTTCCCAAGCACCTTTAGAAGAGGAAAACTGGATTTCTTGGGTAAAGAAACATGTTGTTCCTGCTCTGCTCATTCCCAATCTCCAGAGTTGTCCTCTGACAGAAGGGTTCCTGCCCTTCCTGGGTGTAGGACTCTCCTTAATGTGGTAATTAGGGGATGCCTGATTTAAACACACTAAAACAGGCCTTCAGTCACTTATTTGCTCATTTATTTGGGGGCTTTATTCATTTTTTTCTTTGATAAATAACCTGACGTTGGAAAATGTGCAAATAGCTGCAGTCCCTGTGGTGTCCCTGCCCCATCATGGATCCCTTTTATTCCTCAGATAAAAAACTCTGTTACTGTCAGATTTGTGTAAATTGTTGTGCAAATTCACATTAAACCCCCCAAACAAACACACAAAATAAAATATATAATAAGATGAAAAAATTGTTGATAAACATTAATCTAGTCTAACTTTCACAGGAATTAAGTAGCTGGGCTTAAATTTGGTCTTTGACACGAGTTCTTGACTAAAGCCAATGTTTCTGGGTAAAATACTACAAGTGAAGTTCCAAGCCTAAAATAATTCATCGTGGCCTGAGCTTTTGGGTTGGGCACACACCTGGATTTATCTCTGTCCTGCCTCCATAGTGGTGGAGATGTCCAAGCTCCTGCTATTTATTATGGTTTTAGTCAGCAGTCCTTTGAATAGCAAAATAGGCTTTGTAAAACTCCTGCAGGGTTGACTTCACTGGGGCAGCAGCTGTGCTGGAAGCAGTTGGAACAGTGCTAAGGATGAGAAGGATCGCTGGGAGGCATTTTAGGCACTGTCAGAATTGGTATTTCACTCTCCAAACAGGGCTGTGTCTCTCAAGTCAGCACTGGAACAGTGTCTGGGGACTGAGGGATGCAACAAAATCCATCAATTTGCATGGAATGTGTCCCTGGCATCTTCCAATGCCCTCAGCCTTGCAACTCCACAAGGCTGTGCATTTTGAAATCCCCCCAAATCTTGTTGGGGCAAAAAGGAGCACATTATTTATATGAAATTGTGGTTTTATTGTTAGCCCAGTGAATGTTTTCACAGTCTGATTGTCCAAGTTATCTAATTACTGCAGAAAGGTTCATTAATAATACAGTTGAAATTGTTATTGCTGGGACTTTTGTTTTGTTGGTTCCCAGTTATTCAGGGGTTTTGTTCTCTTTTGTCTCTCTGAAGTTGGTTTTATCACATGGTAGCACTGCTGTCATGACATTGATGAGCCACAATGAGTTGTGTTCACAGACAACCTCTGGTACTCTCCTTTGGTTGCACTCATCCATAACTCATCTTAATCTAGGTCTTAGACAGAATAGCTACTTGTTATTTCTATAAATTGACACAAAACCAGAACAAATCTGGGCAGTGGCAAATGTCCAGACAATTGTTATTGCAGCTAAAATAAGCTCAGATGAGCTCAGGTCGAGGCAACCTCAGACAAGTCCTTGAGACCCTTCATGTCAGGTCAGGGTAAAACCTGTGGCCTTTTACTAAATAACATCAAAATCATATTCACTGACTATTTTTCTAGTCACACTGTCAAGGAAAAACACCAAATTTTGGTGTGACTAATGAAAAAAATGTGACTTGTTGCTTTGTAGGAAGGAGGCAAATTAGAGTAACCCAAGTTATCCCAGAAAAAAGGATCAAGGCTCATCTTGAGGCTGTGTCAGGAGTCAAGGTCAGTAGAATAAAGGACACTGTGTTGTGCCCAATCCTTCCAGATTTGGGAAACAATTTTGAAATAGGGAATGAATGGCTCTGAGTGAGCAATGTGCCCCTAATTAGAAATTGTTTGTGAGAACCAAACGTTACATTTCTAAAAAAGCCATAATCCTGCTGACACATTTGGGGTGTGGCCCCTCCTTGCCAGGGTTGTTCACTAAATTTGAGGGCAATCAGCAAGTCGGACTTACTGTTCAATATGTAGCACAAGCAATCAAAAAGTCTTCCATTGCTTTTTTTTATTGTCAAAAACTCTTCTTTTTCAAGTGGATGTAAATAATATTGGCACATGGGTGTGCCCCTGAACAAAAATAGGGTGTGCAGTAGAGGAAAAAGTGTTGAGGACTTGCATAGTTTAATCTACACTGAGGTTTTATTTGCTTTTTAAGTTTGGGGTGTAGGCAATGCCCACTGTTTTTTCATGCCTGATAAATTTCAATTTACTCCCACTAAAAATTAATACAAAGGCAAACATAAAATACCAGCACTGTCATTTTTCCATACAAAGATTTCCTTCATCCTGCCTGTTCTCCTCTTTTCTCTCTATCAACTGGATCAAGATGAGGCCTCAGTTTGGTCCAATGATGGTGGGAAAAGGAGATATAAAGCTTGGTGTTTCCTCATGGTTATAAAGCTGAGCTGGACTTACCTGTGTTCTATTTAGGTCATTGAACTTTGTGACCATGAGGTGGTTTGAAGACAGAGGGAGAAGGAAATGGGGAAGGAGAAGAGAGAGCAGGATTTGGATGCTGTGTCCTGGTTTTCCTGCATGAAACCTACATCTTCACCAGGAGATTCTGTAGCTGGTTGTAGTTCAACACCCAGCCCCACTGAGCTTGACCAAGTGTCCCATCCAATGTAAATTAATCCGTGATGCCAAGATAAAGTAAAAAAATACTGGCATTTTCCAGTGAGGTCTCATTTCATTGGCCAGACACATGGACAGCTGTGTTGCAGAGAAACTCTGTCACATGGAATTTGATGAGGCCACCTTAAGAAAAGATTTTCTTGCCCAAAGGATTATACTGATCATGTGCAGCTCTCAGTAATACAGATTTAATCTGGTTTATCCTCCCCCTCTTGTTGTGGATTCAGCTTTCTTTTTTGGGTGTTTTGTCCCACCTCCCCCCACTGGTTTTATCCTATGCTTTCAGAAATGGCAGAATTGATTCAGATTGATTTCAGTAAGACTGATGGGGATGTTTGGGGGTTTGGCAGTGGACTGCTCTATCTCCACACAGCTTCTCATTCACCCCAGTTTTAAGTCAGCATCTGAATCCTTTGCTTCTCCCAAAGAGCCTCCCCATACAGGGAAAGGTAGAGGCTCTTCATGCCCTCTCTGCTCTCACCACCAACTGGTGCTTCTTTGGAGAGGTTTTTGGTAGTTGGTTTTTGGTTTGTTTGTTTTTGTTTTTTTTTTTTTTTTACCTTCTGGGATTCTCCTGGAGTTTTCCTTCCTTTTTTTGGTGCTTCTTCCAATTCCTCCTGCATTTCTTGATTTACCTCAAAAGATCTTTCAGTCTTGTCCCCTGAGACTTTTGATTGTCCTGGCACCGAACTAAACTATTAGGAAATTATTAAACTAATGAGAGTTGAAACATTTTGTCTTTCTCTGCCTGGCAGAGTGGTATTCAAACTCTCTATAATCATCTGCACACACTGAATCCTAAATTTCATATAAAAATATAATCTGTTAATTAAACTTTCTCTGTCACGAACATTGGCTTGTGGCTCATTAGTCGTGTGAGGACAGTCTGGGTGGTGATCAATCACTTTGGGATGCAAAAGGATTTGTGGACACTGACCTCCATAATCCAGTTTTTGAGAGATGTGGAAGGAGAAGGCTTTGTCTCTCCAGGGGCTACTTCAAAGCAAAGTGTGAGCTAATGCAGTGCCAGGCTGAGCACCCTGGTGTGTGATCACAGAAGACAAATAGGATGGTGCTGATCTCTGAAGAGGAGGGAAGAGGGAAACTTCTTCAACCCAATTAGTCACTGTGGATTTTTCCATGAAGAAATGTCTCTTATGAAATCACAGATTGATACCAGCCAGCTACAGCCATGGACTTACAGGATCACAGAATCATTTAGTTTGGAAAAGACCTAGAGAAGATCATTGAGTCCAACCTTTAGGTCATCGAGACTAACTTTTATTTTTTTTCCTGAAGTTATTTTCTACAGAAGAGATAGGTAGAAAAAAAAAAAGACCATTTCCATGCACAATCCCAGCTAGATCACCAGAGATTAGAGCTGGAAACCACAAACCCAAACCTTTTCTCAGAGGGGCCTTCACATGAGTGCATCAGTGAAGACCCTCATGGTGAAACCATTGCTTTGTCTAAACTAAATACATAAAAGGGAAAGAAGTGAAAAAAGTGAAGCCTGTAAAACCTTTAGATTTGACTTTTAACTTCAGGTGTTATTTGCCCAGAGATGCAGTCCTGGGAAGTCTGGGCTCACCTCAAGCACACCAGTGAGTCACATGCTGGCTCTGCCAAGCCCACAGTGTTGAGTTCCACTGAAACAAACCTTGTGACCTGAATGCAGTTCTTGATGGGGTAAAGCTTGTTGGTGCTTGAGCATTTGATGTGTTCAGAGTGGTTGTCTTGGTTTGAGCTGGCAAAACGCCAACTGCCCAAGTACAGAGAAAAGGTTCCTCCTCCCCCCAACCAGCCAAAGGAAAAGGGAAGAAGAGGGAGAGGGAAATAAAACCTCCAAAACCAGGTTTATGCTGAAACAACATGTATTTATACAGAAAAGAGAAAATTAATAGAAAACTACCACATAACACACACTTACGCAAGTTTTATATAACAAGAAATAACCTCCCACTCCCCAGTTAATACAAAGTGTATTACTCTAGATTCATAAGTACTCTAAAAGACACCTAGCAAGAAACAGAAAGAGTAACAACAAAATATTTCTACTTCCCTGAACTTAAACAAAATGCAAGAAGCAGCAGCCGAAGCAGGAGTAAGGCCTAAGATAGCAGAAAGGATGTAGCACGTCTTTCCTGCACCTCAGCCATGGCAGAACTGAACTAAGCCACTCACACACACTGGATTTTACCCCTTTTGAGATGATGTAAGATGGTATGGAATACAATATTATTGGCTAGAAGAAGTCAGCTGTTCGCTAGCTCAGCCCAGCTCAAGGCAGCTGACAATTTCAGGCCTAAATCTGAACTCCAAGGCCCAAATTTAGGCCCATCAGCCAAACCCATGACAGTGGTGAATACAAGCAAAATCAGCAGGGCTAAAGCAACCAACCATTCCTGCCTGAGCAACCAGACATTTCAAAAAGCCTCTCACCATCTTCCACTTCCTCCGAGGCTGGGACATGCCAGCATGGGTGGACACAAATTTCATGGCTCATCCAAAATGCCAAGGTTTTGTGACCTTGGCTGCCTTTCAGAGACCAGGCCTGAGGTCCTCAGCATGCCATACCCCTTCCTCCCCTTCATGGATGTGTTGACATCCATCTCCTCACCTCAGCACCTCCTACACAGACTGAACAGGGGACAAAGCAGTGAGGGGGACCTGCCGGTTTGCAAATGGGTCTCCTCTGCTGAGCCTCAAATTAGTGGTGGTTTTTCTTTTTACATTATTTTTTTGTATTAATGGAAAGGAAAAAAAAACCAGTTGTGATGCTGGATTTTTCAAGCAAGTCAGAAAAGCAGTGCTTTTTGTCTGGGGGGATAAAAGGAGGAGGACAAGGACTGTGTCAGCAGACCAGGCTTAGGCTTTGCCTCTTGAAGATTGATATTTCAGTGCTGTGCTGTTCAGCAAGGCCTAGTCTAGCTCAGACTGGGTGTTCAGATTTGGCATCTTTTATTAGACCAAGTGTTGGAGTTGTAAAAATAGGTAAGTTTTCTTTAGATGTACAGAAACTGTCTTGTAGGCCTAAAGCTTCTTCCAGCTCTGCCACTTGTTTTGAAAAAAAGAAAAAAAATTACCTCTGCCTAAAAATGTCTTACATATGTTCTCAGACCAGCACAACTATAGCAATTTACTATTTGTTCCCTTGGAAAAAGAGAGAGTTTGTCCAGGATATTCTAGAATAAAAACATCCTTTTTCTGCAGGGGTTTAGGACTGCTGCAATTCCAGGTTAGGACTGGATTTCAGTGCTGCTGGGACTGCAGGGCATCCTTTTGGGGAACTTGGAGGCTGCTCTGCATATACATCCATTCCCTTCATTTGAAAATGTAACTGAAAGGATGGGAAATCCAAGACAAGTTTTAGATTGTAAGGCTGTCAGCTGAAGTGTTGTGTCTCTCTCTTCTCTGGGGCTGGTTGGTTGAAGCCAAGAGGAGGAGGAGAACAATAAATTACTGAGGACAAAGATTACTGGGGGAGAGAAGGAGATTGTCTCATGTTAAATCACAGAGGGAAAAAATAGCAGCTAATCTTTGTTCTACTGAGCAGAAACAGCCAAGGTGTGTTTACAGGGAGCAGTGACAACTCAAATAACTGGTTGCTGTGCACTCCCAGGTGTGAGTCCTTCACTCCAACGTCATGGGATATTAATCAGTGTAAGAAATAACTATAGGATGTCATCATGTGCATCTCATGCAGCACTTTTCACTGCTTCCCTTCTCCTTCCCCTATGCCTTTCCTCTTCCTTTTCCCCTTCCCTTTCCCCTTCCCTTTCCCCTTCCCTTTCCCCNTTCCCTTCCTTCCTCTCTCTCCTCTCTGCTCTCTTCTGGTCTCCTCCCACAACCTGTGCTGTAACATTTTCCCCGGTGCTTTCCATCCCATTTAAAAGCTAACAGGAATGTCTGAAGGCCACCCTAGCTCTCCTTAAGCACTATCTGATGGAAGAAGCAAATTAGTCGCCTTAACATTGTCCTCCAACAATTGAGCAGCAAATCGCTGGCTAAAGGCTCTCCCTGCAGATTAGCAGGTCACAAATACCAGCGCTTATTTGCATCCCCAGCGGTGAGCAGAGGTGGCACACACGTGGGCGGTGACTGGCAGCAGAAAAGGAAGAGCAGATGACAAAAAGCTTGTTTTTCAGCCAGCAAAACGTGGAGGTTTAGGGAAATGGTAAAAGAAGGAAAACAGCACTGGAGTTGTATTTAGAAATGTGGGAAAACTGCAGGTGTCAGGGTTTTGGTGGCTTGTATTTCCTTGGGTTCTTGAATTCTTCAAAGGTTTGGGGGTTTGGGGCCCTCAAGACAAGGAAGATGTGGAACCCTTGGAACAAGTCCAGAGAAGGGCCACAAAGATGATCTGAGGGCTGGAGCTCCTCTGCTCTGGAGACAGGTTTGGTACACCTGGTGGTGTTCACCTGGAGAAGGGAGACCTCAGAGCCCCTTCCAGTGCCTAAAGGGGCTCCAAGAAAGGCAGAGAAGGAGTTTTGATATGGGAATGGAGTGGCAGAACAAGGGGGAATGGATTCACACTGACAGAGGGGAGGGTTAGATTGGATATTGGGAAGAATTTCTTCCCTGGGATGGTCATGAGGTCCTGGCACAGGCTGCCCAGAGAAGCTGTGGCTGCCCCATCCCTGGAAGTGTCCAAGGCCAGGTTGGGTGGGGATTGGAGCAACCTGGTCTAGTGGAAGGTGTCCCTGCCCATGGCAGGGAGGTGGGACTGGATGACCTTTAATATTCTTGCCAACCCAAACCATTCTATGGTTCTGTGATTGACTGGGGACAATTCAGAAGAGGTTCAGGGCTCTGTTTTGCATTCACTATGGCAGGAGGAGACATCTCTGACTCGTGTCTTCATTGACCCTTCTGGAGTCAAAGCTAGCAAAGGAAAATGTCTTTGATGTTGTTTCACTTCATCACACAACACAATTATTGTTGATTTCACAAATGTTTCACAGACTATTCTGAGTTGGAGGGGACCCACAATTCTATCTTTGAACTGAATCCTGGAGATACTTTTCTCTCTCCCACCATTGGTGACCTTCCACAGGAGAGTGCAGGGAACATGTAGTGCCATGAACAAGAGGGACTTACAGAGTTGATCAGTCTAGTTTGTTCCTCACAGTCCATCTGTTTATTTCCATTATCCTGTATCACATTCTATTTACCTGTTGCCTTTTTAACTTTTGGGGAATTTCCACAGGTAGTATTTGCTTGGTTTGTGTAAGGATGTCAAAACATCAAGACTCTCTAAAATACTGTATTTGCTTAAAAAAGCAACCCACAAAAAAAACCCAAAACAACAGAGATGTTCTTTATCTTCATTGTGTGAGGGATTGAGAAACCCTACTGATGTTGCCAAAGCTATTTTAAGCTATGAGAACACAATACATTTGAAAGTTTAATTGCTTGCTGAATAATGTAAGCTGTCAAAGTAAATACTCAGGGTCTTGCATAAGGGAGAACATTAGGGGGAAAAAATAAAACAAGACAAAGCAGAAATGTGAAGTCAATCAGAAGTGGAATCACACCTTACCCCAGCATTTACCACCACCTTTATTTTTGCAGTCAGTAATTGCAGCAACAAAGAGCCAGCAAAGGTTTCAGGGGTAATTTTATTTTCTGAAGTATTTAGAAATATATGGCTGAGTCCCACAAGTGGAGCTGCACGGTGGTGACCTCCCTCTCCCAGAGCTGACAGGGATGCAGACTCCCTTCTCCTCTGGCTAACCAGAAGGAACAGTTAAGCTCCATTATGCACATGATAAAAGCTCTCACGCTGCAGAATGCAAAAGAAAAGAGACTGGAGGGATGGAGGTGGACAGGAGGCTTTGGGCTACAGAGCTTGAAAAGAGACCAGTGGCTGGTTTAGTGGTTGTTGGTGGGTTTTCCTCATTTTATTGAGCTTAAGGAATGGAGGTTTGTGCATTTTCTTTCTAAAGAAAGTGGATCAGCAGCATATCAGCTTTTAAAACAATTTCTTTTCAGTAAGAAGAATAAGGAAAACTTCCCCTGCCCCTGCAAAATCCAGGGAAAGATGGACATCAAAGGGTTTGGGTTTTTTGGGCTATTTTTTGCAGATCACTCCAATTTTGGCTGAGGTTGGTGAGGAAGCAAAGCAAAGTTGAAAAGGATTGATGCTTTCAGCTAATAGGAAGCTCAGAAACATTTAGCAAAAAGCACAGAATAAATGAAGAATTTTCACCCTTGTTCTGCAAATTGATTTTAATCCCTAAGGGTTTGAGTGACGTTAATTAAGACTGTTAAATTCCTCTAATTAGGGTGTATCTGTGGGTTGGGCTGATGGTCCATAATAACAGGGCTTTTTAATAGTGTTCTCTGCACAACGAGATGTGTTGTTTTCTCATGTCTTGTTGCTGCCAACAGCAGACACTTCCAATTTCCTCATTAGTCCCAGGAATGATACCTGTCTGTGGAGGGGACAAAGTGCCACATGTTCCTCCTCACTGCCTGCTGCAGATAAAGATGTACTGTTGAGTTGTTAAATCCCTGTCTCCTGTGGAGACAGAAGAGGATTTCTGTGCAACTGAACACTCATGAAGGATATCAGAAAAAACTTCTTTGCAGAGAGAGTGCTCAGGCATTGGAATGGGCTGCCCAGAGAGGGGGTGGATTCACCATCCCTGGAGATTTTTAACCTGAGCTTGGCCGTGGCACTGAGTGCCATGATCTGGTAAAGGGGCTGGAGTTAGACCAAGGGTTAGACTTGATGATCTCAGAGGTCTTTTCCAACCCAATCCATTCTATGATTTTATGATTCTATGTTGTTCAGCCAATCACGCACCTGGGAAGAGTCATGTAGGGGCTTTGAGAACTTTTGACCTGTGTGGTAAGATACCACAACAGGAATCTGATACAGATTGTCCAAGCGCAGAGACAGACTCAGAGAATCACAGAACTGTTTTGATAGGAAAAGAGCTTTGAGATCACCAAGTCCCACCATTAACCAAGCACTTCTAAGTCCTCCACTAAACCATGTTCCCAAGTGTCACATCTAAGTATTTTTTGAATACCTCCAGGGATGGCGACTCCATCACTGTCCTGTGCAGCTTTTTCCAGTACTTGATAACCCTATCTCAGTTTGGCCTAGTTCTTTTACCAACCCTGGACTGCCCTCCTCCCTCCTCCCAAAGTCTTCCCAGCAAAGGGGGAAAAAGAACCTGAAAAAGAAAAGAACTCAAAAGAAACTGAACTGAATTAAAAAAAAGAAATATATTTTTTCCTAACATCTATAACCGCATATGCAATTTGTACATACTATATGGGGCCCCACCCCAGGGAAAAGGGAAGAGGGAATGGTTAATAAGAAATAAGGAGGGACAAAACAAAAACAGAACAAATGAGACAGACAAATACAATCAAAAACTGTGAGAAAGGAGAACAGGCAATGATACAATCTCACCACGTCCTGGGCTAGGAAAACCAGCTGAAACAAGGAACCGTCCAGGCTCCTCCTGCTGCCCCGAGCTCGCCGGAAAAAGGAAGATTAAACCCCTTCCTATCTCCCCTCCTGCTCTGCTATGTGGAAAACATGTGTGGAATATTCATGCAATGTCCACTTCCTTAGTTACACCCAGTTACTGGGAAGCCATGGATCAAACCCATCACAAACCCTACACCTAAACTTTAGATATAAACATCCCCTGGTGCAACTTGAGACTCTTTCCTCTCATCCTGTCACTTGTTGTGAGAGTTCACAGCAAATCGTGGCGGCCAAAGACAAAGATTAATGGGGCACAGCTCGCAGGTATCTCACACAAAAGATTGGTTATTAAATCACTCCATGGAGAAAGGAAAAAATAAGTAAAAGTAAAAGGCTAAAAAGGTAATTCTAACTTCAAATTACACAATATATATCCTTAAATCCCACCCATAGCTCCGTCTTATAGGTTGAATCACAGTGTCCATAAACTTCGTTACAGCTTTTAATTGGATGGCACTTTCTGGACAGATGTTCATTCTCTTGTGAGAAAACTTATCTCTAACACTCTTCTCATGGGCAGGCTGACCCCAAACCTTCTTATCTTCCTTTGTTTTTGCTAGCCTGCTGGTCTTTCTCACAGAACTAATTTAGTACCTGTTAGTAGGCCGTAGAATCTGCCTGCAGTTTCCAAAACCTTTTCTCAACTCAAAAATCCTTCTTTTCCTCCACAACTTGTGACTTATGAGGAAAGCCCAACCCCCCTCCTGTCAGGGAGTTACAGAGGGGGAGAAGGTCATCCCTGAGCCTGGCCAGCTCCCTCAGCTGCTCCTCACCAGAATTGTGCTCCAGGCACTTCCCCACCTTCATTACCCTTCTCTAGACAAGTTCCAGCCCCTCGATGTCTTTCTGGCTGTGAGGAGCCCAAAACTGAACCCAGGATTCAAGGTCTGGCCTCACCAGTGCCAAACACAGAGGGGCAATCATTGCCCTGGTCCTGCTGGCCACACTATTGCTGATACAGCCCAGGATCCATTGGCCTTCCTGCCCACCTGGGCACACACTGGCTGATGTTCACCTGCTGTCAACCAGCACTTCCAAGGCCTTTTCCACTGGGCACTTTTCAGCCTCTCCTCCCCAAGTCTGTAGCATTGCAGGGGGTTGTTGTGCCCCAAGTTCAGGACCTGGTGCTTGGCCTGGTTGAATCTCATGCCATTGTCCTCAGCCCATTGATCCAGCCTGTCCAGATCCCTCTGCTGAGCCTTCCTGCCCTCCAGCAGATCAACACACCTACCTAGCTTGGTGTGACCTGCAAACGGCCTGAGGGTGCCCTTGATCCTCTCATCCAGACCACTGATAAAGATATTAAACAGAACTGGACCCAATACTGAGCCCTTGGGAAAGCCACTTGTCACTGTCTTCCTACTGGATTTAACTCCTTTTCCACCACACTTTGGGCTTGGCTATCCAGCCTGTTTTTCACCCAAGGAACAGTTCAGCCATCCAAGCCATGAGCTTCCAGTTTCTCCAGGAGAATGCTGTGGGAATCAGTGTCAAAGGCTGCTTATATATACATATATATACTACACAGAAGGCATTGCTGCCATACGTTGCCAGGTTGTCCAGGTTGGGATCTGGTTGGCATGCTCCTTGTCTCCTCTGGCTTATACAACCTGCTTCCCTTTTCAAGGAAGAGAGGACTCAAGGGAGAAGGGTAAATGTCCAGATCTCACTCTGATAAAGAACTAAACACTCCCTTGTTACCTGAAAACATGATTTGTATTTCCCAACTCTCTCTGCCTCTTCTCCCACTACACACAGACACACCTAAGAAGAGTTTTCCTCCATGGTCTGCTGAGTTTGAAAGGAAGGATAAGGACTGTGACAGCCCTGCAAAGTTACCAGGAATCACAACCATTTCTAATGGCTTTTCTCTGTGTCTGCCATCAGGCCTGATCGTCATAAGTGATTTCACTTGTCAGTGCTAAGTGACTGTGAAAATATTTCTACGAAAATCCAGAGCTGGCCCAAAGATCAGGGAAGCTGCTGAGGACGTTGGAGGAGCTGAACACGAGTTAACTGAGTCCTGCCTGGCAGGATGATCCTGCACAGCCAAGCACAAAGTTATTGCAAAGACAAAGGGATGGGAACAATTTTGAAAACAGGGCTTCATGTTGCAAAGCACTGACCTGATGTGGGTCAAGGAACTCAGCAGGAATTCCCAGGAACAGCATTCCCAGCTCTATGAACAGTTCACTTGTGAGTTTGGAGAAGGGAGATGACTGGGTTTTTTTGACTCTCTGTATAACTAAGGGCTTATGCAGCAGGACAGAGGGGAATGTTTTCAGTGTCCACAATTTGAAAGGATTGTGGTGAAACTGTCTAAAAAGATCCTAAGGAAGCACAGGACATAATCAAGATAAATTAAAAAAGGTGTTTCTCAGTGAACCTTGTAGCACAGTCTGTTGTTTTTTTAGAAATGAGGCTGAAAAGCGACTTGATTACAGAGTACAAGCCCCTGCAAGGGGTAAAAGTAGCAGCTCTTCAATCTATCAGGGAAAGGAGTGAAGAGAAAGTAAGAAGTCAACATAAAAAAATAGAAAAAATACAATTAAGAAATTATCTTGAGTTGTTTGAGGAAACCATTCACCAAGGCTCTTTGGTGCTACATTTGACTCCACTTGTGGAATGAAAGGGAGGTTAAACAGGTGTCTGAAAGGCTTTTGAACTGCTTTTTTTCTGAGGAGATGTTCACAGAGCAAGAGAAAATGATCCCTCCCTGTGAAGAGGCTGGAGGTGAGCAGGTTCCCTCTCCTACCAAGAGGGATTCACACGTTTGAGCAGAGGTGTTTTCACTGAGCTGGTCACACAAAAATGCTTTTTCTTCAAACAAGCCATATAGTTACCTGGTTTTGATTGGATTTTTCCCACTTGGTAACTGTATCCTTTATTTTATCGCTCCCCTTCTTGTTTTAATTTACCAGATTTGGATCCATCACTATATTGCCAAAAATTATGTATTATTTAGAGAGTGTTGGTTAGATAATGTTATTGATGATGAACTAGAAGCCTGTCCCCCACCTCTTAATTTCTGGTCACCCACCACATCACCAGTTATGGTTTCCATAAATTTTCTCAACTAAAAAGGGGATGATGAAAAATGTCTCTTTACGTTTCTGCTATGCCACAAATTTCCTGCAATGTCTCTTTGGATCTTCCTTTTAACAGTCACGAGGTGGATCATGGGAACCTGCAATTAAAGGATAGAACACAAATTTCAGGAGGATAAAGGAGAGGCTGTGGAAACAAGGAATAAAAATTGTAACAGGGCCAAAAAGGCACATCCTGGAGAACCCTGTCCCCTTTTGTTCTCAGACATCTTGGATTAAAAATAGAAGATAATGGAATGCAACGTCCTGCAGGAACCGTGAATAATTAGATGGATGATGTACAAGAGCAAGTGGAGGTCACAGAGATAAACTATAACAATGCTTCAATTTATTGAGGGGAGAGAACGAGTTGGAAATGACTTTGTCTGGCTTCTTGTTTAAATGGTAGGAAAACAAGATATATAAATCCTGAAAAGCAAAAGTTCAATTCAAGACACCAGTGCAAATCAAGAGTAATTCCATTAAAGGTAATGGAATTACGTCAGTGTAGGACCGGAGGTAAGTTCAGACCCAATTACATCTTGCTCCTAAAATGAGATTTCAATATTGTTTGCTGGATATTTGTAGTGCAGTGAGAGCCCAAATGAGAGCATCATTCTGCTGGACTGGGTGATGCTCCCAAGAACCTCCAATCCCAACAGAAAAGTTACAAAAAATAAGAGAAAAGAAGCAGAAATTAGTTCTAACAGAAAGACAAAAATGAAGCAGAGAAGAAGCCAAAATGTTAAACCAGAAGGAACCTGACTCATTAATGCATTTTTTAAAGTAGTACTAGAAAAGAAAAAAATGAACACTGTGCTCTCTGCAGGACCAGTGTGCACCTGGGCAGTGCTGTCAGTCTGCAGGAAAGCTTGTCCTTGGAGTCAACTGTGAAATGGAAAAAAAAACAAACAATAAAACAAACGTGTTGAAAGGGGCATCTGATGTGAGAGAGTTGGATATTTGGCTGGAAGGGAGCAGGCCTGGGTGACCTCAGATTTTTGATCTTTGCAAAATAAAGAAACCAACAGAAAATGCAGGATAGGAAAACATCTCCCTTTTAAGGTGATTTCCTCAAGTTTTTTTTAAAAAATACCCTTGTTCCTTCAGTCAGCATCTGAAGAAATATCAGTTAGTGCAGTCACAGTGTTAGATTTCATCTTGTCATGCAGGTGAAGGAAAAGTTATTTTCTTTAATGGAAAAAAAATTGATTTTACTGAATATGGAACATGGAAAAAGGCAGCATCTATGAAATAGGTTTTGTTATGGTCAGTGCTTTCTCCTGAACCGACAGTTTTATTCCTCTTTTATTATTAATACTTAACATCTGTGTGGCTTCAGAGGGACTCTTAAGATGCTCTGAGTTTGTAGCAATTAAGTGAAATACCTTGAATTTTTCCCAATCATTCCATCTGCAAACGGATTTTCTCAAGAGACCACAAGAGCTGTTACTAAACTCTTGGGCTCTTCTAACAAAGGATGTTGTCTAAACTCTGGTTAACTTTTTATAGTCTCTAATTTACTGTCCTGGACAGTACAAGGCTGGTTTGGAAATAGTAAAGGACTTGCTTTGACTGGAATGACCATCAAAGCTCTCAAGAGGACACAGGAAACACAAAGTGATAGTTCAGTCTGATTTAATAATAAAATTATGGACTTCCCTTAGCACTGTATCACAGTTTTTCCTGGTTAATTCCCAAATACATTGAGGTTGCAACTCTTCCAGCTTGGATTAAAATCTAATGGTGAGGAGTAGTAGGTGGAGCTGAACAGATGACAACTTGGGCAAGTCTCAGCTTGTTGTGCCAAGTGATGGAGGAGGAATCATGAGCCAAGGGGAGCTGAAGACACGCTGCCTTTGATGTTAACAGGGATGTTGGTAAATTAATGGATTGTCTATTTTAAATATTGATTTTATTCTGGTCTGTGAGAGAGAGACGGTGATTTGATTGGGAGATTAATTAATCTTTTTCTTTTCAAGTAACTTCACTTGCTGTTGGTCATCCTCTTTGCATTTGGGGAGCTACTACACCAACAGTGAGAGTGTTAAAAAGGCAGCTCTCCAGGGAGGGGAGGCTGAAGGGTAGAGGAATATTTCTGCAATATTTTTCTCTCCTTTAGGAATAAAGTCCCTACTCCCCCATCAGGTTCTCTGCTACACATCCAGGCATTTGACAAGTTGATTTCGTGCCATTGTTCAAAAACTGCTGCTCTGGATTGCAGGTTTTATTTTCTGTTCTCAGGGATACAGTCCCAAGGGCCTTTCTTTGCAGTTGTCTCTGACATCTTCAACACCCCCAAAATAATAAAAATAAAGCACACTTCCAAAGTGGCATTAAATTAGTATGTTAATTTGAGAGATTGATATGGAGTAATCAAACGAATGCAGCTGATTCAGCAAGTCCCTTTTAGGGAAGTTTTTAGGGCAGATGAGATCCTGCACTGATAGAATTATTTTCTATGTAAGAGATAGTAAAAGGGTCCTTTTCTATAAACCTGTTTAGTAAGGAAAGTGTTTTAGATGTAAAATTAAGATCCTGTCGCTGTGACAGAGATGTTGTGTCAGGGTGGCACATCCAACCATCCCACTGTGAGTGAGATGACACTGGTTGCATCAGGCTCCTCTGAGCTCCTGGAAAAGTGCCCTCTCGAAAGAAAAGGTGTCCTCATAGCTGGAGAGAAGAGAAAGAGATCCAGCATCATCCTGCACCGTGTCTGCAGTTGGATGGGATACAGTTAAGGACCCATCTGGGTGACGAGATTATGAGGCATCTCTACAGAAGAAAATTGAGTCTCACCAAGGGTGTAAAATCTGCCAAAATCTTGCTGAGCTGAAGCTGAGATTGCCTGTGACAGCGAAGTCACAGGAACAGGCAGGGTTGTGAATGGCTGCAGCTGGTTTTGGGAGCACCTTTAGTGCAGGGCTGGGAGATGGGCAGAAAGACTTGGGTCATTTGAGCTAACAAAGTGTAATCCCATTGTCTACTCAAGTTGCTTAGAGGAGCTTACAACCACAAAATACCCAGCTGAAGGTTAGTATAACAGGATGGAAAATGTGGACAAGATATTTCTCTTTGGCAATGCAGCTAAAAATATCACCAGTTCTCTCACATGTTCCACTTAGCCATGACTTAAATTATTTTTATTTTTTTTTGTCATTAATACAGAAAAGTAGATAATCAGGAAGCAGTGATTCCTTTTTTAATTTGTATATTGAATTTTATTTAAATTACATGATTGCTTCAGGGCTTTCCAAACATTTTGATAAACCCTGGGTTTTGACCAGAGATAACCCCCAGTTACCCTTAGAATCATAGAATAATTGAATTGGTTGGGTTGGAAAAGACCTCCGAGATCATCAAGTCCAACCCTTGGGCCAACTCCAGTCCCTTTACCACATCATGGCACTCAGTGCCACGGCCAATCTCACTTTAAAAACCTCCAGGGATGGGGAACCCACCCCCTCTCTGGGCAGCCCATTCCAATCCCTGAGCACTCTCTCTGCAAAGAATTTCTACCTGATCTCCAACTTCAATTTCCCCTGGCAGAGCTTGAGCCCCCCGTGCCCCCTTGTCCTATTGCTGAGTGCCTGGGAGAAGAGACCAACCCCCACCTTGGAACGAAGTGGTTAGGAAAGGGGTGATAACTTCCGGGAAAAAAACCCAAAAACCATCAATCCAGTGATCTCAGAAGAGCTCAACATGTCACAAAATGGTGTTGTCTGGAATGGTTTTCTGGATATCATCTGATCCAAGCCCTTGCTCAAGATCAAGACCAACTCTGAGCAGGCTGCTGGGAGCCTCCTGTGGTAATAGAGCTCAGTTAAGGAAAGCGGAGTCCATTCATGCTGGCTTGTCTTCACATCTTCTCAGCAGCTTTGGGAGAAGGGGGAGAGATCCAGGTGGATGCTCCAGTCAGATGACATGGCACAACTAGTGAGTTGGCAGCAGCAGCACTGGTTTGTGGGGTTCTCTGTGCAGGAACCCATCAGCCTGGAAAGCAGGAACACTTTAAGAGCAGGAAATCTGCCTGTCTCTTTGGGCAGGTATTTCTAAACTTAATTCCTACAGGCTTGTAAGTAAATAGAGAGCCACACTGTGTGTTTTGGTACCTACAGGGTGATGCAGTCCTGGATTGTGGGTGATTGCACTGAGGTCTTGGATGTCACAAGCATTGGTATGAATCTGGCTCTCATCTTGCATTTGGGTCTTGTACAAATGGGAGCAATCCTGAGAACAGACCCAAGAAGAAATCTGGCTGATTTGCTGTCAGTTAGAGAATTAACACTGGATAGTAGTAAATCTCATTTGGTCTAACATCAAGATGGACTCAAATCCAGTATATCAGAGGTGCTCAGTCCCCAAAATCAAAGGGACTTAATGACAGTCCAGAATTAATGATAACCAGTCCAGGCTTAAAATTGCAACGACAGGAGAAGTTTCTTTTCAGCATGACAGAGTCTGCTTTCTAATCATAGAATCATGGAATTATTTAGAATCATAGAATCATTAAGTTCAGAAAAGACCTCTATGATCATCAGGTCCCAGCATTAACCCAGCACTGCCAGGTCCACCACTTGTCTGTGTCCCCAACTGCCATATCTACACATCTTTTGAATCCCTCCAGGGATGGTGATTCCATCACTGCCCCAGACATTCTGTTTCCAATCAATGCTTTTCAACCCTTTCAGTGAAGAAATTTTTTCCTAATGTCCAACCTAAACCATCCCTGGTGCAACTTGAGAACATTTCCTGTCATCCTTTCACTTGTTACTTATGAGAAAAGCTGGACTCCCACCTGGCCAGACCCTCCTGTCAGGGAGTTGTAGAGAGGGAGAAGGTCATCCCTGAGCTTCCTTTTCTCCAGGCTGAGCCCCTCCAACTCCCTGAGCTTCTCTGCACCAGACTTGTGCTCCAGACCCTTCCTCAGCTCTGTTGCCCTTCTCTGGACACCCTCCAGCCCCTCAATGTCTTTCCTGTCATGAGGGGCCCAAAACCAGGCACAGGATTTGAAGTGTGGCCTCACCAGTGCTCAGCACAGAGGAACAGTCACTATCCTGGACCTGCTGGCCAATCTATTGCTGGTACAGCCCAGGATCCATCGGCTTTCTTGCCCACCTGGGCACACCTGGCTCATGTTTAGCTGCTGTCAACCAGCACTTCCAGATCCTTTTCCACCTGGCAGCTTTCCAGCCACTTTGTCCCAAGCCTATAGCAATTCATGGCGTTGTTGTGACCCAAGGGCAGGACTCCACATATAATGGATTATCCTCAGCTTTTCATTTCAATGGTTTTATTTAGGCAGCTATGGAATTATTAATTCAGATCTCTCCAAAGCAGTCCAGGATTTTGGAGTTGACATTCGCCTCCTGTTGCTACCCCAGCACAAACCAACTGATAGATCTGAGTGAGCTGACAAACAAGTGGGAGGGAACAAATCCCATACTGCTCCATAATAGCTAAGCCATCACCATTTACCCAAGATCTCATGTGTCTGAACTTCTCCAGATTTTCATTGTACTCCAGAAGTCCATTTTCAGCTGCACAAACTCTTCTGTCCATTTGGGAAAGAAAAAAGAAAAAAAAATATATATAGGATTGCTCCCTTTAGCTTCTTGCATTTCAGCCTGACCCTGTTTTGATGTAAAATCCTTTTATTTCCAAAGGAAAGGTCAGTCACATGCTCCAGTACAATCTCTCCTGTGGTGCACTGGACCTTTAATGGCTATTGCTGCTGGATTCATTTAAGGAACCTGTCAGCTGCATCCACGTGCACAACTTTTTGGCAGCTCTTGCATAGACTGAGCATATTTAACCATTTTGTATGAAAGCCTGTTTTGAAGCACTACGACTGAAAGGAAAAGTGGTTTGGGGCTGCTCTGTCTGCTTTTATGGTACGCTGAGTGTGGCTTTCAGTGTTTTCGTTGCTTTTTGGGCCCCTGCACAAATGCAATGCCATTTTCCCATGATCCTAAATTTGTCATTTCCTTGCTTAGTTACATTTACAATGGCTTAGCAAGGTGGGAGAGAATCAGTCCCTGGGATTTTTTATTCTGCACATAAACCTTGATTCAGGGAGAGGAGAAACATTATTGATCTTTCATCAGGTAATTTTCTTTCAAGTACCTGCATTGGACCCTTTATAGTGGTTCTTAAGCTGAATCCATTTTCCCCCTAGAGAATAAATTTGCTATCAACAGCAGAGGTTTCTGATAACAGGGCTTAGAGTTTACACGTTTGAATGGGTTGGAAGGTTTAGATATTTCCCTTGGTCTTCCCTGTAAACAGAGAGTTGCTCTATCTGAGTTCATGATATACTTCATCCATTGCCTTCTGCCAGCAGAGAGTCTTGTCTTACCTGAAACAAAGCTCAGAGCCTGTTGATTTATAATGGACTTCCTCAGTTCTTTTATTCTGTTTGTTTATCCTGTTATTATATGTTTGTACCCCTTTCTTATTAGGGCAGTATCTCTTTGAAGTCTAATTTTTTGGATGACCAGTGGTGCATTTTAATTGTTGCTCTCCCTGGGGAGGTTCTATTCCCCCTGGCCAGGGCCTGAGATGTTTTTTTCCTGGCCCAAGGAGGGTGATTTGCACAATTCCTGTAACAGCAGTGCCATTTGGGTGCTGGGGCACAATTTATTGCCCCACAAAATGGGGTCTTCATTCACTTGGCTGCTCTTGTGGGTGTTTTATGGGCCAATAAAGTGCCTTGTTGTTTTTGTAATCCAGGCTCTGGGCTGCTTTATGGGCTGGTGTCAGCTGGAGGGTGGTGGGGAAGAGCGACTTCTGGGACAGTGGGAGTTGTGTGTTATTGTCACCTGAGAGCCTGAAGGATCTTTAAATTAATGAAATGTGGAGCTGATGAGCAGAGGAGTCTCACCAGTAGCATTTCTTTTAAGATTTTGCCTGTTTTGGAAGCTTAATCATTTCTAAAAAGAGACAGATACATCTATCTGCCTGCTAAATTAAAGTGTTGCTAGAAAAGCAGTGGAAAAAGAGTGAAATGCAGGGAGAGCGGAAAAGACAATGAAGGAGACAGAAAAGTATTTAGAGATCAAGAACTTTGTATTCTGAGTGTATTGCACTCTGTGCAGGATAAATATATTAATTTCCCTTGTACCTCACAGCTTGCCCTTATGTTCAGAAAGTTGCAGAGATGTCAGGTTTAAAGAGGCATATGAAGTATGTGGGGTAGAGCAATATGTGGTAAGTAGGCTGCTGAGATCCATTTCTCTTCCCAGCACAATTCCTTTTAGTCAGCTCTGTGCTTCCTGAGAACAAAGTGCAATATGAAAACAAATAAAGGCACGACAAAACATCCTGCTCCCAAGCAAACATATTTAAAAGCTGATTTCTTTCTATTATTTTCACATTTTTTTTCTGTTTTCCTGTCTTTTGCTTGTAAAAAAAAATAGATCTTGGCACAAGTGCTTCAAGGGAGTGTTACCCACTTTAACTTCTACGCTTCCCTTTGTACTTTAAAAAGTCTCTTTGCTTCAGCTGACTGGTATGCAGATATCACTGTTCTCCAAAATCCCTTCTAGCAGGGGAGGAGGTGGAGGAGAGAGAGAAAAAACAAGTTGTGCAGCCCTTGGGGTTTGCTCTTGCCATGGAGTTCATGGAGCTGATCACAAATGCCAACAGAACCCAATATCAGCAGAAATGGCACTGGCTGGAGCAGAGGCCCCAGCCCGTGGTGGAGCAGTCAGATGTCATCCTCAGCAGCAGTGGGAGTGGTCACCTTTGGAAGGAGTCATGAAGGTCATTTGGAATTTGGAGTTTCCCAGTCTGGTCCCAGTATCATTGTACCAGGCAGGATGAGAGCCACAGTTCTGGCTCAGGACATGGTGGTGAGTTAAACATGGGGTGAATTTTAGGTGGGTTTAGGGGGTAGTTTGGACATCCCATATCAGGGAAAATGTGATCAGAGAACCAGAGTGAGAAGTCCTGATATCTTGGTGTCAGCTGATGGAGTTGGACAGGTGAAGGGTGCGAGTGGCCATGTTTGGTGAGGGCATGGAGATGTAATGGGGCAGGAGATCATGTCCCAGCTCAGGGGCTGGGACTGGGGTTCTATTTTGGGGATGCAGAATCCCAGAATGGGTCAGGTTGGAAAGGACCACAGTGGGTCATCTGGTCCGACCTTCCTGATCAAGCAGGGTCATCCCAGAGCACATGGCACAGGATTTTAGGAGTTTAAGGAGATTGATATAGAAGTACAATGGCAAACTCTTGGTGTGATATTGGGGTTTCTTTTTGGTTTTGGTTTTAGGAGTTGAAGAACTTGTGGATGGTGTTTGATTTTGTGAAGTGCATATTGTTGAGAGTGTCCAAATGGTAGAGAGGGAAAATTAATTCCTACTCTTTAAGACACACAAGAGTGATGGTTGAGACCAGAGAGGTGAGATGTGGGACAGTGGGATGCACGTTATTTGGTCTGGCTGGAAACTTAAGCACATTTGAGCATGTAAAAGAAGCATATTAAGACAGAAAGGTGTGTGACTGTGTGGTCCAGAAGATGCTTATCTATTTAGAAGGATATGGTCTCATTGGACATGGTCTTTGTGGGTCAGCCATGTTTGAAGTAGACTTGTGTGCGAAGATGAATTTAAATCCCAGGTGAATGAATCCAAAATCATTGTGTCCCCTCTGAATGGAGTTTCCAGATGAGAAAGAAAGGGATGGCAAGAGAAACCCAAGTTGTGGGATCTATACACATTTGGCTTGGAAACCAAAGGCTAATCCAGTGCCTTTGCCAGTGATGATACTGAAGCAAATCAAAATGATCAGGAGTTTGCTAAATATTGGGCTCCTTTGCATGTTAATTCACTGTTAGAGGAGTTTGAACCATCTTCAACATCTGTGGTAAGTGCCAGTTCATTTGCATTACCCAGACAGGGTCAACAATTGATATTTACAGTGCAACATTTATTAACTTCCCTATGGAGGTTTATGAAGGCTTTTTACAATGCTTAAAAGGTGGATTTCTAACAAACCTGGTGTCCCACTGGCTTTCAGTGCTTTCCATTTGAATTTGTGTTTCCATTTTTCCCGTTAAGGAAACCAGGGTGTATCAAACCTTCCTCCAGGCTGGTCTATGAGCTCCGTGGTGACATTTCCTTCATTTGTCATCTGTGATGGAATGGGGGGATCAATGTAACTTCAGCAAAGGTGTTTCCTTTGCTGACCTGCTTCCTTCTGAAACCCACAGCACCCGATTCCTGCCATGGCTGCACACGAAGCCACCGTGTCTGTGCACTGCTGCAGTTTGTCTGCTGATCCTTAAAGCTGAGTTTCTCAGAGATGATAAACCACCAGGTTTTGCTGTTTAGACTGTAAAAGAATTGCTTGGTCATTGCCTTTCTTTTTAGATTTCTTGTTAGTCCAAGAGTGGACATTTTTCATTGCTGTATGAGACAGCCTGTTTGCTACACTCTGACAATTTCAGTGGTACAATTGCTGCTAATGCCTTTTCCTTCTCACTTAAATCCTGATTGAGGAACTGGGTTTAGGCACATTCCTTAATTTAAGCATCCACACAGGAGCATTTGTGCTTTAATGCCCCTAACTAGAAATACACAAATAACCCCAGCAAACTGAAAAGTGTCTCGAGCTGTTTGTTTGCCTTTGATTGCTTGCTCACTTCACAAAATAACAAAACACTTCACAGTCGTTTGAGTGAAATGGATTCATTTTTCAATTAAAATTGCCTGGGTTTAAGCAATGTTGGCTCTTTTTTCTTTTTTTTTTTTTCCTATGCCTTGGAAATTGGTGTGATTTGTTCCTCCTTTTTTTGCAGATGTTTGCTCTGCATACTCTTGCCACTGAAAAAAAATATGGTGGTAAGAAAACACATGAACGAGCAAAACCAACTTTTAAAATCAGAATAAAGCCTGAAAAAAAAATCTACATCTCTGTTCACCAACACTTTTCATCCTCCAAGTGCTGGCTCATTATTAATGTTGGTTTCATTGTAGTTTTTCAAGGAGAGCTAAAGCAATCAATCATTCATTCCCATCAGTAAAGTGCCCTTCATTTCTGCTTTTCACAGTGCCATATTGAGTATTGAATGCATGTTAAATGCTAAAACCAAGAGAGTGAGTATGGGAAGGATAATAGGCTGAATTAATCTGCAGTGCCAGTTGTCTCCTGTCCATTTGCCCCATCTTTTCTACATATGAGAAAGTGTGTGTGTGTGTGTGTGTGTGTGTGTGTGTGTGTGTGTGTGACACTTTCTTACACATTTCCATACCCTCAATGCAATGTTTCTGATTCTACTCTGAAATATGTAAGCAGATCTCTATAGGAGTATAAGTTAGGAGAAAATTTATTTAGACAGATATATCAGTCTGCATTTTTATCTGGATGAAGTTCCTGAGACTTGATATTTTATTGCATTTTGTGTCTGTTCCTTCCAGCCTGTGTTCTGCAACAGGGAGGTTGTAAGAGGGGAAGTTTGCATATATTGGAGTCCACATATATAATATTTTTTCCAAACAGATTTGAGGGTAAAGCTAAGGCAGCATCCATGTCTCTGCAATGCTCAGGGAAGGGGCATAGTTTTACACAGAGTCATGGAATGGTTTGGGTTGGAGGGGACTTAAAGACCACCTAGTTCTGACCCTCTGCCACAGGCAGGGACACCTTCCAGTAGCTTTTAACAGTCTTTTACAGTGTATAATTTTTATTCTGTGTTTCTGGACTCCATGCAGGACTCAGAGCATGCAGTTCTGCCTGTTCTCCCTTCAAGCTGACTGGCTCTGTGAACTCCTGCTACAGAGTCCCACACGCAGCCACCCTGAGCTTTAGATGGGCTCAATCACTTTGTCATAAAATCATAGAGTGGTTTGTCTTGGAAGGGGCCCTAAAGATCATTTAGTTCCCACCCTGAAAAATCTGGAAAAACAGCTCCAATCCAAGGAACTGCAGTAAATTACTGGAAGAAAGATGTGTGTAAGTACAGAAAAATCAAAGGTGAGCAATTCAGATCTATGTAAGACCCTGTGAGACTGAAAGCAGCTAAGAATAATCAAGGCTGCAGCTGCTGCAGACCGTTGGAGGAGAGATCCCTCCCCAGGAGTTCTGAGCAACTCCCTGGAGGTTTCTCATGAGAACTCCTCAGGCTTCTCCCAGCACACCAGAGATGTTCCTGAAAACAGTCAGGATGAGTTCACCAAAACACTGGACTTGTGAGATATGGATTATAACCAATTGGGATTTGCAATTAGAAGGTATGAGGTTCAATTAGTAGTTTTAACCCTAAATAAACCATGTGCAGTGTGTAATAAATGGCATTCACTGATCCCACTGGTCTGGTGCGTGGGGTCCTTTTCCTCCGCGTTATTTATTGTTTACTTCAGGTGTGCTCCCAACTATGTGGAGGTCGTGTGTCCCCAACTCCCTTTCTGTTATTGTTGTGGGAACCTCCAGCTGTGCCCCCGAAAATTGCTGCAGGAAACATCCCGGTAACCTCTCCCTGCCAGATGTTAAGCCGCGCTCCTCCCGTTAATGCAGGAATGTGAAAGGCACGAGGGAATTAGAAAGCACGGGTGAAGCAATCAGAATAGTCACGGTTTGATGCCATTTCTCTCCGGGCACTAAAAGGATTATTGGGGTAAGATCGGGAACTCCGGTGACTATTAAGAACTCACGGAGGGCAGCTGAGGTCCTGGGGCTGCCAAGGGAGGGCTGTGTTGGCTTTCTGCAGAAATCTGGTGAAGGGAGGTGGCTTAATTCTGCACAACAGTGAAAAAAAATAGTTTATTGGCACCTGAAGGGAAAAAAAAATCACTATCATGATCAGTAGGCATTAGCGTTCATCATAATGAAATTATGGCAAATTAAATTAATTTCTGTCTCTCCCAAACTAAGAGGCTTACTGGATAATGAGAGAGAGGGAGGTGTAATATGGCTCAGTTTACAAAGGATCCAAGGGGCTCTTTCATTAGGAAATAAAGTGAAACTTGTAAAATTAAAACTGGCTTGGGAATAGTATGGGTGGGAGGAGGAAAAATAACTTGAGAGGTGACTAATGGCAGTGAAGTTGTTAAGCTGCTTCCCGTGGGGTTCTTTTTGAGCGCTGAGCTGTCAGCAATGACTTGACAGATGGAGTGTGAGGTTATACTGAACTAATCTGCAGGTGATGAAGGGTGAAGAGAGGGGGGTCCTACAGACTGTCCTGCAGATAATTTAGTTGAAAAATTCAAACCTGAATTTCTGGTAGCAAGTTAATGAGTAAGTAGCTGCCTGCAGCTGGTCAGATTCTGCAGGGGAGGAAGAATTGTCCTTATCTCAGTAATAACTGCTTCTTTATTTATTATTATTTAATTTTAAGCAGCAATGATAAAAGCAGCTGCCTGACAGGTATTGAAAAAGCCATGAAATTTTTTGCTAAGGTTTGCATTTCTGTGATGAAATTTGTGAGGGCTGCTATCTGACAAAAAAATCTTCTGTTTTAATGCAGAACCACCGAAGAACACAACTGCAAACCTACAGCCATGTTCCTCCCTAGAGACACTATTTCACCCATGGCAGGTGGATTTGAAATACCTCCCCTTCTTTTCCCACACAACCACAGACCATCCCCTAAGCTCCTGCAAGAAAAATTGCACCACCTCCCCTAATACTTTCAAGTGACAGGCAAATTGGAAATCCATGATGCTTTTATTTTAGAATATTGTGTGGCTTGAAACCTGGAAGTAGCAGTCTGTTTTTCTCCTGGCTTTTACTCTGCTGGATGATTTACACCTATGCAAAGGGCTTTGCTGACAGATCAGAATTAGAGCTCTTACTTTGCTCTGCTGTAAACTATTCCTCAACATGCACAATTAGGTCTTAAAGAAGAAAGAAAGGAGGGGAGGCTGTGAAAGTCATTTTGGAGCCAGAACAAGTATCACAGAATCATAGAATGGATTGGGTTGGAAAAGACCTCAGAGATCATCAAGTCCAACCCTTGCTCCAACTCCACTCCCTTTACCACATCATGGCACTCAGTGCCACGGCCAATCTCCCCTTAAAAACCTCCAGGGATGGGGAATCCACCCCCTCTCTGGGCAGCCCATTCCAATGCCTGAGCACTCTCTCTGCAAAGAATTGTTTTCTGATCTCCNTTTAACCTTTCTTCCTTTGATGACTGTGCCAACAGGAAATAGTAATTGTAATAGTACCCCATGGATTGGCCACAATAGTAAATGTACTTTAGGGCTTGATAGAACTTAGTGAAACAACTTAGGCCAGGTTGGATGGGGCCCTGAGGAGTCTGGTCTAGTGGGTGGCATCCCTGTCTATGGCACAAGGTGAGAACTGGATGGTCTTTGAGGTTGCTTTCAACCCAAACCATTCTGTGATGCTGTGATTCTGTGACTATAAAATAGACCTTCGTTCTAGCTCATCCTTCTGCAATAAATACTCAGAGTTGAGAAATGCCCTCTGAATTTGTCATGCAAAAGCAGAGGCAGCAGCCCTAAAGAAGGAGTTTTGGGACTGTCTTTGGGCAGTAAAGTATAGTGATCTAATGAAGCAAAAGTTTCCATCCTTTAGATAAGTGTTTATTAATTCAACTGTTGAGCACATCAGCCTGGATCATCCATTTCTGGAAATATCCTTAGCTCTGATGAGAGACCTCACAGCTGTCCACAGCTTCCTCCTGAGGGGAAGTGGAGGGACAGGCACTGATCTTTTCTCTTTGGTGACTGGTGACAGTACTTGAGGGAAAGGCATGAAGATGTTTCAGGGTGATTTATGTTCAATATTAGGAAGAGATTTTTCATACCAAGGGGGGGTGGATAATGAAGAGTCTCCCCAGGGAAGTGGTCACAGCCCTAAGCCTGAAAGATTTTCAGAGGCATTTGGTCAGCTCTCTCAGGGACATGGTGGAATTCTTGGGCGTGTCCTGTGAAGGGCCAGGAGTTGGACTTGGATGATCCTTGTGGGTCCTTTCCAACTCAGGATATTCTGTGATTCTCTGATTCCACTGTAGGCTCATCCTGGCTATGTAGGAGACATCCAGAAATGGTGAGTTACTTCTGAACTGTGGACTTCTCTGCATCATCTTTGGGCATGGCCCTCTCCACAGATCACAAATGACCTCCACTGGCTTTACTCTGGAGTTAAGCACCTTGATCAGGTGGAGAAAGGGGAATAGGATCCTCAAGGACTGAGTACTCATTGCCACTCCAGGGGTATGCCTATGGCCAGTGCACGGAGTTTTATTTACATGTATTTACAGTTTGCTGGGGCCTGTCAGTTCCCACAGGCACCAGTCCTTCACAAAATCCATCTGCAAGGCAGGAAGGTGTCTTGTGGTGTGAATAATTTCCCTATAAATACGATACACACTTATGTATTTATGACTCCAACCACAATGGAATATATGTAAATACAGCTACTCAACCTACAGCTGCTTAACCCACAGATCTTGCAGCTCAGTGCTCTTCTCCACATACTGTAATTTTTACCTCTTTTTGGATAAGAAAACTGCAGTAAACATTTCAACAGCTGTGAAAAAGACAGGTTGAGTTATGCTGAGCTGCTTGGCTTAACTCTTGTCAAACCTACCTGACCATTCAGCCCTTGAATGCAAAAAACTACTGCACTGCTCTGCAGCTGCCCTGTGTCAGAGGGGGTGATGAATCTGATGATGTTTAAACCAGTACAGGAAAAGTAGTTTTGATCTACACCTGAAAAACTTATTATTGCTCTTCCATTTGGGATCAGATGAAAGTAAAATAAGCCTTATCTTGTATTATAAGTGGAAATGCCACTTCCTGCTGCAATGAGACAACAAAGCTCTTTGGGATTATTGTAAGAACCAGCAGGCACAGGGAAGCAGAGAGAATTCTTTCTCTTGTCTGTCTTTGTTGCTGCATTTGGGGTCTGATTATTTTTTGTTGACTTGGTCGTTCATCAAGTGCCTCAAAGCAGAATCACAGACTATTCTGAGTTGGAAGGGACCCACAAGGATCATCGAGTCCAACTCTTAAGTCAATGGCCCACACAGGGGAATGAACCCATGACCTTGGCATTATTACAACCAAGTTTTAACCAAAGCAAAGAGTGGTTAAGCTCATCCCTTCTGTCCCCATGGAGAGGGGAAGTCGCCATCGCTGCATCTGCCTCTTTGCAGTGCCCCTCTGCAAACTGGATAAATAAATGAGAGAGAGTATCGTTCAATAAACAAACTGGGAGCAGCAGGGGATTATGGATTCAGTGGACCGTGCTCCTCTGGTGAGGAGAACAGCCACCACAGGCACCTCCTTGGTTGCAGTGTGGCTTCTCCTGTATTATTTAGAACATAGAATCATAGAATCATAGAATGGATTGAGTTGGAAAAGACCTCCGAGATCATCAAGTCCAACCCTTGGTCCAACTCCAGTCCCTTTACCAGATCATGGCACTCAGTGCCACGGCCAAGCTCAGCTGAAAAACCTCCAGGGATGGGGAATCCACCCCCTCTCTGGGCAGCCCATTCCAATGCCTGAGCACTCTCTCTGCAAAGAATTTTTTTTTGCTCTTCAACTTCAATTTGCCCTGGCAGAGCTTGAGCCCCCCGTGCCCCCTTGTCCTATTGCTGAGTGCCTGGGAGAAGAGACCAACCCCCACCTGGCCACAACTTCCCTTCAGGCAGTTCTAGACAGTGCTGAGGTCACCTCTCAGCCTCCTCTTCTCCAGCACAAACACCCCCAGCTCCCTCAGCCTTTCCCCACAGCACTTGTGCTCCACTCCCTTCTCCAGCCTCGTTGCTCTTCTCTGGCCCTGCTCCAGCTTGAGCCCGTGCTCCCTTGTCCCATTGTCTTTGCAATCTGTGTGTGTGCAGAAATCCTCAGCAAGAGATGTTTCTCCTCCTCAGAGATGCCTTTTTGGTTTTTACTCTTAGAGTGCTTGTTTTCAAATAGGTAAAGCTTTTACAACATTTATAGTTTAGGTACTTGGTCACTGCACAGACTGAGTAGTAACTTCCTGCTGTGTGGAGAACTCTTTTGAGAGGCAAATTTTATTCATCAGAGACACTCCCTTTAATTAACTTCCACATTTCCATGGGAAGAGGAATATAAAGACATATAATAACACTAATAATACTAATAATAACAACAATAACAACATATCTTGTTACCATTACAAATTAAAATATCGTGTTACCATTACAAATTAAAATAAAATGCCACAGGGAGTGGAGCTGCAAGGTTTGTTTTGTTTTTTTATTTGTTTGGGTTTTATTATGAAGATTTTAATAGAATTTAATGTAAATTAAATAGAACCATTGTCTGATTCTTAAGCTTGTCTCTGAGGCTGAACATTAAGAAGTTAATTGTGCTGACAGCATAGTGGGATGTGCCAAAATCAAGCACCAGCTTGTTGGTTAAAGTGCATTTTGAATTAAGAGGGAGAAGGCAGAACCTTTAGTTTTTGTAGTCCTACTCCCAGTTAATTTGCAGCTCAGTAAAGTTCATGCATGGCATGGATTTGTTACATAAGAGTTCTAACACAACATTTACATTAGAATGCAAATGAAGAAGAGTTTCTTTGACTTTAGAGATTGGGAAGGATCAGATGCATGAGCCTAACAAGCCATTTTACTTTGGGGATGGGGAATTATGGGTATACAAATCCCTGAGTTCTTCTTGGGAAGATAATTTAATGACTGGATGTCAGCCCCAGAATCTTGCCTTCTGTTAAGAGGAATTAGGTATGGAAATCTCAGTTTTGAGTCATCTACTGGTTGTAGAATTCAGTGCACTTCATGGCAAGATTTACTTGATTAAAAGATTGACGATCAGGCTCTGTGCTCCTCAGTGCAAACACTGTGACAGGATTCAATTCCCAGCTCCCTGTCTTGCAGTGACAGTGTGGAATACCTGTCTGGGACAGGTATGACCTCTTCCATCTCAAGTTCAAAGTGATGTAATTGCTCAGCTGGTGCAGTGAGTCCTGGGATCATAAATAAATGAAATGCATTTTGATGAATGAACACAGAAAGGGTATCTTAAACTAAGCAGAGGTAAGAACAAGTTATTTGATCCAGTTTTGTCTTTATCTGGGATTATTCCCTTTCCTGTGTGATGCCAAAGGAGTCAATGCCTTCTGTGTGTGTCCAACTCTTAGCATACATCTGAATGACTGTTGTGCAGCTAAACATGTTATCTTCATGGTGGACTGGGCTTTCATTTGTAGGTACATTGCATTTAAGTGTAATTTTATTTACTGTGAGGGTGGGGAGGCCCTGGCACAGGTTACCCAGAGAAGCTGTGGCTGCCCCATCCCTGGGAGTGTCCAAGGTTGGATGGGGGTCTAAGCCACCTCATCTAGTAGAAGGTTTTCTTTCCCATGGAAGGGGGTTGGAATGAGATGGTCTTTAAAGTCCCTTCCAACCCAGCCCATCCTATGATCCCAGACAGCTTTCCCAACTGAGCTGTCTGCACAAAAACACTGAAGTGTGGGGAAAAAACTTTGCCAAACTTCGTATTGAGACCTTGAGAAAGGTCTCGATTTATTTTCAGTCAGTGTTGTTTTTGGTGAAGACTGTTTGGGGACTGGCCTTGCTCCTCAAAAGAGGTGTTGAAAGAGCTGGTGTCCATCAGTGCTGACTGAGAAGTAGAGAGGTGCTGAAGAGGCAGGACAGGCCATGGGTCTTGAGGACAGAAGGGTCCTAAATAGTAATCTTGACATTTTTTTAATTAAAGAACTTCCATTCACTCCAAATCCCACCAAACCCGGGGAAAAAACCAAACAGAACACTGACAAACAAGTCTTTTCAATACAACTGTGGCTCCTCTTTGTCCTTTAAGGGAGAAAAAACAGCATTTTCTCCAGG
The DNA here is from genome assembly GCA_013396695.1 of Sakesphorus luctuosus. NCBI lineage: Eukaryota > Metazoa > Chordata > Aves > Passeriformes > Thamnophilidae > Sakesphorus > Sakesphorus luctuosus. Next base: position 105,015 of record VWZD01001752.1, read on the forward strand.
TCTTTTTCAAGTTTTCTTGAGGTTTTGAATGAAACCTCATGGAAAACCCCCCCTTTCTGACTTAAAAGATGTAAAGTGTTTTGGGGTAGCTCAGAGGCTGGAAATGTCGTGTTGATCTTATAAAGCTTGAGAACTACTGGGCTGAGGAAATAAATACCTTTGGGAAGCATTTATGTCTCATCCCTGTATTTTCTGTGGTCCCAAAGAGCAAGGCCAGCAACCAGTGCTTCCAAGAAATAATGGTACTGGAATTTAGGGTGTAAAGGAGAGGGACATCATGACTGGAAAAGGGGTTGGGTTGGCTCCCTGCCTGCCTGTTCCAGTGCTGTAAAGCAGGAGTGCCCCTTCATTCTGCCAGTTCTTTCCTGGAGAGTCTTTGCTGTTATCATAGAGATGATCATTGTAAGCAGATTTGTCCTGCTCAGTTCCAAAACTCACCCCCTGTTTTCACCTATCACCTCCCTGACTCTGCAGGTCCCTTTGCTGACCACAGCAAGAATGTTTTGGGCAGCTCCTTCCCAGTGTTTCCTTCTGTCTTCCGTTGCTGGTCAGGACCCAGGACTCGTGTTGCCCTCCTGTGCCTCTGTGTGCTGTGTGTTGTGTTGTCTCAATTGCTCTGCAGGTTGATAAATTTCTCTAAGTGTCTCATTATGCAATTAATTTCAATTGCAATTCCCATCATCTCTTCTCTTCTGCAGGCATGCGACCCAGCAGGAGACTAATAAAACCATCACGACCAGCACCAAAGCCATCAAGCAGCTGTCTGAGATTGTTAGAGGCTCATCCAGGGTAGGTGTCAGTGAAGGTGATGTTGGGAGAGACTGATGGGTCTCATGGAAAGAGTTATGGCAAAGAAAAAAAAAAAGAAGTGGTAGTGGGTGTTTTAAAGCTTTTAAGCTCCATGTCTTGTTATAACTTCCTTTCCTGTCACAAAAAAAGTAGTTTCCACTTGTAAGTGACCCAGAGGAAAACAACTGCAGAAACTAATTCTTCTCCCAAAACTGGATTATGAGGAATTGGGAATCAAGAACTCAGCAACAAAGGCTTGGCCAGTTAACATTTGTCTCAGGGTCTCACTCAGTGTGGGTGGAAATACTACAGAAATCATCTGGCTCCACCTAAGTCTGGCACTACCTGAAGACCCAGTCATGCAGTGGGTGCAGGTGGGTTTGGAATGGGATTGAAGTGTCTGGAAAGGGCAAAGCCATGGAATACATCTGGATATGACACTCATTCAGGGCTGTATGCTGATAAACAGGCAGCTTTGGGGATAGATAAATACAGACTGTGGCCAGGTCAGAGCAGGACTTTGAATTACAGTTTACCCCACAAACCCCATCTGTTACAAGGACAGACTGGGCTGTCCTCAGTAGGGTCACCTCCTATGAACAGCATTGCCACAGGGTGTCAGTGATCCTCACCCCCTGGTCCTCAGTGCAAAGACTGGACAAACAGAAGGTTTCTGACCTTCCTACAAAACCCTTTACACTCCATATAGTCCTGCTGAATTTGACCTGTGGTAAGAAATCCTGGGGAAGAACAGGAACACACTGTGAGACCAAACTCCAACTGGTGTGAAAGTTGAGGAGTTTGACCACGTAACAGGTGATTCAGCAACTGAAATGGAAATAAGGACAATTCTATTTGATGCTGCCTAGCAGTTTTGTGTTGTCTTCTTGCTTCCAGCATCCATATGGTTTCCAAGTCAGGAACTTTCCTGACCTGATATTTTAGCCTCACTCACTCCCTGTGTTACTTCAGCTCTGTACTCTCTGCCCTTCCCCACCCAGAAATAACACTGCTCTAAACACACCACTCATCTCTGTCCAAGTGGGTTTTACAGCCTGGATTTATGGCACTTGCCAACAGAGAGATGAGGTAAGGATTGAAAAGTTGAATCACCTCAGGCTACCTTTGTAACATGGGGAGGACACTGTGCAGTCCAGCCCACCTCAAAAAAATGAATGGTCTGCTCCAGAGGATGAGGAGGGAAACCTGGAATGGCTGTTTCCATGCATAGACATCAAATTTATGGAGGCATCAACCATAATACTGGGAGAGTTTTCAACCTGTTACCTTGATTAGTGATGGACTACAAGGACTGGGATTTTTTTCCATTTTCTTGTATAATTCTATCTGAGCTTGATGAAACAGAAGATGCTGTCTTGGAAATATGGAGATCTGGGCTTGTTTTGTGCTAATCTCCTGGCTCCATTTTGTGCCATAAATTGGGTCCAAAGGGCAATCAGGCAAGGTCACTTTAAACCCAATTATAATGCCACACAAGAATGTCATTATTTGCCCTTGAAGCCCAAGCATTGTCCCCTGGGGACTCTCAGGAGAAGAGTTTTTACTGTCATCGAGAGAAAAATTGCTAAATTAGAGGGTGAATATTCAAGAGCTGAAGGAAATAGATACACAAACAATTTCAGTAATATAAGAAATAAACTTGCTGCTCTCTATTGCATCACATAATTTTTTTATCTCCCTGGTCAATTAATTTAACTGATTTAGGGTTTTTTTTTTAACTCTTCTTTTCTAACACTGTGCAGTTTAAGTAATTAAATCTACACAGTTTGATATAAAGCCTGTAGCCTTCATCCCTTATATAGACTAATAGTTCTGGTGGATATTGGCTGCTGGTCAGTAAGTCCCTCTTGGGAATATGGGTAGCACTGCAAACTTTCCTCCTATAAAATTACTCACAGCATGAAAACCCTTCCATTAAATTAGAGCTTTATTAGTCCTCACCAATCCATTTTTCTGTGGTTTGCTTTGCATGCACACGCAGACAAAAAGTAGATTTTTTTCCCCTTTCTTCCTTATTTCCCCCCAGTCCTGCACTGCCAAGGAGGTGCACTGTGGGAGTTTCCCTGACTTCCCATGAAGCTCCAAGTGCTGCTGGAGCTACTGGAGTCAGGATGCCCAACTGAGCAAATTGATAGTATTTCAGGAGCAGAGATGCTGCTGTGAGTGGATCAGTGTGATATAAGGCAGGAGAGTGATGTCAAATAGCACATGGCTATTTTAAGCCTTCATTCCAGAATAACCTCCAGGGATGTAAATAGACAGGCATATCTGGAATTCCATTTTTTTGGTAGGATGGATGCTGGAGCTCGAGATCAGCTCACCAGGGTGGCAATTTTATCTTATTGTGCATGGGTAACAAACATAAGGTTTATGGATCTTTATCTATAGAATGGGAATAATGATACTTGCCCTGCATTTAAAAATGGGTCTAAATCTTTAGATGAAGAACTGTGAGAATGGGATATTCTTCTGTATGTGGAAATAATGCCATGAAAAATCAAAGATGTTCATCCCACCCTTTATAAAATCTACTTTTGTATTCTTAAGCAGTTTCCTGAAACAGCTGAAATGGCTGTAAAACGAACATTTCTGCTGAGTGACTTTCGTGGAGATTGGGCTTTGTTTACCACTTATATTTTAAGGTGATGTCCCACTTCTTTGCAGTTAATTCCCCCCTGTAAAACCTGGATAGAGGAGCTCCTGCACATGTGAAATCTGAGATCCAGGGGGTAGAATAGTTCCAGGAGATTTTCCATTGCCTGACACTGTTTGGGTTGGGTCATTCCATCTGAGAGCAGAGCTTTTGACTCATGTTGGATGGTTATGTCAGGCTGATTGTGGTCCTCCTTCCAACAACACTTTAGTTTAAAACATAGATTGGAATCTTGATGGACCAAGCTCCAAACAGAAGGGTGGTGACATTTGGGTCTTTTGGAAAACACAAAGACAAGTTGGGTTTTGACAGTCAGATGCTGGGCCAGGAATGCTGTTGTGGGTGATGGACCTCTCAATTCCAGTAAGTCTCCCATTGTCATCCAAATAAAGGACTTTTATAGGAAGATCCCTTGGGTTGTTTTATCCAGTGCTATCTTGAATATCCAAGGTGGCATTTTTAAGTGATTTGGCTGGAAAGAACAAAGAATCACATGCTCCCTTCCTAAAATAAAGTGTTGTTGCATCCTGGCAGCCCCAATGAGACTGAATTTTTGTGTGTATTGTTTGTACCCACCTTCTTCATTTGGTGTCTTCCACCAGAACAATCTCCCATGGTTGCAGACAGACTCTACTACTTGATTTATCTCTCCAGACCTGCTAACCAGCCTTCTCTTTTCCCCAAACAGCAAGAGAGGCTCCAGCTGGACAGGCTGAAGAACCAGCTGTCGGATGCCATCCAGAGATACGGAGCTGTGCAGAAGGTGAGGCTCTCTCTTGCTTCCACTCTTCCATCTGGGAGTTCGGGAATGTGTGAAATGTGAGCCACCATGATTCCTGGGAGGCTTGACTTTGTCAGTCAGGAAATCACACAATCATAGAAATGTTAAGGTTGGAAAATACTTTTAAGAACATCAGATCCAGCCTTCAACCCAGCCCCATCTAAACCATGTCCTTAATGGCAATATCCACATGTTTATTGAACACTTCCAGGGGTGGTGTCTCAATCACTTCCCTGGGCAGCGTGTTCCAAAGCTTTACAACCTTTTCACTGAGGGAATCTTTCCTAATATCCGATCTAAACCTCCTCTGGCACAACTAAAGGTCATTTCTTCTCGTCCTGTATCTTGTTACATGGGGAAAGAAACCAATCCCCACCTCACTACACCCTCCTTTCACGGAGCTGTGGAGAGCAATAAGGTCCTCCCTGAGCCTCCTTTCCTGCAGACTAAACATCCCCTCAGCTTCCTCAGCTGCTTCTCATCAGACTTATGTTCCAGATCCTTTCCTAGCTCTGTTGTCATTCTCTGAACATACTCGAGCACCTCAACGTCCTTCTTGTCATGGGGGACTCAAAACTGAATCCAGTGTTGAGTACAGGGGGGTGTATCATTACACTGGAGTATTCACACACGTGACACTGCAGAACAACTCAGCAGCAATGGAAAAGGAAAAAAAAATGTGTTTTTACCAGCTGTGTGTCTGGTAAGACCTTCAGAGATTCCCCTGGCTTAGCCATGAGGTTATTTTGGTGTGGAGCCATTCCACAGTGCCCTTTTCACCTTTCCTGCTCACAGAACATGTGCAGGCAGCTTTGAGAATTTAAATGTTGCCCCACCTTCTGGCTCTGCTGTGCTCTGTGGCTTTGCCAGAGAGTTTCTGAGCACGTCTTGCGGTTTGGATCTGTCACCAAGATCAAGCTGTTTAATAAAACAAACAAAGTCTGAACTCCAGCTCCTTCATTTCCTTCTTGCTCAGCCTCTTTCCCCTGGGGAGCCTCCACTGATAAGCAGATTTGCTTTGCTTTTAAACACTGTAGTAATGACTTAAATTTAGCATCCTCAAATGGCTTCCCTCCCCGACTGCAGCAAGTTTGAAGACATATCAGGATTAATCAAAACACAACCTGGACAAACTCTGGTTTGCTTTCTTATTTCACTTTAGTGAGTTTGACCCGTGCCTGCAACACATGGGAAGGATATATTGCAACTGTAGAGGTGTAATGAAATTTGGCTGGCAACATGCACTTAATGATGTATCTCTATTAAAAACACTCTGTACTGATGGATTTCCCAAAACTTGCTGCCTATGCCTTAAAAATAAATTAATAGATGCACATAAAATTGCACTCCAACAGCACATGTATTGTGTAATAACATTGCATTATCTCTAATGTTGTCTCATATTTTCAATTATTTCTCCGTCTTATTCAAGGAGTAGGAGTCTTTAAATGAAATTATTTCATCTGTTAAATGAGAAGTTGGAATGATTTGGGTACAGAGCTCCACCCCCATATACACACACATCTTTTTAATGCCTCTATTTTTTTCTAATGCTCATGAGCACAATCCATCAGAACTGTGCATAGAGGCTTGATTCCTTTTATTTTAAAACCTGTCATCGATTCAGAGGTGCCAAAATTAACCAGTGCAGTTGGTGAATGCCCAGTTGCGTCAGGAAACCAATCTGAGTGGGAAATTGCTACTTATCCACGTCCTGGCTGTCAGTTCTTAAATGCCTAATTCAGTTTTGATAACCCTGTCATTCTGGAAGCTTTGAAGACTTTTAATGCCTGCAAGCCCAAACTTTTCAATGCTTCCTTTCTTTTTCTAAACAGTAAGAGCTTTTTCTATGTCCTTTTCTTTCTAAAGCAGAAGAAATAGCTTTATGTGACTCCTTCCCTAAATATTTGGACTGTTTTCTCAGCCATTTTCCTTATCTTTTTTTTTTCCTTTTTTTTTTCAATTTAACAGAAAATAGCAGAGAAATCCAAAGCTTTGCTTCCTACTGGGCAGAGAAGCACCAAACAGGTACGTTCATGTGTCTTTGTGTTTGACAGTAAGTACAGTGCTAAAAAAAGGCTGTTTTCTAACCCCACTAGTGATGCTGAAGAGTTTGGTGCTCCTCCACTGCCTACACTGGAGCCAGTGAGGTGTTTTTCCAATAGATTTGTGTGACATCTTTGGAGGTGGAGGATACAGGACTCAGGAAGAAAGACTTACATAAGACCTGATTAATTATTCTCTGGTGTTTTTTTTTTCTGTTCTCGTTTTTCCGTTCTTGATGGGAGGTTTTTCTACTCTGAATTTTATCAAAAAGGAGTCCTGTATCCTCTTTCACTGGAAGCTGGGCTTGTAGGCTACATGGAATCACATTCCAGGGACAATTTCATAGCAGGAATTGAAAAGAGTTTTTATCAAACCTATCCCCAGTTTTCAGAGAGGTCATGTATTCTGTTTTCTTTGCCTACATTGCACTGTGGTTAGGTATTATATGCATATGCAAATAGAGCCTTTTTATTCTCTTCTCACCCATATTAGGAACTTTACAATGAATAAATACTATATGTAATCACAATATATACATATATGTTCTAATTTTTATATTCATACACATGCATGCTTTGATTACTCCACATTTATTTTCATATATGTGTGTATTTATATATTTCTGTATATATATATAACATCTAATTAATGCATGTGTGCCTGTGAACATATGCAGCTTATCAAGAGTGTAGAGATATGTATGTGTAAATATATGTGTAAATATATGCATATCTGTGTAGTCTTTCTCAAAAAGTAATGCAAAATACTATCTGTAATATGTGTGTGTGTATAAGAAATCTCCACAGATTCCAAGAGAGGTTTGATGTCAGGAGATCAGTTGGTTGCAGTAAGAATCCAACAGGGTTTAGTTTAGTTTCTTGAACCCTACACATTAAAAACTTGGAGGTATTTAAAGCTGATCTTATGCCACTAAAAAGCAGAATTCTGTGCCTAATTTCAGTGATTATTTCTGATATTCTTAATACTCTTTTAAGGCACAGTCAGCAAATTTCTGCTTTGCTAGTGAATTTTCATCCCTACCTTGTTCCACCTGCTTTTCTACATCCTTCTTCATGTATATAAGAAGTAGTTGTACTTTGTAACATCAATGCTTCTCTGTAAAGAAGGGGTAATGATGCCACCAAAGATGCCACCATCAGGGCAAGTCAATGGACCAAAACTTTAATACTAACTAGATTTTAAGCAATTACAATTCTGCCTTGGAACTTGGTGCTGCTTAGGTGGCTTTAGGTGTCAGTGAAATGAAACTAAGGCACCAAAGGACTGATGAATTTCTTTATCCTGACTGGGGGGTTCCCAGCACCACCTTTGCAGAGACTCTGCACACCTGTGACTTTTCAGCTGTGAGTTTATAAAAAATATACAGCTTATTTTTGTCCACCAGCTGCTGATCTGTGATGAACATGGTCACAAATATCATATCCTTTAGCTGTGGTGAAATCCAAAGTACATTAAATATTTTTAGGGGTTGATGGTTGAGCTCAGAGACAAAGGGGGTCATTTTGTGCAAACTAGTTGTGATTTGTTTTCATGTTGTATTGCACCACTTCTTGGGCTTTTAACCAACTTTGTTAGACTGCAGTTGGTGGAGTGGATTGCAGAGGAGGGAATGGCTCTGATCTTGCCTGGACTACCACATGGTTTCATGGCCATGGCTATTCATAGGATTTGGGAGCTTGCTCATTAGCAGTGTAAATAGGATGGAGTGTTAATTAGTGCCCCTGGAGCACACCTGGATAAAATCAACTTTTGGGGGGATATTGGAAATGGTTGATGACTCTAAGAACAACCTTCTCTGGAGGTGAACAGAATTTAATGGGGGGGGAATTCTCAAATCTTGAGACAAGTAATGTTGGGGTTTGAAGAAAAGGGAGCCTGGAGGAAGAATGGGACAGACAACCCCCTTTGCATTAAACCAGATACGACTCCAACCTTTAAGAGACTGTAGTAGTAACAATCTGGTGTGGGACAGGCAGCAGCAGCAGCAGAGATTGTGGCACTTGCTGGGGTTTGGTGGGATATGAAAAAGGAGGTTGCAGTATGTCCTTGCTGAGATGGTTCTGACTCAGAAATAGGCTTGATCACACCCAAGAGCACATACTTTTCATGCAGTGACACTTGCTTGGACAGGAGACACAAGAGTCTTCCTGCAAACTGCTTGAAAAGGATGAAAATTAATTCACATCTGCTTCAGCTTCCCTATATGTTTGCAGCTTCACGTCTTCTCCACTTCCTCCTTCGAGTATGAAAAAGAGAGACATTAAAAGCACCAAACCTGCTAAAGGCAATGCAGTGGTGGGGTTGGGTTTTACTTATTTTTTTTCCCAGCTGCAGATTCATGAGGACATGGGAAATTATAGTTCCCACAGGAACTGTATCCTGACCACTCTGTGCATATATTAGGGCAGTAATGCTAAATTGTACATGTGTTCAGGGGCTCTGATTTGTGGGTCCTGTGAAACCACACAGTGACTTGGTGCAGATCCAGTCTTGATTCAAACATTGCTTGCCTGCAGGGCTTTGTTCTGTTTTAGTTATACTTTAATTTATTGCAGCAAATTGTAAGAGGTCTGAAGAATGCTTGTTTTTCTAGATACATGTGCCTGTATTTTCTCTTTTCCATTGGTGAGTGGGAAAGATAAGATGTTTGGTAACACAAACCCTAATAATTTCTGTTTAGGGAGTAATTGATTCCCTAGACCCACAGAACAGGTAAAAATTGCCAAGTGAAGCTTTGGGAAAATTAGTTTCCTGCCCATTGTGGTTTGCTGTAAGTACTCTTTAATTGAGTTTATTTGTTTATAAAAGCAAAATAAGAGCATTGATCCAAAATTCCTTGAAGCCTGAAGTTATATAAATTCTTAATCAAATATGTGTTTGTAGGAATGTGTTTGTGTATAGACAAATCGATGAAGTTCTGGAGGTTCATATATTGAAAGACACAACTTTTTACTACACTAAATGATCATTGTTGAACGTGCCTTGTGGCAGCTATTAAAAAAAGCCAAACAAACATTAGTTTCCCTTGAATCTGTGAAAATAATTTTAAATATCCACCTACTGGCCAAAATGAGACCTCAGAAGGCTCATTAAGGGAGTGCACAGGGGAATCCTGGAAAGGAGTTTTCAATTTAGGGGAACTGCTGGTGCAGCAAACAGAAGAGACAGTGGTTGGTGATGTGGCCACCTCTGACTCCTGACTGTGTGTGGAGCAGATGAGCTCCAAGTGCCACTTGTCCCCCTGAACACACCATGGTGCTCCTCCTTCCAGGCAGAGTGCACTGCAGGAGAGGGAATATTTCAGGGGTCCCCTGGAGCCTGGAATGGGGTGGTCAGGGGTGGGAGAGGCTGGACAGCCAAGCAGACGTGTCCTCTTGGGTGAAATCCACCCCACAGTGCAACAATTGGATATAATATAGTATGATGGTGGTCTAATGGCACAGAATAGATTATCCCAGGGAAGTTCTAGCCAGGTGGGGGTTGGTCTCTTCTCCCAGGCACTCAGCAATAGGACAAGGGGGCACGGGCTCAAGCTCTGCCAGGGGAAATTGAAGTTGGAGAGCAGAAAAAAATTCTTTGCAGAGAGAGTGCTCAGGCATTGGAATGAGCTGCCCAGAGAGGGGGTGGATTCCCCATCCCTGGAGGTTTTTAAGGTGAGATTGGCTGTGGCACTGAGTGCCATGATGTGGTAAAGGGACTGGAGTTGGAGCAAGGGTTGGACTTGATGATCTCGGAGGTCTTTTCCAACCCAATCCATTCTATGATTCCATGATTCTATCCATAATATTAAAATAATAAATGATAGCCTGTTGAAAATCCACAACAAAAGCCAATAATCTCCCTGAACAAAGGAGATGAAAAGAATCCTTCTTTTAAATTCTTACTTTATTTTTTTATATTTATTGTGCATCTGACATCATCTGCTTTTGATAGAAAGAACCTGTTATGCCCATGGTTGAATAATTGCCAGTGACATTAAACCCAGGAGAAGACACGACTGACAAGCTGAGGGCTCCTGAGCATTTGTCTCTGGCAGTTCCTTGCAGGAATGGCCAAGTTTCTTCATCCTTAAGGTATCTGTGACATGTCTTTGGGCCACCTCCATCTTTCCTGGATCCTCACTGACCACACTGACCATCTGGCTTAGTCATCTGAGCAGCCTGGTCTGGTGCAAAGTGTCCCTGCCCATGGCAAGGGCTTGGAATCAAATGATCTTTCAGGTTCCTTCCAACCCAAACCATTCTGTGATTCCATACAATTCTATCTTTTTTACCTAATGGAGGAGGAAAATGGGCTTTCTCACCATGTAGATTTTGTGGGTGGTTCCCCCAAGGGAGTGGGAGAAGGGGAAGCACAGCCCTGTTTTAGCAGAGAAATAAGTTTTCAAATAAAAACCACATAAAAAATCTGAACAGTTTTTTTTTATTTTTTTAAGGAAACTTTCCTAGCAATATTTAGAAATTAAAATTATAGTAATTGTCATAGTGTAATGGCATCTCTCTTCATTTCCTGCTGCTCATGGGGAGAGGGAAGGATAATTACTGCTCTGGAACATGACAGTTGCCAAAAAGATGCCTTTGTTTTTTATTCCATAAGCCTACTTGACCCATCTCTCAAAGGTCAGTAAATTATGTTTCTTAGGAGCACAAAGATGGGTAATAAACCTCTATTTGCATATACAGGCTTTTTTTTTCTCCTGACTGCATCAATTTATTCCTGCTTTAAGTGGACTTCCTTCTCACAGGAAGCATCATTTCTTTCTTTCTTCCTGTGTTTATGAAGTTGTTCTTTTTGTGTGATTAGAGTAAAATTCTCATTTTGGGGGCAGCAAGATGCAATCCTTGCCTTTATGGGAGAATAATTTTTTTGGCAATAATATCTGCATAAACTGCATATATGTATGTGTGTGTGGAATGACTTCAGTTATTTGGGCTTCTATTTTTACCAGGTCCTTATGATGGTAGAAGCTGTATAAGCACAGCTACTGGATTGTGCCACCCTGAGGATCTCAAAGGCTCAGCAAACACCAACAGGCTATTTTGACCACTAACTAACAATGAGTTTGTAATGCAGTAGGTGCTCCTCATGCTGGAAATCCAACTATGTTAGAAACTGGCTTCAAAATTTGTGAGAGGTTGTGCTGTGTATTTTCCTGAAAGGCAAAATTTAATTTCTCCCAATCAAAATACACCTTTTGCCCCTACAAATGGAGCTTTTTATTTACACATTTATCTTATTGACTCTAACATCTTATCTTCGAGCTCATCCCAGTTCTAACGTTCCAGACTGGCTGCTGTATCTTAGGAAATCAAGCCTTAGCTTTGGTGATAATTTATCTTGCATGTGTGGTAGTAATTGCAGTGTCTTTTCAAGGTCGTTTGGGATGCAGCTACTCCTGTAAAAAGTGTTATTTCAATAATGTCAACTTTGTTTTAAATGACTGTGCATCCATTAAAAGCCATATTGTAATCAACCCACTCCCCTGTTCCCAGGGATGTCAATACTGAGCATTTAAATCACACGGTTATTTTTTCTTGACTTTACTTAAGTGTGGGCTTTTGTTTGGTTTTTGATTTTTTTTTTTCCTTAAGGCAGTCATTAAAGCAATTTGTTTGACAAAATTTAAATATTTTCTTTTTTCCCCTGCCACTTTGGTGGTGGAGAAATAGATTCTAATAAAGGGATTTCATAAGTGGATGGAAATAGACTCACACCTAATTTTTTCAATTGTTCCTTATATTCTCAAGGGAGGTGGAATCTATTCTAGATGTCCCAAAGTACTGCTCTTGCACTGCTTCCAGTGTGTCTGAGAAGGGAAGGTCTTTCCTTCTTAGCATGCCCATGAAAAAGATTCCAATGGATTTATGGGCACATGTAGCAATGCACTCTCAATATATGGCTTGGAGAATGTCATGCCAGAAATGGGCTGAAGCAGAAAAGCAGCCATGCACTGAGAATGCTTTAACCACTGATGTTTTTAGTGTAGTTTGAATGTACTAAATGTAAAACTGCAAAGTCACTGTCTTCTTCCCAGAAGTCCCTTGCCGGGACAGGGGGCTGGGACACAGATAGTGACCTCCTGTTATCTGGAACTCTCTCCCATTCCATGTAAATCCCCTTACTCTTATTGGCCAGAAGCCAGACTTCCCCCTTGTCCCTTATTGGAGCATTTGAATCCCTCCAAGTCCTTTATAAACCTGTCCCCCTGAATAAACTGCCTCTTTGTTCCTGCCCTGACCTGTGCCTCCTGCGTGTCCTTTCAGGGGGGCTCTCAGGGAGCACATGGTTGGGCTTAGACATTGAGCACACACTTCTCCTGGGTTAATGGATTGAGAATCCTAAACCAGGCAGAAGCACCATATCGTTGCCGATTCCTTCAGCACACAACATTAACGAGGCTACAAGAAACCACACCACCTTAGGCACAGAACTTCACTAACTAACCATTAAACTCCATTTTTTGCCAGGGATGCAGCACTTTAGAACTGTAAAAGATAAAATGAAGAATCCTCCATCTTTGAGGGCAATAAAACCTGCACCACAGACCTTGGGAAAACACCAGTATTCCTGGTGCTGCTGGTGAGAAGGTTTTATGAGATGGCAGGAATGCTCAGGGCTTTATGTAAGAAACAGACCAAATCCTGCTATGTCATTAAAGCAGATAATTAGTGAAGGGTAATGGTGTGAGCTTCCAAAAATATTCCAATCTACTTATTTTACAAAAGAAGCAAAGCCCAAATCTATATAAAGATGAAATGTGTATTACCATGTTTGGGGGGAGTTCCTAAACTGCCCAAACATCTCAAGCACTGTGGATTTTCCTTAGCAATGCCCTCTGGAGTGCCTGGCAAGGGGTCAGCCCACTTTGCTTGGCCGTGTGTGGTAGTGAAACTGGAACCTGAAACTGCCTCTACCAGCACTGGAAAAAAGGACTCACTGTTTATTCACTGGGGTTTGGGTTAGTTAAGTCTTTTTCTTTTCAGTTTGTTTGCTTCACTGTGCGTTTTTCCGACACTTTTAATTGATTTTTTCCTTTTGTTTGAGTGAGAAAGGACAGAGGTTTTTATGTGGGCAGAGGATGAAGGGTTTCTTTTGTCTGGAGCCTCCTCCACAGCAGCTCTGATGCCTCTCTCCTCTACCCCAGCTCTGAGTCACAGCTGGATCCCTCTCCCAATCCAAAGGGTTGTTTTGTCTGGGATGAGCCAGTCTCACCACTCAGCCATGCCACCACTTGCTTTCAGATTCCCAAAGCCTGGGAGACCCTTCCTCTCCCCACACTGGGAGGGCTGTGCGTGGGAAATGGTGACACCACAGTCATGTGGAGGTGTTTGAGGCCATGGCATCAAACACTGTCCCGAGGGTGCCTTGCTAATGGGAGAGAGCACTTTCCCAGAGAGCAGATCTATACTGAGCCCAGATCTATACTGAGCCCAGAGGCTTGCACAGATAACTCAGCTGGTGCCCACATTGTCACTCCTCCACAGCTGGAGACAGCAAATACTTTCCCCAGTGCTTGTGGTGTTTGCCTCAGTCATTGCTGTGCTTTTGTCTCATGGAATCACAGGATGGTTTAGGTCAGAAGGGACATTAAAGGTTATCTGTGTCCAGTCCCCTGCCATGGACAGGGACACTTTCCACCAGACCAGGTTGCTCAGAGCCTCACCCAGCCTGACCTTGAACACCCCCAGGAATGGGGCAGCCACAGCTTCTCTGGGCAACCTGTGCCAGGGCCTGCCCACCCTCACAGGGAAGAATTTCTTCCAAATATCTGATGACATCCACCCTCCTTCAGCGTAAAGCCATTGCCCCTTGTCCTGTCACTCCTTGCCTTTGCACAGGATCGCTCTCCAGCCTTCCTATAGGCCCCCTTTAGGTACTGCCAGCTGCTAAATTTAAATGATATTTCAGGTGCTCATTTCTTCTTGGCAAATCAGGGTCATTCTTGGAGGGGGTCTGTGTGCCTGAAAGGATGGGAGAAGTATTTTTCACCAGTTGCACAAGCTGCAGACATGGTCTCCATGAGTTCTGAATCCTCTTTTCTCCCAAGTACTGCTTTTTACACAGGGAGTGTGGGCAGTTCATGGTTCTAGTCAGCACTGCTGGCACAGATTCATATATCCATAAATATATATGCATAACTCTCGCTATCTACATCTCCATCAACAGAAATAAATAAAAATTTAAAATAAAAATAAATATAAATACAGGGACAGTTGTGGCCAGTTGGATGGACACTCACCTTGCTGGGAGAGCTTTGTCCTTGCATGCAGCTTTTGTGGACAGGGAGGGTCACCTCTGGCAGCACTGCCAGAGCTCTGCTGACAGCAGTATAAGAGGAGAGCAAACACAGGCCAAGATCCCAGAGCTGATGAAATGTAGGCTGGGTCTGCAGGACGTGTGTGGCTGAGATGGCAGCACTATAATTATAAAAAATGAATAAAAAATCTGAATTTGGTTCACTCTGTGGGCTTGTCTCTACTGTATATTGCTTTTTTTTTTTTTTTTCTGAAGCATAATGATATAGGATGTGTTTCTGCCCACTGCAAGTGGGAGTGGTTTGTGCTGGTGTGAGGGGGATGCTCAGATAACCCTTCCCACCTGCCCTCCTTCATCCCCACCTTCCAGAAGTCGCATTGCAAAAGTCTAAATTGACTTTTGTCCTGGCAAAGATCATGCAGCAACTGGAGTAAGTAATGGGAAACTTTCCTGAGTGTGTCACCTTGCTCCAAAGTGAATGCGGTGTTATTTAATACATTTAACCCCCCCATGGAGATGGATTATTGAAAGGAGGGAAATTCTATTCTTCTAAACCCACTTTGATGGCTGCATTTATCACATGATTAAATGGGGACAGTAGTGGTATTTTCCCATGAAAAAATTGTGTTTGGAAATATGTTAACTCTTGCTTCACCAGGGGCAAGACAGAAGGAATATTTAGTGACCTTTCTGAGACCCATTTTATTTGTTTTCAGGGTTTAAATAACCGTTGGTATATCCACCATAAAATTTAAAGGCATTTAATCCCTTTCACTCCTGTGTAGAGGGGAGTGCAGTTCCCTCCCCTATTCAGTATATTACCTGTGAAATCATAGACTCATGGAATGGTTTGATTTTGAAGGGACCTTAAAGCCCATCCAGTCTCACCCCCTGCCATGGGCAGGGACACCTTCCACTAGCCCAGGTTTCTCCAAGCCCCATCCAACCTGGCCTTGGACACTTCCAGGGATGGGGCATCCCTTGGTTCTCTGGGCAATCTGTGCCAGGGCCTCCCCACTCTCACAGTATTTTTTTTCTTCCCAATATCCAATCTAAACCTACTCTCTTTCAGTTTTAATCCATTCCCCCTTGTCCTGTCATTCTGTGCTCTTTTAAATTGTGTCTCTCAGTCTTTCCTGTCAGCTCTCTTCAGGTACTGAAAGGCTCTAATCAGATCACTCCAAAGCCTTCTCTTTTCCAGGCTGAAAAATCCCAATTTTCTCAGCCTGTCCTCATAGCACAGATGCTTCATCCCTCTACCCAACTTGGTGCCTCCTCTGGACTTCCTCCACCACCATGTGAAGCTCCAGCTTTTTGCACATACCAGCCCCCAAATCGACCTGGCATGGTAAGGCAGACTTGCTGCCTCAAAGTCTTTCAGCTGGTCACAATTATTCCTGATTTTATGAAAACACAAGGAAACACATCATCACACTTACATTTTTGGCTTTTTATTCTGTTGCTTAGTGCTGAAGCCCAGCTGAAAACCGTAATTCAAGTTTGTATTATTTTTGCCAAATTAAACTTCTGCTGATGTTTCAGTTTGTTACAGAGTTTCATCTTCACTTTTAATGGTAACCCAGGATGCTGAAATGCCTTTGGAGTCAAATCATAAAGCTGGACATATATCAGGGGGGTAATTTATATATATTTTCTTTATGAAGCACAGTAGGATCTGTAAGATAAAGCATGTGCTGCAGATAACGTTTCAAGTAGTTATTTTTGAGCTGATAGCAACAGCCTATGTGATAAATAAAATAAATGTGTTCACCTAAACACAGGCAGAGGTTCTCCATTGTAACTCTCACAGACTTGTCAGTTTGAGAAGGTTGTGTAGCAAGTCATTCCCTGAAGAGACTTTTTCATCCAATTGTCCAGTCTGAAATGAGATGGTGTTTCACAAACTATGCCATGGGCAAACCCTAATGGAAATTCCCAGGATATGCTTCCACAGATGGGAATGGAATGGAATTGGAGCTGCTGTTCGTGCTGGGTCCTCTCTAAGTTGAGTTATTCTGTGATTTCCATGAATGAAAAGACTGAGCGACGAGTCTTGCTCATCCTGCTCCTGTCAGAAGGAAATCAATGTTGCGTGCCTGGTACCTTCTTAGCATCTCCCTTGTCCCTGTTCATCCCTGTGAAGTGCTAATGAATCCTGGGGGAAGTGATGCAGCCAAACCTTCACAGACATTCTCCTGTGGGTGTTCCCATGGGCAATTTGTCATTTTGGCAGCAAGATGACAGGACTGCATCTGACTGATTCCCCTGCAGTAACACAGCAAAGCTTTGCGTTGTTCCCTTCATTAATCCCATTTAATTAGATCTGTGTTACCATGTGATACCCTGAGATGACCATTGAGCAGTTGGTCACCCCAGTGAGACTTGCAGCAAATGGGTTTGGTGTAAGACGACTTTGTCCCTCAATCAGTTAAGCCTCAATCTCATCTTTGTCTCTCTGTGCTCAGCTTCAGTGTTGTCTTCTCTAGATGCTGGAAGGGAGCTGGGAATGGTATGGCAAGGAAGTTTTTACCTCATGGGAAATGGAAGTTGATCTTCTGCCCCTGTTTGTGCAACTTCCCAAAGCCAAACTCGCACCATAGACTGGAGGTGCCCAATGTCCTCCTTGGCATAGAAATCATGTCTTGGAGAAACCCATAATGGATATATGGAGAAACTGAATGAAAATGAGACAAAAATGTGTATTTCCATGAACCCAGTTGTCCATGGGGCGAAGATGAAGATCCTGCTTTCAAATCTGTGCAAACCCTGGGTGTGTTGTGAGCTGTGGTTTTTCACACCTCACTAGGAGGAGGTGAAAAGTTTCAGTATTTTATTTTCTGCCTTTACTCAGCCTGTGAAGCTCCTGAATGGTCATAAAACTATAGAGATGGTTCCTAGAATTTTAACTCAATATTGCACTTGACATGATTCAGTCTCTTCAGCTGCAGTGTTTCCTGCTTTAAGAAGGATTTCTCCCTCCCACTTCCATTCCCACTTCTCTTTCCCTTTCTCGTTTACTTTCCTCTTCCTTTTCCCCTTCCTCTTTCTGTATGGGGTTACATTTGCATGAAGAGCTCAGCAAGGACATGCTGAGAAACACAGATAATTGCTCTAAAAAAAACCAACAAAACCAACAAACAAACAACCCAGCAAACAAAAGCAAAAATCAAAGCCTCTGCTTGCAATCAGAACTGATTTCTGGGCGAGAGGGGAAGGTGTTTTCTCCAGTTCTGTGCCCAGCAGTTTGTAATTGGTTAGATGATTTAAGGAAAGAGAATGGGAACGTGGCTTTTATGTGCAGCAGGACATAGTGACCTCTTCTGGAAGCTGAGCCCTGGAAAGTTTGATGGCCCTATGGTGGGAGCTGCTTCGTTGACCCCTGTATTTAAACATGATTAAAAGCACCACCGAAGAGTCAGGCACAGGAAAAAAAAAAAAAGGCACCTTTTACAGTAGTTGGTGGGGGTGGGGTGAGGGAAGCTGTGGATGCTGAACACTTTGGAGTGCCATCTGCTGGCACAGGACTTGGTCTGATACAGGAGCCTTGTTTTACAGTGCTCAGATGAAAACGATGTCAGAGAAGCCTTAATGAATCACTACAAATGAGGAGAAACTCTCCAAAGAGCTGGGGTGAAATAGAATGTTTTATTCTGTTGAGGAGAGTCCCTTACTTGATTGAGATAACCTGCTCCGTGTCCCCACTCTGTACAAGGTAGAACATACATATTCAATAGAGTTTAAATAAGTAAATGTTATTAAATAACTAATGATTTGTGTGTGGAGATTATCTATCTATCTATCTATCTATCTATCTATCTATCTATCTAGATATCTAGATATCTAGATATCTATCTAGATATCTATCTAGATATAGATATAGATGATATATAGATATAGCTATAGATATAGATGATATAGCTATAGATATAGATATATAGATATACATACAGATATAGATACAGATATAAAACTTCTCATTTTCCCAAGGAGGAGAAATTTGAGCTTTAGTTCACATCTACTTGGAAGCATCAGGCAGTTTGCTGGTTTTTAGTCTCAGTCTGGTTCTCATCTTTAGTGGAGCTCACAGAGCTGTGCAGGTTTTCTGTCTACCCAGTTCACATCCCCTTGGCACCCCAAAGGTGGATGTAGGTCTTGCCATCAGTGTATCTTGCTCAGGCCCAGCAGGGCCAGGAATGTGTATCTGTTAAGTGGCAGAGAGTGACATATCCCTGGCGCAGCATGGGGTGCTGCTAATCTGCTATTTAAGAGTTTTAAAAGTTCAAAATTATTTAAATTAACAGGAAAACTCAGTCAGAGAACAAGTAGTGGTTATATGAAATTCACCTTCCTGCTCAGAGCTGCAGGCAGTCTCAGACTGGGAAAACTGGGGCATGAGGAAGTGTTTGGCAGAAAAGTAAAAAGGGGAAAGGGCTTTTTATTTAAAGATAACTGTATTTTTGTTTAAAAACTTTGATGTCTGATTTTTTTCTTTTGTTTTTCTACCTCTCATTTAACAAAGATACATTTGCATGTGGGATATCATATGTGTTCTTGTCCTACACCAATCCTGCTTATTTTGAGATGGATTTTATTCTGAGCTTGATAATATCCAACATTGTACCAGGTTTTTCTCCTCCTAGTACTGCTTGTTGCTTCCAAGCCTACAGGCATTGACCCCTTGTAGACACTTCAGTTCACACAAAATCCCTTTAGTCACCCTTTTGCCTCCTTTACTCTCCCCTTCTGCCCTCTTGAATTTCACAGGTCACCGGTGGTGCTTTTTTCCCCATCTAAGGTGTGAACAGGCAGAAAACATTGCAGAATGTAAACTGGCCACCAAAACATAATTACAGGTTTTAAAAAGTGTGCTTTGGAGGTTTGTGGGCTATTTTTGGAACTGCTTTATTAAGCTTCTTTGTTTACGAACCAGTGATCGTATGAAAGACTTGATATGAAAAAGGAAATTAGTTGGGAAACCTTCCCAAGCTGAATTTTAGAAGATTTCCCTGCAGATCACAAGCATTTTGCAAACTGAAATATTTCAACTCTTTAAGGGAAAGAACCCATCCCCATTTGTGGTGAGGTGACCCTGGTTGCCACCAGGCACTCACCACTCTGCTCTGTCTCTCCACTCAGCTGGACAGAGGAGAGAAAATACAATGAAAGACTTGTGGGTAAAGACAAGGACAAGGGAGAGATCACTCAGCAATTACTGTCACAGGCAAAATGGACTTGATTTGGGGAAATTAATTTATTACTAATCAAATCAGAGTAGAATAATAAAAAATAAAACCAAATCTTAAAACATCTTTCTCCCACCCCTCCATTCTTCCTGAGCTGAACTTCATTCCTGAATTCTGCACCTCCTCCCCTCCCAGGATTGCAGGAGGATGGGAAATGGGTGTCTCTGATGCTCCTTCCTCCTCACACTGGTCCCCTGCTCCAGTTTGGGTCTCTCCCATGGGGTACTTTCCTTCGGGAACAGGCTGCTCCAGCATGGGTCCCCCACAGGGTCACAAGTCCTGCCAGCAAACCTGCTCCAGTGTGGGCTTCCCTCAGGGTCACAGCCTCTTTTGGGATCCCTCTTCTCTGATATGGGGTCCTCCGTGGGCTGCAGGTGGGTCTCTGCTTGCCATGGATCTCACCATGGGCTGCACCACGGGCTGCAGGGGCATCTCTGCTCCAGCACCTGGAGCACCTCCTGCCCCTCCTTCTCCACTGTCGATGGATGGTGAAGCTCCAAAAATAGCAGCGTGGGTCCTATGCTCCAAGAGGTACTATGGCCGAAGACTTGAAGTATTATCAGCTCCTTTAGGCCGCCTCTCGAAGCCTGGGATGGCTCCCCCTGCACCCAGCCCGGCGCAGCCCCCCAAGGAAGGACCACACTTGAGGCTAGGTGGCAACAGAAGAAGCACATTTATTGGGGGTGCACCGGCTTATAAAGGGCAGCATGGGACTTTCTAGAACTTGGGCGGGGAGATGGGAGGAGCGAAACATTTCATTGGGTGGAATGACAATTAGGAGGAGGGAGGAAGGAGGAGTGGAGGGAGAACCAATGGGGGAATGCTACCAAATATGGAAACTGGTGCAATGCAGTAAACCGGGGACCAATCAGGGACAAGTTGGCGGGAAAATGCCCTAAGGGTTTGTGGGAAGAAGAAACTTGGACAGGGAATGACTAAGGGAAAATGAATAGGGTAGACATATTGGGTGTATAACAATTAAACTGGGGAGACATCAATATAACTTCTAAAACCGTCTGTCCTTATCCAGATGCTGCAAGACCTCTCCATTAAGCACAGTTGGTTCCCAAACTTCCACATCCTTGTCAATCCACCATTTGTAGTAGCGCTGCCACTTAATAAAGTCCTCATCACCTTGCTGTCCTCCAACACTCCACAACCAGAGTGTTTCTCTCAGACATTCTCACTGTTTCCCAATGTCTCCTGTTGGGCATTCTTTTTCTCTTTCTTAACTATGTTACACCAGAGGTGCTCCCACTGATGGGCTCAGCCTTGGCCAGCGATGGATCCATCTTGGAGCCACTGGCACTGACTCTGTCAGGCATGGGGGAAACTTCTGGAAGCTTCTCACAGCAGCCACCCCTGTAGCCCCCCCCAGCTACCAAAACTGTGCCATACAAACCCAATAAACCATTTTACAGAAAAGGCAGAGGCAGGATGGAGATTGTAGGTCATGCAGCAAGTTACACTGAATTCAGCAGATTTGCCTTTGTCACTGTTGTAAAGACAAAGTGTTTGTTTCCAGAGGAACCCATGGCAAGGATTATCTGCTTTGCTATATTCTTTGGGGGTTTGTTTTATTTTTCATCATTCTCAGAAGGAAATGGAGTTTGGTGGGTCTGTGTGTTTTTATTAAGAGGAATAGGTTGAGTAGCTGTCAAAGGCAAGGACTTTTACATGCAAAGAGTCTGCAGCATTTATGTGTATCATGGGTATGTTTACCCACTGTTTAACATGGAGTATTAGGTGTGGGATTCAGAGTAGACCTGGCAAGTAAAGTCAGATAGTTTTGGATAGCCCCTTGGTGAGGCTGAAACCTCCTGTGTGTGAGAGCAGAGGAACCAGGCCATGGTGTTTTCATGGTGTGGGGGTTTGAAGAACATCCCGTTCCTCTCAGTAGGGTTGTGTTGTCACTGGCCTTTCTTACAGAGCAGCAAAGATGGAAGGGAGAATGAAAGTATTTCAGAGAGATTCATTTTGTATGACTTCCTCTTCATGAAAGTCATGTAGTCATTGCAGACTGACGGGAGCTCATTTTGCAAAAGGAGTGATGTGCTGGATTTCTCTCTTCATTTCCTTGAATTTCTACTGAAAAGCCAAGGAATGAGTGAGGTATTTCATATTTATCCCCATCATTGCATTTAACACCTCAGAGCTTTCCTTTTGATATCCTCTGTTAATTCCCAGCATCACAGCAGGAAACAAATCAATCTCCTCGTTCCCTGCCGCAAATATTTGGGGATCAGGTTACTGATAAGCTCTAAATTAGCTTTCATAGTTTCAGAATGCAAAGTTATAGATGAACTTCCTTCCATACCATGGCAACTGGTTCCTCTTGGCAGGTTACTCCACTGCGTATGATAAAGATGACTTTGGCTTCATTTCAGGACAAGTGATGTGAGAAGACTGCTTGTCTGCAGAATCTTTTCCATCAAGAAAATTCCTTGCACTATGATTCACTCATGCCATATGTGGAGGAATAAAATTCTGGGTGAGATGCATGAAGGAAACCCCACAGGAGACGAAATGATTTGACAGCTGATCCGTAGAGCTCTTTCAGCCACCTCTAAAGAAAATGCTGTGATGTCAGGATCAGTGTCATTACACATCTGGGCTTGACTCATCTGCTACAGTGAAAGAAGAAAGAAACCCAAAGAAATAATTAAAGTTCATTATTGCATGTATATGAAATAGCATTATTAAAGTATCTACCCCACATTTATTTATAACCCTTCTTCCTGACAGAGCCTGACATGTTTCACAAACACCACTCAATGATTATATATTCTTTGCCCAAAATCTGAGGATGTTGCTCTGCATTCTATTCATCACTTGTTCAGTCAAAATTTATGTTCCTGCACAATCTGTACGTTTTCTGAGATCTCTTTGTGTAGGTACATTACTCATGAGACCTACCAGGCATATTTTAAATAAGTCGGGGTGGAAGGGCTCAAATTTCTTCCTGAGGAAGTCAAATTCTTCTGAAGAGTGTGGGACGGGGCACTGTCACTGCACGACAGGGTGAGGCTGGAGGAGAGTACCCCCATCCTCACTACAATCCAAGAGACATCTTTTGTGTGGCAGTATGGAGTTATCAATGATGACACTTACTCAGGACAAGTGAACTAGTTTTATTTTTCTCAGAAAAATTCCTGGGACTTCAGGGTGTGTGCAATTCTCAGAACCTTTTGTAAAACTCACCCAAGTGTAGTTTCCCCCTTTTCTGACCAAGGAAGTGACTGTTCCTCTGTACTCAGCCCTGGGGAGGCCACACCTCAAATCGTGTGTCCGGTTCTGGGCCACTCACTGCAAGAAAGTAAAGGAGGTGATGGAGCGTGTCCAGAGAAGGGTAATGGAGCTGGGGAAGGGTCTGGAGCACAGGTCTGATGGGGAGCAGCTGAGGGAGCTGGGGGAGCTCATCCTGGAGCAAGGAAAGGAGACTTCACTTTCTACAACATCCTGGAAGGAGGTTGTAGCCAGGTGGAGGTCAGTCCTTTCTCCAGACAACCAGTGACAGGACAAAAGGAAATGGCCTCAAGCTGTGCCAGGAGAGGTTCAGGGTGGACATCAGGAAGAATTTCTTCATGGAATGAGTGGTTAAGCATTGGAATGAACTGCCCAGGTGGAGTCACCATGCCTGGAGGATGTTCACGAAGCAGCTGGACATGGCACTGGGTGCTCTGGTTTAGTTAACAAGGTGGTGATTAGTCAAATGTTGGACTAGATGGTCTTGGAGGTCTTTTCCTACCAAAATGATTCGGTGGTTCTGACAAAACTAAAGTCCATATTAGTGTCCTTGGGAGACTGGCCCAGGACATACCTCAAGGGCTTGTCTCTCAGTTATGATCACAGTGGTCTCACCCCCTCCATTTGCCAAATGAGACCTGAAAATAGATAGAAGAAGTATGGATTAGATGTGTGGCTCTGGTCTGTTGGCACGGCTGTGTTTGAGCTGAGCAGCAGCAGGGGGAACAGCATGGGCAGTGGAAGCAAATAGAGAGACTCCAGCAGAAAGGTAATGTAAATTCATCAAGGACTTTAAAATGCTGAGCCAGATCGATGCTCCTTTACTGATGGAAAGTGTCACCTCCCTCAGCAGGCAGTGTCAGTGGTTCATGGGAGCTTCCCATGGAGACAGTCGGTGTGCAGCCAACAGTTGTGATAAAATATGCAGTGCTGTTGTGGACTCAGTCACCTTCCACAGCTTGGTATAGAAAATACATGTCCAACACTGCCTGTGCCAACAATTTCTTCACTGAATATAATCTCAGGTAACTACAGAGTTTAGTATTTATCTGGAAAAAAAGGTTTTGCCAGTCCTTTCTCTTTACCCCTTTTTGTCTCTATTATTAGAAGTCCTCTGTGGCAAGAAAGTTTCTTTTCCAGAATGTGGGTAGAATGATGTTTTTTCTTCAGGAATATGTGACAAATACTTCTCCAATACTTATCTATAAATGGGACTTCCTGCTGCCCCAGTAGTTGATTTGTATATGATAACGAAGGAGCCACAACAGCAATGTGTGGGCTTCTATCGTGGATGGGTTTGGAAAGATCCCCTGTCTTCCTCCTCCCATTCTTCCTTCTGAAATGTACCAGCACTACTGAGGGTTTCAGTCCATGTGAGGAAGATAGATCTTCAGAGGGTCCTATCTCAGACCCTGTCATACCTGAGGGAGAGATCTGTGCAATCGGATATTTTTGGAAGCAACCTGGATCTGCCTTTGGCTTCCTTTCAGTTCAGTTCCATGCTTGTTTTTACTCTTTGTCCCACTCTCCCCTTTCCTGAATATCTCTTGTGTTCTTCATTCACTCCTGCTGGTCCCTGCTCTCATTTGCTTAGAATAGAATAGAATAGAATAGAATAGAATAGAATAGAATAGAATAGAATAGAATAGATTGGGTTGGAAAAGCCCCCCAAGATCATCAAGTCCAACCCNCCCCCAGCTCTCTCAGCCTCTCCCCACAGCACTTGTGCTCCACTCCCTTCTCCAGCCTCCTTGCTCTTCTCTGGTTCCGCTCCAGCCCCTCAATATCCTTCCTGAACTGAGGGGCCCAGAACTGAACACAACACTCAAGGTGTGGCCTCCCCACGGCAGAGTCCAGGGGAAGGCTCACTGCCCTGGGCCTGCTGGCCACACTACTTTGGATCCAGGCCAGGATGCCATTGGCCTTCTTGGCCACCTGGGCACACTCTTGGCTCCTGTTGAGCTTCCTGTCCCTCAGTCTCCCCAGGTCACTTCCTGCCTGGCTGCTCTCCAGCCACTCTGTGCCCAGACTGGAGCGCTGCAGGGGGTTGGTGTGGCCAAAGTGCAGGACTCGGCACTTGGCCTTATTGAAGTTGTCCATCTTCCTCTGTCACTGTCTCTCATTTCCCCCGTTATTCTCTTCATGACATACCCTTCTGTTGAATTCTTGACAAAGAATTTGAGAGTAAATAGCACTGAAACCATTTCCTGGTGACGTGTTCCCCTTTTGTAGTGTGATATGATCAGTTACATTTCTGCCCATAACCATAGGATTAATATTTAAATTGTGCTTATTGACATAATGATACCTAGTGTGAGACTAACAATATAAATATGCCTGAGGAGCAGCTAGGAAAACAAGATAAGAGTGTCTCAGTTCCCAGGGGACGTACACAAGGTGGAGAGTAATAGGCAACATTACGAATTTTGCTCATCAACCATTTTTCAATGAAAGAGGATTTAAAAACTGTAGCAGTTTTCAGTGCATTAAGTGTGCAGTGCTGAGGCAAACTGGGATTAGCTTGTGTAGTTACCCCATATTGTAGCAAACTACCTCTAACTCAGGCTCAGTTTGTGAAGTTCCTCCCCTCAGTGGACCCTGTGGAAGTGCAAAGTGTTCTCAGCAAGTGTTGCTCTCTTTGTACTTGAAAATTTAAAGAGATGAAAGTTTGAAAATTTGGCAGTTTGAATGGTGAAAAAGAATCTGTTCCTACTTGGTTTCCACACTGTCCTTCAGGAGAACAGAGCAGCCTCCTTGGAGAGAAGTGTAGCATCCTTCATAACTCAAAAGTACAGTGTCATGCTGGAAAGTAACCAGCTGAAATGAGACAAAGAGGTTCAGAACAGGAGCCACTGAATAATTAAATACCATACAGATAAATAAAGGTGGAAATAACTTTTGGACAGTCATCACGAGGAAGATAAAGGATCAAAAAAGATCCCATTAATATCCGTGAAAATTTTGCCATGACCTTCACTAGGATCAAAATTCAAACATCACCAACTAAATCCCAGGAATTATAACTTTGCTGCTGATATTCTATTTCTTGGTCAGGGTCCCTCCTTGTGACATGAAAGGTGAGCCTGGGGCTTGGGAGAGGGGAAAGTGGGATTTGTGGGGAAGATAAGTTTTGCATAGTAGCTTCAGCACTGCAGTTCATCCTGCTTGGTCCATGTTAGGCCTCCCTTGACTGGTTTAAATTAACCTTCAGGATTCTTCTTTCTTCTCCCAGATTCTGGAGAAGCAAAGACCTCTTGTCCGACCCGAGCACATTTCATGGATAGTCTCCGTGTCTGTTCTATAGACTCTATAACATCTTCAAAAGACACAGCACTGAGCATCTGCTTTCTACTCTCTCCCCACCACTGGTTTGTTTCTAATGAAATATTTATTAAGTGAATGATATTTGCAGTCAGAGAAGGAGATAATTCATGCAAGCAATCAGCTCTGGGTTAACTGGAGAATGAAAATGTCTTGGACCGTAGCAAAAACTCATAATCAAAGGGCTCCCCAGCTATCCATCAAACAATCAATTACTGTATCCATTAGTCCCCTTTCACCACACATTAGAACAATTTACTAGACATGCTAATGCTCAGGTCATTGCTCCTTAAGGATGAGCAAACAGCAGAGGCATCTATCAAAGTTTTGATGCAGTGTGATCTCATGCAGTGGGAATATATAGCTTAGATCACTTCATATTCTCGTGGTATTATGAAGTCTATTAAAGACCTGGTGTGTGAGGGAGATGCTGGTTGCCTCCAGATCTCACCAGCTGAAGGAAACTTGTCAAGAGAAATCCAACATTTCACATGCTTCTGCCTTCTGTGGGATGAGACAGAAGGTCATCCTGGGAGAAACATGAATAAACAAACTGCACGTCAGTAAAAAAGAAGTGATTTGTCACTTATTTGCTGCACTGACCAGATAATTGTAAATGTGTTTTCTAGCCTTGCTTGTACCATTTAGGGGGAAACAGGATTTTTTGGGAAGAGGGAATCCAAGAGTCAGACCCTGGGGCAGTACCCCAGATCTGTCTTGCCTCACTGGCCTCATCCAATGCCTAATAAATCTTGTGGGAACTCCAACCATGCATGGTTTGAACAGAGGATCTCTGTTAGTTATTCCACGTGTGAATTGCTGTGTCTGAGGGCAACAAGACTCCTTCTGCAGGTAATTGAGAGAAATAAACACATCTTAGTGTAACCAGCTGAGCTAAGTAGGATAAATGTTCTCTGGGGAAAGAATAATAGTCGGANTCAGTTTGGTCTTTTTTTCCATAGTCTTCCTTGGCCACACCTGGGCACGTGTAGTGTAGGTCTCTACTTCCAAGCCTGACGTTCAAGACTCCCTTTATAGTCTAAGACACAATCTCATGTTAAGTAGCTGTCAATCTTTTTAATCTGGAGAATAGGTCTCTTATCTCCATTGGCTTTATTGACCATGTCTTTATTGATTATAATGGGAGCCTTAATAAGGAGCTTGGAGGTCAGTGCTTCCACTGTGGGGATGTAAAGCTTGGAGAGGTGGATTTCTGGCAGTTCAACTTGGCTGATCAATTCAAACAAAGATATCTACTGTCTAAACACCTCAAATTGGTGTTAGGAGAGATCCTTACGTGTCGATACCACCAGTCCTGAGCCAGTGTCTGCCTAATTTATCCCTCTTTCTCTGAATGGCACTTGATACCTGCTGGGACAAACTGGCGGATAACTTTAGGTATCTCTCTTAACAGGATGGAGCTCCTTGGCTCTGTGGGCAGTTTAGAGCGCCTTAGAAATGCAGTGGAGAAAAGGGGGAAAAAAAATGAAGGGCATAACTTTATTAGGTTGAATCACCTTCTGGAGAAGCCATTGTTGCTGTACTGAGTAGACAGGGAGAAGAAGGAGATAAAATCCCTGCAATCACCCTTCCTGTAGCTCACTGTGATCCCTTTCTGCCCCCCAAAATTCATGGCTCCTTGGGCAGAGAGAGGGGGCAATGCCCATGGGTGTGTGCCTGCACCCACCTGCACATCCAGGTGTGTTACTGAGGAGCTTCTTGTGCAGTGAAAACTCTTGCTTTATGTGGTAAAAAACTCATTTCCACACACACAAAGGAGCACCAAGGAACAAAATGGTATATACTAGAAAGTACTGTGCACTACTGCATGCACAGCTTGAGGTGCAAACTAATCTTTCAAGGAATAACAGAAAACTGTCATCTTTCCAAAGAGAGAATCCTCTTCCAATGGCAGAGGTCTGTTTAAGGGAGTGAAATATGATTTTAATTCAGTCAGTGTGTCCAAGCCTTCCAGAATCAGTTCATTACTTCTTTATTACTGGAGAAGTGGAAAATTATCAGATTTGAGTCCTTGGAGACTCAGTCAAATAGGAAAATTATCAAGATGCAACAAGTCAACCAACCAGTCAAAGGGCCCCACAGCAGTTTTCAGAGAAGACTCAAACATGTGGCAAAATTCCTCCTGTGTTTGGCTGAAAGTTTCCAAGAGAAATATATTTTTTATAGCACAAGCAATGAAGTCTTGGAGTTTATGGCTTGGGAAGGGTATTGGTATATACAGAGAGAATAAAAAAGAACAAGAACAGGGCAAGTAAAATAACATGAGGTGTATAGTCTATAAACATCAGATGAGAAAATGAGGGAGCTAAATTAAATGGTCTTGAAGAAAGTATCAATAGAGACATGATTACAGTCTATAAATACTTTCAAGGTGAAAATACAAATGAATACCAGGTGAATTATTCAGAGAGTTAAATGATAGGAGCCAGAATGGCCTGATGGAAGGAAAGAAACATGTAGGTTAAGTGCTAAAACTAATAAAGAACAGTTGTGTGGATGGTTAATGTCCCATCAGTTTGGAAAGTCAATAGCACAGTTAAAACAGGAGTAAAATAAATAAAAATAATAGTGCAATAAAAATCTGTGGTAGAAATTATCTGAATGTTTATCTGTGGCCTCTCCTGCCTGTGACACAGTTAAGACATTGTCCTGATATTAACTGGAAAAATGCAGAGATTATGGACAATTTTGTTACATGTCGCGTTCTGGAGGCGCTGAGCTGAAAACCTTTCAGCTTTTTTTTTTTTCTTAATCCATTCCCTGAATGTTCTGCTTTGGAAACATTTTAGGGAGCTTTTCAGTCCTCAGAACCTGTATGTTAATGGGGCGGTGTGGGACTGAATTCCTGAGCTAAGGAAAGGTGAACATCTCGGTGAACATTTATCACCGAGACAGCATGGAACACATGAGGATAATAAAGCTGCTCTGCTCTGCTTTCCTTCCTGGCACTTCCTATTTCTTGTCACCCTTTGGAAGGTTAGATTCACTTCATCTTGCCCTATAAAGAACTCATGCAGGATAAATTAGCAAACTGCCAAATTCTTCCTATTTCATTCTCCCTGGACAAACTAAGTCAGGGGTAAGATTTTCTTCCCTGTAGCAACACTTACACTTTCTATTTTCATTATTTCACTTTGCAGGCAGTTTGGTACCAAATACACATCTGGGTCTAAATTTCCCTAATATCTTTAGTTTTTCTTCCTTGAGACTTTGCCTAGATCTGTAATAACTATATCACTATTCCTGAGGAAGAACATAATTTTCTTTCTGCTGTTATTGTGTTTTTCTTTAAACCAGTAAATATCCTGACTTGATTTGACTTGAAATTCAAATTGTCACTCTTTTTTTTTTTTTGAGATTGAAGCTCACATCCTCCAAATCAAGTTGACTAGTTGTTAAATATTTTCAGTAAAACAATGTCCTCTGATCCATGTCAGCCCTTGCTGCCACAGCAAACAGAAATCAGGGCAATAATTTAATTCCCTTCAGCTGAACTCTTATTTTAAGGTTGTTTACAGGTTGGGAGATTGGACTGAGTTAGATTGGGATTGTTACTGGTCAGGAGAGAGAACCATCACCTCCTCCTGCATGGAAGTGTCTAGGACAGGTGGGAGGAATGGCCTCTGGGAAGGTCCCCATTGATGTTTTGGGACTTTAGTAAAAAATGTGATCTCTATTACACTAAAGGTATCTCTTTAGGAACAAATGCTACAAACCTTTTGATTGTAAAAGTGTCTGTTTAGGCTCTGCAGTGGAGTGTTCTGCCATAATTATACACTTAGGAATACAACACCACAACCAAATCCTAATTTCCAAGTATCTTTATTTCATTGTAGCAGTCCCAATTGGATGATTGTATCCCATGAGCTGTAACATCTGAAGTTTGGAGGAAAAGGGAAAAAAAACCCTCAAAGTCAGGTTGAAAGCATGAGGAGGTAATAACAGGAAATCAATTCTATGGTCCCTCAACATAAGAAAGTCATGGACCTGTTGGAGTGTGTCTATAGGACACGATGAAGATGTTCAGGAAGCTGGAGACAGGCTAAGGGAGTTTGGATTGTTCAGCCTGGAGAAGAGAAGGCTCCAGGAAGACCTTAGAACTCCTCCCAGTGCCTGAAGGGGCTCCAAGAAAGCTGGAGAGGGACTTGGGACATGGGTCTGGAGCAACAGGAAAGGGAGAATGGCTTTAAACTGAGAATGGGCAGAGTTAGATTAGATATAAGGACTGTATTTACTGTGAAGGTGGTGAGACACTGACGGGTTGCCCAGAAATCTGCGGATGTTCCATCTCTGGGAGTGTTCAAGGCCAGGTTGGACAAGGCTTGGAGCAACCTGGTCTGGTGGAAATTGTCCCTGCCCATTTCAGGGCATTGGAACTGGATAATCTTTGAGGGTCTTTCCAACCCAAACTATTCAGTGACATGACTGATTTTGTAAATTTCTGGGGTTTGGATTATGCACTGTCAGCAGTGACCTCCAGCAGATACGTCACTTAAAAGAGACCAAGGAACTTGCTGCCTAGGCAGTTCAGGATCAGAGCACACAGAAACAGTAGTTAACATTGGAAGAAAGCTACTTGGTCTTGCTCAAGCCCTATTTTGTTGTCTAAGCATAAGGAAAAGCCCATAAAGACTGTGCTCCCCTGACCCTGGTTATTTTCGTGGCTGAAGAGCAACAGCAGAACCTCCACAATAAGCACAGACAGATGTGCTCGTTCAGATCCAGCTGAAGTGGCTGAAAACACAACTCACTTAAACTGTGTTGGGATTGTCTTCATGGCTTTCCTAAGAGGACAGGGCTTATGACTATTCTCAAGGCCATCCCTGGAAAAAAAAAAAACAGTAGAGAAGTGTCCATCCACCTGATATTGAGGCCACCAGCATGTAAAACTGATGTGGCATAGGGGGATTTCACAGAAACCACATGCCAGGTTCACTTGCCTGGACTTATCCTTTCTTTCTCTGAAGAGGGACTCTAAGAAAGGAGCAAATCTTCAGTATTACCTGTTTTGAAAAGCAGCCAAACACTATTACATGGTCTTTGTTAACAATTACTTCTTCCATCGTCTTCAGTGTCTTTGCTTTCCTAAAGGTCATTTTACTTGAGATGCTCAGGAGAGCTTGAGCTGTTCAAGCCCTTTAAATGCTTCTGGTCCTTGTGAGTGGGTTCACCAGAGGTTGACCACAGGCCTTGTCCCTGATCCATTACACTTGTACAGCAGTGCTGGTAGATAGCCCTAAATAAGATTTTCAGTATTTTCATGTTGATTTAGTTAATGTCTCCTGTTTCACTGCAGGCATCTGCTGGTTTGTATCCTTTCCCCATTTTTATTTCCTCTGTTTGTTTTTTAATTAAAACCAAAAATGTCCTGATGAAAAACAATTAAAGGTTTGTGTACAGTATTAGTGTAAACCTAACAAGCTGCTGCCTGCAGTCTGGGGTGGATCAATAGGCTTTATTGTAGTGAATTCACAGGTAAATTAAAAAAAATGTGGATTTACATGGCATTGAGGAAGTGTGAACTTTTCATAGAATCATAGAATTATAGTCTGAGATTGAGGAACAGTATCATTGAATATCTCTCCATTTTACAGCCCATACCTTGTCTGCATTCAGAATGCTTCCATTACTGCCCAAATTACAAGCAAAATCAGAGGCACCTTGTCTCCACCCATCTGGAAGACAGTGGTGAGTGGTCAGTTGATGGTAACAAGGAGACAAGATAAGGTTCCTGCCTTGTGACAGTAGGGTCCGTCTTTGTGGGAGAGGAGGAGAAAAGTAGGAGCTTTGAGTGGCAGCATGGGAGAACATCTACAACTTTTGGCACCATTCACAAAAGAATCATAGAATCAGTTGGGTTGGAAGAGACCTCCGAGATCATCAAGTCCAACCTTTGGTCCAACTCCAGTCCCTTTACCAGATCATGGCACTCAGTGCCACGGCCAAGCTCACTTTAAAAACCTCCAGGGATGGTGATTCCAACACTTCTCTGGGCAGCTTGTTCCACTGCCAGATCACCACTGCAGTGAAGAAATTTTCCCAGTTATCCAATCTAAACTTCTCCTTGCACAACTTGATACAATTTCTTCTTGTCCTATTTCTTGTAACCTAGGAGAAGAGACTGAACCCCACCTGGTACAACTTCCTTTCTGGAAGTTGTAGAGAGCAAGGTCTCCCCTCAGCCTCCTTTTCTCCAAACTAAACTCCAGCTCCTTTAGCTGTTCCTTATCAGACTTGTGCTCCAGACCCTTTCCCAGCTCCATTGCCCTTTTTGGACACACACACATCCATCACATCATGTTACCAGCCTGTGGTAACCTGCTTTTTGTTCTGAGTTACTGCTGAAAATAAACTGCTGTGAGCAGGACCAAAGTGCTGAGCATCCTTTGTGATGGAAGACAGACCATTTATGTCCTGATGCTGGAATCCAATAGACAACAGAATTCTGCTGAGAAAAGCCTGCAGGGGAAAATAGGTTGTTTTCCTGCAGAGGGATTGCTGTTGTCCCAGTGTAGGTCAAGCCTGTGCTCCAGGGTTTTTCTCTGGACAATCTTGGCATTATTCCCAACTCCTCCTCAGCTTTGCACTTGTGAGGTCCCACCTAGAGTTCTGCATCCAGCTCTGGAGCCCAAACACAAGAGCAGTGACCTGTTCGAACGAGTCCAGAGAAGGCCATTAACTTGATCAGAGAGCTCGAACAGCTCTGCTATGGAAATGAGCTGGGAGAGCTGGGGCTGTTCATCCTGGAGAAGAGAAGGCTCCAGAGAGACCTTAGAGCCCCTTCCAGTGCCTAAAGGGACTCCCAGAGAGCTGGAGAGAGACTTTGGACAAGGTCATGGAGTGAAAGGACAAGGGGGAATGACTTCAAACTGAAGGAGATCATGTTTATATTAGATGTTGGGAAGAAATTATTTAATATGAGAATGGTGAGGCACTGGTATGTGTTACGCAGAGAAAATCTGGACACTGAATCACTGGAAGTGTCCCAGACTAGGCTAGATGAGGGTCTGAATAACCTGGTCTAGGGGAAGGTATCCCTGCCCACAGCAGGGAGGTTGGAATGAGATGATTATTGAGGTCCCTTCCAACCTCAACCATCCTATGATTATACCATTATTCATAATGAGGCCAGAGAAGAGTATTAAGGCTGGTGAAAGGACCTGAGCACAAGTCCTATGGGGAGAGGCTGAGAGAACTGGGGGTGTTTAGTCTGGAGAAGAGGAGGCTCAGAGGTGACCTCAGCACTGTCTGGAACTCCCTGAAGGGAAATTGTAGCCAGGTGGAGGTTGGTCTCTTCTCCCAGGCACTCAGCAATAGGACAAGGGGGCACGGGCTCAAGCTCTGCCAGGGCAAATTGAAGTTGGAGATGAGAAAACAATTCTTTGCAGAGAGAGTGCTCAGGGATTGGAATGGGCTGCCCAGAGAGGGGGTGGATTCCCCATCCCTGGAGGTTTTTAAATGCAGATTGGCCGTGGCACTGAGTGCCATGATCTGGTAAAGGGACTGGAGTTGGAGCAAGGGTTGGACTTGATGATCTCAGAGGTCTCTTCCAACCCAACTGATTCTATGATTCTTTTGTGGATGGTGCCAAAAGTTGTAGATGTTCTCCCATGCTGCCACTCAAAGCTCCTACTTTTCTCCTCCTCTCCCACAAAGGTGGACCCTACTGTCACAAGGCAGGAACCTTATCTTGTCTCCTTATCCCTGTTACCATCCACTGACCACTCACCACTGTCTTCCAGATGGGTGGAGACAAGGTGCCTCTGATTTTGCTTGTAATTTGGGCAGTAATGGAAGCATTCTGAATGCAGACAAGGTATGGGCTGTAAAATGGAGAGATATTCAGTGATACTGTTCCTCAGTCTGAGACTCTGAACATTTCCTTGGACCTTGAGCTGTCCACTGAAACCCTGCCAAAGGCCAGTAACAAAAAGAGATTTAAAGATTGATACTGATGAAGTTTTGTGGGAGTCAAGCAGCTTTCTAAGAAAAAGCAACTGAGCACTCCAAAAGCAAAACACAAAATACAAAAGCAGAAAAGCAGTCAATTCCTTGAAAGAAAAAGACATACTTTTTATTTCCAGCATCTTCCTACTTTTCCACTGCTCCAGAGTGGGACTGTGCCCATGCTAAGGGTTGTCTCTGCTGCAGGAAATCAAGCTGAATTTGTCTCTTGATTCCATGTGAACCCAGAAAAAAAAAAACAACAAAAGACATCTTGCTTTTGGGGTTTTTTTGGGGTTTTTTTGTTTTTTTTTTTTTTTTTTCACTAGATGTGTGTTGGGGAGTAAGGCAGTGACTCATCCTCCCCCTTGTTTGCCTCTCAAGCAGGAACCTGCTCACCAGCTGTGTGGCACATATGTTGGGAGGCAGACACAACACTGGCCTTTCTAGACAGCCCTGATGTGTCTGTGAGTTCTTTCAAGCGTGATCCATTTACACCAATGCTGGGGCTTCAGCTGCTTGGGGAGGGAGCTGAGCAGGGCAGGTTTGTGCCTCTCACCAGGATCCAGGGCCCATGTCCAGCACAGCTCTCAGACAGCACCACCAGCCAGAATGTGGTGCCAGCAGCAGAGCTGTGCAGAGACAGAGAATTCTGAGAATGGAATACAGACAGCCAGGAAAGGGCAGGAACAGCTTTAGGAATGTGCTGCCATGCTATAAAAATACCAGTGACTGCTCTCCTTGCTGACAGACCAAAAGGAATGTTTATCCACTTGCTCTGTGTGTATGGAGATGCCACCTGAAGGTGGTGATAGCCCAGGCTTTGGGAAGAATGGGTGTAGCTTCTTTAATCAGGCTGAAGTCATGCAATGAAATGGGTTTGACAAGAATAGGATGTCAGATTACAGAGAGGGGAAGTTTATCCCTCTCTTCACTGATGCTGTTTAGCTTCACTCACATCACCATGGGATCATCCATTTGCATGGGAAGTAATCTTGCCAAATCAAAAGGAAAAAAAAAGAAGGACTGGAAATAGGAATAGGATTGATGCCAAAGAGGTTCCTGATTTTTGATTTTTCACATTTTGTAGATTTTAGGAACACAGTAGATGTAACACTGTAGATTGTAGTGGGTTAATATTTAGCAGCTTATAGTATAAGGTCCTTTCTATCTCTACACCCTGCTCCAAGAACAGGCCACTAAGATCTGCCAATTATTTAGTCTCATTCTCAAGGTGCCAGATTAGAAGCTATCAGAGAGAACATAAACACAGAGCAGAGTGACCCGGGGCCCTGGAGAGCGTCCAAAAGACCTTTATGTGCTGAAGAAGAGGAGGAGGATGAAGACGGAGGGTCCCGGCAACCCCAGCCCCAATTCAACAGGGGGTGGGAACTGGGAGGGGACAGAGGTGGAACTGGACATGTGGACTGTAGGGATTGGATAGATTATATTATAAAAGCTGTAGAATCAAAGCTTGCTTTAGCGTGCGGTGATGTATTCCTGGATGAGCGGGGTTGCTCATTAAAGTAACTACCCCTTATCTTATCTCCTACAAAACTTGGCTCAGAGTCTTTCTTACAGACTTACGGCAACAGATAAACTGCCTTCCTTCAATAATGCAAGGTGAAAATACATGGCAAAATACAGCCCTCAGGATCAACTGGAGTTTGACCTAGAAGTTGATGATCTCCATGAGCAAAATGAGTGTCAGCCCCAGCATCTAGGCCTGGTAGGAAGGACATTCCTTCTAAATTTGGTCTTCACTGTGGGGTGGAAATATGCTGTGCTTCTTAAAAGCACCTCGGTTATCAGAGAGCTAAACCTCAGGCCCTTGGCTTATTTTCTTTTTCTTCATCTACCACAGACAGGTCATTTAATTCTCTCTCCCTGAGTACAGTAAGATCGACTCTGAACTCAAGCAGCCCTAGGTGATGAGGTCAGGATTGCTCAGAATGAATTTGGCGAAGTAATAAAGTCTTGAAGGAAAATTAAAGAAGAAGAAAACAGTAGGAGGTATGAACTGGGTACTCTGTTACTGAGTCTCTTCCAGTTCCAGGAAACTGAATAGATTTTCTTAGTCCTCATGACTGCAGAGACCTGAACGATTAAATGTTAAAATGCTGAAAAGTGAACCACCAAAATAGTTTCTGTCACCACGTTTTCCTTAAAATTAGTAATTTCTTGCAAATTCTGTAGTAGGAAACGGTAGAAATGGTGATTTTCTTGCTCAATTTCATGTTCACATTATTCAAAAATAAACACCTTGATCGAGGGCAAAGACAGAAACACATGAAGGATTCTAGTTAATTTAAATAAAAATACACTTCAACCCCTCCCTTTATGCTGATTTCCCCACCCTGGATTTTCTCATGCTACATTGGAGCAGAGTAATCAAATTTGCATAAGTTGAAGAAAATGCTGAGTGCATTTCTGTATTTTGCCCATGTCAGTGATGCAGGAAGGATTCAACATACCCCACTCCAAAGTCGCCCTTCTCATGATGGATTTAAATGTGGCCATTTTTGAGTGAAAAAGGGGCAAAAAGGAAGAGCAGGCAATGGCTGATTTGTGATTCCTTGTGATGCATTTCTTTCCCAGTTTTTGTGGGAAGCTCCTCTCCTAAGATAACAGAGCTCAGATTACCAATCACTGCTGTGATCTTCTGTGTGAGAGATAATGCAAAGTTGTAATATCACTATTTCACTCCTCTAAAAGATTTAGAAGCCCCAGGCTGCTTGTTCTGTGCCTGCCTGAGGCCTTTCTACCTGTAATTGCTTTGGGCTTTTGCTTGGCATGATACAGCTCTAAATCTCATTGAGTCTGCAAGGTTAGTTGTTTTGAAAGGATGGTTTGGGGAAAGATCATCTAATCCGATTTATCTGTCGTATTAACCTGGCTGTATATCGTGGGTAGTCCAGCCAAACTGGCTGCTCCGTGCCAGCTTTGTCCCAGACAGCTTGGAGTGCCAGTGTGAGATTAAAAATGTGTCAGGCAGCGTAACTCCAGCAGTGCTCTGCACCCTGGTCCTCCATGTACTGTATTTTATTGATCTTTAATGCAGACACTCCAGCCTCATTATTCCACATGCAATAAAATGTGAATCTCTGAGCCTGCATGCTGGTGAGAGTAGGATATCCTCATAAAGCCTTGCCTGGCTGTTTAGATGTCTGTATGTACTATAAAGCAAGAGATAAACATCTCTGCATTTGCATTCTGTTTGAAAGCCTGAGCCAAAATGTTACCCAAGGAGATGTGCTGGTTTGCAGGAGCTGTGGGAGGTGTGTGCCTTGCTGCTGAGCTGGCCATATCCCTGCTAGAGGTGCAGAAGGCTTCTGGAGATTGGAGAAGATGGAGGAACCAACCCTGCTTTATTCCCTGAGTCATAGGAGAGCTTTAAAATACTGGTTTCAGGGTTGCAGGAGATTCCCTTGGAACAACCTGCAGTCTGTACTGCAAAATGAGCTCAAATGAGTGAGGCTACTTTTACCTGTGCTCTTATAAACTTGAGGTAAAAAGGAGTTTGTGAGCTGTCTCCAGGCAGCCTCCAGTCTTGCTGTCAAGTGATGCTGCAACTGCTTGAAATGACCATGTGACTGCAGTAGTAGTGAGAAAAAAGAAACTTGTGTTCCTTCTTATTCTCCAGAATTAGTTTTTCAGTCCAGTTAGGAGACTTCTGACTCAAATTCTACTTGTCATTAACCAGGACCCAGATCCCTTTCCACAGAGCTCCTTTCCAGCCTCTTGCTGTCCTTCCACACTCGAACAGTGCCAACAGTGTCACATCCCTCCTGAGATACTGTGTTAGTGTCCTCTTCCCATATTTTCACACACAGTCAGGAGTGAAACCCTCCAGGACACAAATCCTGGTTCAATTTGTAGTGGAAGGAGATGGTGTAGAAATGAGTTCTTGTTGTCTGATTTCAGGATTAGGTCCCTTTCTCTGCTGCCTTCATGTTGAGGTTGAGAGTGTAAGTTTGTGACTGTCTTCCTCAGCCTTCATTCTCCTCTCCCTGTGGTGTGCCATTCATCTGGTGAATGGAATCTGTAAATCCAGCTTCAATAAATATTGATTATTCCCATCAACTCTTACAGTTCTTTTTGGAGACACTGTGAGAGGCCCATCTCATTTCTCACCTTTATTATCTGTCTTGTACTAACCTGAGCTGGAGGGACCAAAGTGTTTGTCTCCCTGTTTCTGTCTGTTGTGTAATTTTCTCTACAGCTTCAGGTTTTGATGAGGATTGGAAAAGAAATTTTGCTTTGAAATCACGAAACATTTCACTGACACTCAGAGCCATTTGTCATCCATTTCCTATCAACGTTTCATGCCCTGAATTTCTGATAAGGGAACAATCTTGTAACGGGTGATAAGGATTGACATAATTGAGGATAGAGATGTAACTGAGAGGGGGTAGCAGGACACTCCTCCTGCAGCAGGAGATCCTGTGGCTCTCTGAAGATGAGCTGTGAAGGCTGGTTGGTGTTCTGTTAGTGGAGTTTCGAAGCTTTCTGCTTCTGGGTGGAATAAAGATCATATGGAAAACAGAAGAGAGGTCATTTCCATCCTTTGCTTGGTGATTTTATGTGGCAGGGTTGTAAAACTTGTGATATTCTGTCCCCCCTAATATATATATAAATGGGGAGAGAGGCAGGCAGAGGGTTTGAAGGGATTTGGTTTCGGAGGGGTCTCAGACATGCCACTTGTGATACAAAGATTTTACTGCTGGTAAAGTACAGACACTGGCAGAAGTTGTCACCATCCAGATATAACCTCTTTTCCTTTTCTTTTTTTCCCCCCCTTTTCCTATCAGCAGCTGCATACAGCATCTCCCAATTGGTAGAATAAATCTGATAAAAAAATGTAGTTGTAAGCAGCAATGATTTTATCCTAGTGGAAAGATTTTATCCAGCAGGAAAAATGTTGTGCCTGGGTATAATTTTTCAGATATGATGAACAACAGCATAGTATGACCCTCAGTCCTAAGGATTTAATTTTAAAAGAACTACTGAGCATCTCAGATATACTCAACTTTTTTCTTCCCTATCATTTTTTTTCACAGGCAGGGCTCAGTTTATAGATACATCTTGACAAAGATCTGCCACAGGCAAATTTCAACAAAAGAACAACTTCAAACACATCCAATTAACAATTTATGAAAGGAAATCCAACAGAAAATTGCAGAGAGATTCACAGGGCATAAAATTTGGCACTAAATCAAATTTAATGTGGAAATGCCTGCGTAGGGAGTTATGGCCCCTTCCAGTGCATTGTCAAAGAGAACTTTATCTGTGGAGGCTCAGTGAGTGCCCTCCATCAGATCTTTTCTTGCTATAAATAAAATGTTTTGTCAGACATGGCAATGAACATAACTCAAAAGGGAATGAAGACCACTGATAAGCCAAGCTCTGTGCAGCTTTCAATCACCAGTATTAGAAGTGATTAGATTTCTTCACACTTTCAGATCTAGGATTTGTTCCCTTTATCACAGAAACGAGGGACTCTGTACCATGGACAGCACAAAATCACTTTTAATTCGTTAGCACAGCACACAGACCCTGAAAGCAGGTCATGGTGACTGTATTTAATATTATTATGGAGCCATTTTTCTGTCTGGAAGGAAATATCAGCCCCCCCCCTTCATCCTGTTGTTTACTGATTTACTCATTCAGCAGCCGTGGTTGGATATTTTCGGAAGATGTTAAGGATAAAAACTCGTGTAATTGCCTTCAGCAGCTCTGAAATTATCTTAGATCACTACTTTGTTAAGAGGAAAAGATCTGTGTCTAGACCATTACCTATTTAAACACATAAATGGCTGGTGTTTGTAAGAAATCACTGAGCAGCATCTCTTGCAATGCACTATCTGAATAATTTGGAGGGCGCTCATGTTATTTACAGATACCAGCACCAACTAATAGAGTTGACACAGGCCAAAATCAAGCATATTTGTGATAAAACTGTGTTATTCTATGGACTAATATAATTTGAAGAGTTGTTTGCTGTATTTCTGGCTCTCCTGTAATTCCTGTGCTCCTACATCAGAACAGGAAACATTTGAGCACTTGTAGATTTGATATTTTCTGCTGCAATTCATTGTGCATAGCAAAGCATGGTTTAAAATATCCACTCATGCATTTAGGTCCGTGGTGCTGTGTCTTTGCAGTAACCACAGTGGACAAGTTTCCTTAGAGCACTTTTGCTGGATCTTCAGAGGGTCAGACACTTGGGCTCTTCCAGCCTCCTGGTGATGTGCAGTAGAGCTGCCTCTGCTTGTCTCAGCCCACTGGTGAAGATGAGAGGACACCTCTGTCACTCCAAATGAAGCACTAGAAAACTCCAAGGGTTGTTTTTCTTGACTCCATTAGTACATGCTGTTGGCACTGAAATGCTTTGCCAGAGAAGTTAGTGTCCAAGGCACGCAATAATTACTGAATAAAACTCCCCCAGAGTATCTTAACCCTATTCGAATGCATCTTTTAAGGTGTAAATGACTTTTCAGTCTGATTTTAAATTACGAATTTTATCCTGTAGCACACCCTTTCTCAGTAGAGAACAGATCCCTGGGAAGCAGAAGGTGAAACAGAGTAAGACAATAATAGCACAGGTTTTCCTATGTTCATATTTGGAATGATACTTGACTGCTGCTGAGTTTTCTCTTTCTCTCTGCTTCTTCCACCACCCCACTGCCTTCATTCCCTTGGGCTATTTTCCTTGTCTTCAACTAGGTATGATGAAAACAATTAAATAATTTTGCAAGACAAAGACTAAGTTTAGGCACATACAAAAATTCTTTGGTTTCTAAATACAGAAATTGCATACTTCTTAAAGAACTGAAGAAGAGTTAGAGAGTTACAGAAGAATTTACAGATGCCTGGTATTCTTCAAAGTTTAACCAGCTACAGTGTCTAAATGTGTTAAATATTACCCATTTCTCAACACCTCCTCCACAGTTCCTGCAAGGCAGATCTCCAACCCAAAAAGCCAGCAGGAAAACACCTTTGAAGTGATTTTTTTCCCCTGTCATTTCCCTGTTTCCCTCACAATTAATTAGGTTTGTCAATCTTGCCCTGCTGATTTGGTGTTATTTCCACTGCGATTTCACTTGAGTCTTCCCAGTCCTTCCAGTTCTCCAATCCTGTGTCCTTCCAGAAAGCTGCCCAATGGCCTCAAATTCTGTTCCCTATGTGGGAATTCAGGACAATTAATATTTTTGAAGATTTATCCACAGCAAGACAGCAAAGACCTTTATTTTTCAGGCACAACTCGTTGAAAAGCCCCAGTGTTTGTGCTTCAGATACAACTTAATTACCCCCCTGAGCACTGGTGCTTGTTTTCTCCTATGGCTTGCAGAGACTCCAGGGACATCGAGGTCAAGAATATTCTGTGGCCACTGCCATTTCTTCTTTCAAATTCAGAGCATCAGAAGCACTTGACTGTTTTTTTTTTTTATTGTAACTGTTGGTGGGGAGTCAAAGCTCAGCTCAAGAGCCAGTTAGAGGATCATGAGCACTGTTTGAAGTGGAATACTCATGCAGTTGCAGGGTTGGAGCCTTCAGGAGTGTTTCTTAGTTTAGAACTTGAGCTCAGCCTCCAAAGCAACCTTGTGTCAGTTCATTCACTTGGAGTCCAGTCTAGACTGAGCCCAGCAAAGGCACAGAAACTAAAAGCTGGGAAAACACCTTCTTAAACCTTTGCCCCTACCTGCAGTGCAGATTCAACTGAATCTTGAACAAGTGCTTAAGATCTGGATCTGAATATAAGTGCAGCTCCCAAAAGTAGTATGAACATCTGTAACTCCCTGAAGGGAAGTTGTGGCCAGGTGGGGGTTGGTCTCTTCTCCCAGGCACTCAGCAATAGGACAAGGGGGCACGGGCTCAAGCTCTGCCAGGGGAAATTGAAGTTGGAGAGCAGAAAAAAATTCTTCACAGAGAGAGTGCTCAGGGATTGGAATGGGCTGCCCAGAGAGGGGGTGGATTCCCCATCCGTGGAGGTTTTTAACCTGAGCTTGGCCGTGGCAGTGAGTGCCATGATCTGGTAAAGGGACTGGAGTTGGCCCAAGGGTTGGACTTGATGATCTCGGAGGTCTTTTCCAACCCAGTCGATTCTACGATTCTGTGATCTATCTACCTAGAAAATGATATCTGAGGGCTTAAAAACATGTTAAAGGCTTTTAAAAAAGAGAGACTTGTTACACGGGCAGGTAGTGATAGGACATAAGGGGATGCTTTTAAAATAAAAGCAAAAAGATTTAGATTAGATATAAGGACGAATTTCTTTACTCAGAGAGTGGTGAGACACTGGTACAGGTTGTCCAGAGAAGTTCTGGGAGTACCATCCCTGGAAGTGTTCCAGGCCAGGTTGGACAAGGGTTGAAGCAATCTGGTCTAATGGAAGGTGTCCCTGCCCATGGCAGGGGATTGGAACTGGATGGTCTTTAAGGTCCCTTCCAACCCAAACCATGGTGGGATTC
This sequence comes from Sakesphorus luctuosus, assembly GCA_013396695.1. Taxonomy (NCBI): domain Eukaryota; kingdom Metazoa; phylum Chordata; class Aves; order Passeriformes; family Thamnophilidae; genus Sakesphorus; species Sakesphorus luctuosus. Next base: position 147,828 of record VWZD01001752.1, read on the forward strand.
TGTGACTCTGTGATCTGATGTGTCAGCAAAATCAGACCACTCTACAGAGTGAACACCACGGACCTGTGAGTTGCTCCAGCTGATGACTCTGCAGCCACGTCACTGTAATGATTTCCCCTTTTATGAGCTGTTTTGTTTATCTCATAAATGGACAAGATTGGATCCTTTGTTATTTTGAGAATTGGAAGCTGGTTCATAAAGTCTTCCAGACAAATGTGTTGGCTTTCTGTGTGCCTGAGAAAGTGTCTAATTCCAGGAGAAATTACAGGAAAATTAAGCAAGGCAAATGTGTCATTTTTCAGATGCATGTAAATGTTTTGTTCTGTCAGAAGTGTTGGAAATTTGAAGTTCCTTGCTGGGGCTCAAAAGATCTGACTTCAGGTCCTACATATCCTTTGAGACTTGGAATTCTTCTTCCCATGTCACTTGCTCTCCTCCTCTTCACCTTTCTGCCCTCTATTACATTAAGGTTTTCCTTTCTCACACTAAGCCTGGGGAAAACTGGATGACATTTCCAATTCCTTTGCTTTCTTTCCATTCTCCCACCTCAGCAGAGCCCCAAGGCCCCCTTCTCTGACCTACCTGATGACGAGAAGATCTTCAGTGGAGGAGATGGCACGTGGCAGAACCAGAGCCAGGAGCAAGCCCTGCTCTCGGAAATCACTGAGGAGGATCTGGAGGCCATTCGGCAGCGGGAAGAGGCCATTCAGCAGATTGAGGTCAGTGACCTTCTCCCATCATGGATCTGGGGGTTGGAATTGCAGATTCCTTGTGTTGTGTGTGGTTCACATGAAGGAAATGCTGACTGAGGTTGCTGCCAGTGCAGTGTCACTAAAAATCACAGACTATTCTGAGTTGGAAAGGACCCACAAGGATCATCGAGTCCAACTCTTAAGTCAATGGCCCATGTAGGGGATTGAACCCATGACCTTGGCATTATTACAACCAAGTTTTAACCAACTGAGCTAAATGGGAGAGATTATCAAGTGCTTCTAAAAACAGAAATCAGTGACAGAAGGACGAGTTGGAAATCCACATGACTTGTAATGGGAATTACAGGAATTAATTGATGGCCATGGGCTGATGGTTGGGTTCTTTTCAGTGAGTCTTCCCTAGCAGAGTCTGTAGGGAGGGAGTTTAAGCTGAATTCCACAGCAAAGCAACTTTTCTTGGTGCACATAAACTTGAAACTGGAATTTGTCACAGACAGGAAGTATTCAGCTTTACCATTAGAGAGAATAATAGGTATACAGAAGGAAATAACTTGTTAACCTTTTCAAATTATTCAATATTTAGCTGTATCAAAAGTATTTGGACATCCTTGGCGTAGTTAAAAGAAGATATACTATTTTTATTTCCTTTTTTACCTAAATGCTATACAAATGTGAAATAAAAGGAACAAAAAGAGGCCTGAATAAGTTAAACATCCCACATTTTTCTTTTAATACTTCTCTTTTCATGCTTTTGAGAAACTCTTGTTACTGAAATTTAAGCGATAAATGGGTGAAACAAGAACATGGTAAATCTTTCTAATTTGTATGCTTTTACAGGCCTAAACTCAGGGTGAACCAAAAAAAAAAAAAAGAAGATGGCTTCAGAATAATCAGAACATTTAATTAAGGCCTATACTTTGTCCTTTAATTGGATTGTGCTAATTTTATCAGAATAGATTTTGGTTGCGGTACAGCAGGAATCGTGATTGAGTTAAGGGAGCAAAAAGGGGACACTCACTCCTGCTCCAGAGTGGAGCTGTGAGGCTGTGACCTCTGGTTGCAAACAGTGATGGGTACACACCATTCACCTCCCTAAGTAAGAAATGTTGACATTTTTACAGGAGGGGGTTGAGATCAGTGTCTGTTTAATTTCGGTTATGGTTCTCTGAACAGAGATGAATGTGGAATTGTGTCCATTTCTAGGAAGGAAATTGTTAAGGAATATTCTCACACTGAGTATCTTTGGCTGTGAGTTGTCTTTTCATACTTGAGTGATCTCATTCCATCCACCAGGACAAACTGTAGGGAACTTTGTTGCAAAAAAAATGCATGTTTTGTGCTGTACCTGCACTTCAGAAGGGATGGTAAGAAACGTGTTCCTGAAATGATGTTGTGGAGATAAAACAGAACTGTCTGGACACAATCCTGTGCCATGTGCTCTGTGACAACACTGCTTGAGCAGGGAGGTGGGACCAGATGACCTTCTGTGGTCCCTTCGAACCTGTCTCATTCTATTTTGTGATTTTGTGACGCTTTTGTTTGAAATACAGTCAGTGACTTTTTCTTTCTGTCTTTATGTTGCCCCTGCCCCTCCCAGAAAACAAAAAAACAGATCTAGTGTTTGCCCATGAGGCACTGGGGACTGACCCCAAGCACACCAGCTTTGGAAAACCAAGAGGTGCAGTCGTGTCTCCTCAGAGATCTTTATGTTGCTTCTTAAATCCCTTTTCTTTGCCAATATCTTCTATCTCTGCAACCATTTGCCCTGGAGCACATGGTCATGGTGGGGTGGTTGAGGGGACTTAAGTGAATCCACTCACAGCCATAAATTACTTTTTTAAAAATACCACACTCATGTGTTGTGCAGGTTTTGTATCTATTGATTTGATCCTTGATCCTTCAATACCTTTCTGCCTGATCTCTGAATAATTTACTCAATATATACAATTAATGATTGAGTCAACTTAAGCAGTTAATGTTGTTTAGGGTCTTGTTTCCCAAGAATGTGTGCCCTTTCCTTTTACCTGTTTTTTTTGTTTTGTTTTTGTTTTTGTTTTCCAGCCAGCTGTGTGCATTTTGCTTTTCTCTCCAAGATCCATGCTCATCCTGTAAGGAGGGCTGCATTCCACAAACATTATTCCAAATGTAGCTTAAACATTTCTCTTGAGGAGGAAAACATTTAGGACCGATGGTATTTTATTTAACAACTCTTTTGAAAGAAATGTAATGAAAATGAGGATTTTTGGACTGCATTGTACCTCTGCCCAGCTGCATTTTAATAAGCAGATGGTGCATTTTAAATAAGTTTCACTGTGTTTTGTTTTTCTGTTTGTTGACCCACATGAACATATTTCTTGTGGAAGGACTCATCTTGCACATTAAAACTTCCCTGTTTTCAGTAGAAGTTGTGGGTACACAGAGAAGGGATTCACTGTGCTCATAATCACCATAACAACTTTTTCCCAATGTCTTCAAAACCAGCGAAAAACCAAGAAGGTTAAACCGAAACATTATTCTTAACTGTCAAACACAACTAATAAACTAAATTTATTGCCAAACTGATGTATAGCACTTGTTCTGCTTTGATCTTTGGGGACCAGAATGAAGAATAGAACTGGGCAAAACTTACCTTATGCAAGTAGATTGGTCTCACTGGGGTTTTTATGTTGCTGTGTATCCCGCATGAGAATCATGTAGGTCTTGAGCAGCACAGAAGAGATCACAGAGCACTGATGGAACATCATAAATTCTGGGATTACACACAACTTTGGAGGAGCTCATGGTGCTGGTCATGTGTTGTGTTGTTTATTTTTTTTAAGAGACATTGAATTTTTATACTGTTTTTGCAAGAACAAGTATAGAACCTTTTTCACTGCTAAAGAAATGAGAGAATAAATTCTCTTCCTGTCCTGTGTCCTGAAAACCAGATATAAAATCATGCCCATTTTCTTAATGTTCCAATTACTTTTTCCCACTTGTGTGTTTTCCACACCTCCATAGTCCCTTCAGAGGTTCAGGTTAATGGAACATTGTTCTCTCTCATGGACATCCCTCGAGGCTCTTTGCAGCATTCAGAGTTTCCACCTAGACAGATAACAACCATGTCAAAAGTTCAGCTGGCTGTTCATTTTATTTAAATGTGCTACTTTTGCTATTGCTTGCAGATTTAAACCAGAGAAGTCTGCAAGGGAAATGTCTCGCCAAAACCTTGCATTTTGGATAAAGATCTTTATTACTTGGAAATGTCAAAATCTGGTAGGACACAGCAGCCCTGACACAAGTGTTATTTCTTAAAATATTGCTTTGAACTGTTATATAAAACCTATTTTAACTTGAACTGTATTGGCAGTGAATAATAGATGCCATAACAACTTTATATATAGCACTGTAAAATGTGCCATCAGAAATACATGAGCTGAACTGTGATGTGCATTGTCAGTGCTCAGGGCTGGCACAAGCTCTGTCACAGCAAATATATAGAATTTAGTGTCCTGTGCCTTTCCTTTGCACCTGTGGTCATGTGAAAAATGGGAGGTGATAAAAATTGGAGAAGAAATGGATACCCACTGAATGGAGAACTTCACAGAGTGTCACCTGGTGACTGGAAAGATCTATAAGAAAGATGCTAAAGGCTGTATTGATTCAGAAAGCCTCCAGTGATCCTCCCAATGCAGACAGCTTCTCCAGAGCTGGTGAGAAAGGAAGAGGAGAAAAAACCTCTTCCAGACCACTCCATCATTTGCTTGGAGTCACCACCAGGGACTGACCCCAAGCACACCAGCTTTGGAAAACCAAGAGGTGCAGTCGTGTCTCCTCAGAGATCTTTATGTTGCTTCTTAAATCCCTTTTCTTTGCCAATATCTTCTATCTCTGCAACCATTTGCCCTGGAGCACATGGTCATGGTGGGGTGGTTGAGGGGACTTAAGTGAATCCACTCACAGCTATAAATTACTTTTTTAAAAATGCCACACTCATGTGTTGTGCATCCCACCTCCTCCACAGCCCTTTGTCCTTTCTCATCCCACCGACTCTGTGCTTCCAAGACTGTTCACACAGGAGTGGGAATTCTCCTACCATGAAGAGTGGGAAACAACCTGGTCTAGTGGAAGGTGTCCCTGCCTGTGCCAAAGGGGTTGGAACTGGTTTCTCTTTATGGTCCTTTCCAACCCAAACCATTCTATAATTCCATGACATCCTGAAGAAAGCAAAACACATCATCAGAGTTGCATTTTAGTTGATGCTTCTCCTGGCAAAAGAGAGGGGGAGATGGATAGATTGTGGCAACAGGTGTGAGGAAGATGCTGTTATTTTTAGGAGAGGTTGTTCCCTCTGGGTCGTTGCTGAGGAATGTTGCTGTTTGTTCCCTGGCTGTTTTGAAGAGCAGTGAGAGATGGCAGCCTCCACTCCTGTCACTCAAGTGTTTGTAGGCAGACAGAAAATGAAACACAAGAAAAATAAAACAACAAGAAAAAAGCCCTACAGAGTCTGCCAGAGTGTGTTTGTTAGTTCAGACATGTTCCTTGTTCACTCATTACTACGTTTCATTTCTTGCTGAGGGGTATTTTTGGTAAAATCTTGCAGTTTAGGAGGTTTAGTGTGAGCTATTTTATACCTTTCATCAGCTTCAACCGTCCAAGGTTTTGACTTATGAGGGCTCTGCCTGCCTCTTCACAGAGACTTTTTGACTCAGAGTAATGTATAAATAACACAATTTCATGACAAGCACTGTCAGTGAACGATCTGGCACCGTGTGAGTGTCAAAAGCAGCATCTTCTCATGACAGTGTGGTGGAACCTAATTATCATGAGCAGCAGAGCTGCCTGAGAGGTTGGCATGGCCATCCCTGGGACTTGCTATTGAGTTGTTTCCTAAAGAATCCTCTCCAGTATCCTGCCCACTCTAATTTAAAATGACCTGAGCTGTAGGACTACCATAATTTATTTCAGGAGACTATTTCACGGTCCAGCAGGCTGTGGTGTTGATGAAATGCTTCCCTCTGTTCCTGCTAAAGATCCCTTTCTCCTTCTCAGCTTTTTACACCTAGAGAAACTCTACTGGACCCTGCAAATAATTCTTCTCCCCCTTTGGCTTTTAAACTCCTCAAATGCTAACAGTTATCCTCCTCTTCACAAGTCAGTCCCCCCTGCTTTTCAGTCACTTCAGTGCTCTCGTCTCAATTATTTCCCATTTGTTAGTTCCTTGCTCCTCCAGCAGCAGAAACTATGTAGGATTTTGGTGTTGTACCAAAGCTGAACAGAAGAAAAGTGTAAAAAAACCCGTGGATCCAACTCAGATCCACCCAAAACACACACGTGATGAGCAGAGAACTGGGACACCTGACACCCAGCAGGCACCTACAGAGCCTCCTCCAAGAGGCAGAGCTAGTGTGGTGGGAACTGTCTGGTGGGCACGAGGAGCTCTTCTATCCTGCCTCCCCATAGCTCTTCTATCCTGCCCCCCCATAGCTCTTCTATTCTGCCCCCCCACAGCTCTTCTATCCAAGTACATTTAAAAACAATGGAGCAATACAGTTGTTTAAAACCAAAGTTGCATTTTTCCTGTGGTAGTAGGTGGTCTTGTCTGCTCCTGCCACCAGGGCAAGAATAGAAGGCCGTAGCCCAGGGCTACTGGTTTTCCTCATGCATCTGTTCCATGATGTTGATGAGGCTTTCCAGCCCAAACACACAGCCCGTGTTGGGTCCGTCGTGCACAGTGGGGTCGTTGCAAAAGCCTTTGAAGGTGCTGTGTGCAAAGTCAATCATATGCACGTCCGCCTTGGGCGGTGCTGAGGAGCTGGGCTAGGTGCTGCTGCCGTCCTGAATGCTCTCCGGGACAGAGCCATCCGCCCGCTTCAGGCTCGTCTCCGGCCGGCGCTCCACGAACATCCCCGCCTGGCTGTCCTTCCTATCGTAAATGATGAGGAGGGAGCTGGAGTAGAAGCGGTAGGAGGCCTGTCTCTCCAAAACCGCCTTCAGGCTCCGCAGTTTGCCCAGGACAGGCTCAAAGAGGTCCTTGCGCAGCTCGATGCCGTTGTGCAGATACCGATACAGGGCATTGCGGAAGCCTTCAATGGAAAGACCGTGCCCATAGTATTTATTCCTGCATAAGTAATGCCCTGTGTCCAGCTGGTAGACCTGCATCCCCCACGCATGCACACCCAAGGTGGCAGAAGTGCTCTGTTCACACTTCTTCATCTGCCGAGCTGCCTTCTCCTCAGACGCATCATCCCCGTGCTGTCTGGTCCCCATCCAACTCAGAGCTTGCAAATGCTGCTGGAATATTTCTAGATAATTTCTGCACTAGTAAATTAAACATACCAAGGACACTAGAACCAGCTCATTACTCTTCTAAATTGTTAGAGCATATCCTGGCCCACTTTTGACCCATATTAGCTAGTTATTGACACAGTTTGAGAGTTAACACATTTTCTCAGAGCAGTTTTGATGCAGCCACCCTTTTCAGAGGGTAAGGGGACTTAATGATGTGGATGCAATGAAGTGCATACCTGCAATTTCAGTGCCTAATAACAGGCATCTTCCATGTCCTTGTACAGCTGCAGCCCTATTGATTTATGGTTTGATCACTAAAATATCCTTTAGTCATCACTGACATTTAGAGAAGAGGAGGAGCAAGGGGGTTAAGGGTAAATTTTGTGGGGAAACTCTGCAAGCCTGAGGGCTAAGTAAGGTATATGTGGCAATAACAGCTCTTTGTAAATGTAGAGAAGCCTTAGCAAGTCTGGAGAACAAAAAGCAGCCTGTCCCAGCAGACTCAGCAGACAAGTGGCCCTTTTCACTGCATATTGATTTGGCTGTGCCTCCCTCTGTGTCCCCCTGTGGCCTCCAACGTTGCTATAAACCACAATTTCTTGCCTTCACCTCAAAGCCTCTCAGGGTCAATCTCCACGTCGTTAACATGTTGCTTTCAAACTACCAATGTCGCTCCAATCAGCACTGAAATGTTTTGCTAATTGAAGTTTCAGAGGCTCTGTGAGAATCACAGAATATCTGAGTTGGAAAGGACCCACAAGAACCATGGAGTCCGGTTTGTGGCTCTCCACAGGACAACCCCAAAATCACACCATGTGCCTGAGAGTGTTTTCCAGATAATCCTTGAACTCTGGCAGGATTGGTGCCATGACCACTTCCATGGAGACCCTGTTCCAGGACCCAGTGGTTACTCTTTGGATGAAGAACATTTCACCAATATCCAATCTAAACCTGCTTCCGGCCATTCCCTCAGGTTCTATCACCAAAACAGCAACCATAAAAATCACATGCACCCACAGAGAGCTCTTGCTGTGTTTCCTTCTTCTTCCATTTTCTCTATTTATTAAATACTACTGAAATAAATATATTGATACACATCCATCTTCCATCAGTCCCTTAATCCCAATATAGCCGGGCAGAGAGGCAAGAGATGAAATACCACTGAGTAATACATTGGGAAAGTTCTCTCATCATCTCCTTTCTGCTCACACATCACTTTTGCTACAGCTATTTGCAAAAGTCCAAACTTTTTCCTATAGGCTGTTAATACCATATTTCTTCCTCTCTTCATGGAAATGATTTCAGCTTATATACTTTTGCAATCAGTATTTCACCAGGGGTACGTGTACAACCTCAGATATCACTTTGCAAGACAAAGAGGTTTCAGGAATGTAAAACAAATCTTTTTAGCCCTGGGCATTTCTTGTGTCTCAGGTATAACCTTATGACAAATACTCTGTGTAGTGAAGTGTTTTTAACCAAATTGGAGAGGTTTCCACTCTGTGCTAGAGATCATTTTCATTTTCTCACTTACATTCCCAGTGCCTTATCCAAGGACTGTTAGTGTCAGAGTGTCTTTCCCTAAACCCTTTTCTTCAGGCACTATTCCTTCAGTGAGCTTGCATGAAGAAGGTAGTAATTAAAGCCTGGATTCGGCAAATCCCTTATGTTTGTCTTAGCAGCTTTACTGAACAGGGATGGACTTTAGAACCTACTAAAAGTGAAGGATTTCCTCTGCAGAAGGAGAAAATAGTGCTGAGCCACACATAATTTGCTAATAATCTGAATTTTAGGGAGACACATCTGAATATTTATATCCCCAGAAATCGAGCTGAGTTAAAGTCTCCTATATGGTCTGTCAGTGTACAGTGATAAGGTGGAGAGCTGGAAAGACAGAGATCTCTAGAGCTTGTGGTGAAATACTGTTTCACTTCTGCAAATCCTCTGGCCTAAGTGTTAATATTTCTTTTGTTAAAAAGATGTGTTGCTTTGCTCCTGCATTTACTGCACTTTTGCCCGTGTTTCTGTTGCCAGATGATGGTTGTCTCAACAAAGGTCCTATCTTGCTCCTGTTTCTCATAGCACAGACAGTGCAAACATCATATGCCTCATCATCAATACAGTTATTTTTGTGGATGTAATTTGCTGCCCCAGGGGGAATTGGCACTCTCACCTATTACCTGGGTTAGAGCAATTCACTCTGTAGTTCTCTTATGTTAAATAATATAAATGTTGATCAATAGTCCATCAACAAGCTGAGATCTCCTAGCAGTGCTCTACAGAGCTGTTCCTGCAGATTTGACTTCTTGCCTTCCTGGATTGAGTGCTGTGCTTTCTTTTTTTTAATTATTTTTGGATAAGGAAATCAACGTTTTCCCCTGTCCAGATGTGAGGAATGACAACAGGCGAGTCTTATGCCATTAACAGATAACAGATCCTGTTGGCAAAGCCCTGGAGCATCTCCAAACCCTGCTGGTTGGACAGGGAGTCTTCCATCCATCCCAGAGCAGCTCAGGAGAGAGACAGAAGTGAACCAAGTGTATTGAAAAGACTCTACAGAGGTAAAAAGGGAAGAGATAGCTGAGGCGACTGAAAACCACATTTCACAGCAAGACCAGTTCAGATTCCCTCCTATTTACCAAAAGGTGCCTGGTCCTCTATAAATTATCCCTGACAGCAATATCTCCCACATCCTCACAGAAATTAGACTGAAAATCACATTCCTAACAGTATTAACAATGAATGTCAAATTTTAGAGGCTGATGCCACAAACAGTATTATTTTATGCCCTCTACACTATGCAGGCTCATTTTTTTCAGGTATTCTTTAGTACTTTTAATGCTGCTTTATAAAAGAGAATGTTTCAGATCTGTCTTTACCCACCACTCCATTTACCACATTGAAGAAATCTCTTCCCCTTGGTATTGAGGCCACCAGACAGCTGACTTGAGGCAGAAAGACTAATAGGGGCTATGGAGAAATGCACATTTTAATGTTAATATTTTCATGTCTTTTATTCAATGCAAATCTTTAGCCAGAACCCTGAGAAACCTGGTCTGACCTCATAGTTGGTTCTGCTGGGAATGAGAGAGGCTGCACTAGAGCTCTCCTGGGGCTCCTTCAAACCTGAATTATCCTGTGACCCTGTGATCCTATTATCTCTCCATCTCCTCTGACTGCACCACTGAGGGCTAGCAGAAGTTCATGTGTTAGTCTTGCTTCAAATAAAGCCAAGACATCTCTATTTCTCTGCCTCCTGAGTCATTCTCATTCTCTCTCCTCTTCTATCTATTGCCACTGCAGGCAGAGTTCATGCTTTGCTGCCCCTTTCACACCACATTTGTGACTTCTTTGGGGATATGGGGGATCGTAGTTAGGATATTAGGATGTCAGCATCCTGTTCTCCATCAGGCAGCAAAGGCTGCTGTACAAGAGGGTGTCCATGTCTATGTCTGCACCTCCCTGGAAGAAAAGTCCTCTGAGGTGTCCCTGTGCCCAGTGAGTCCATGTCCCATCAGTGAGGTTAGCCAGAGAAACTGTGGATGCCCCATCCCTGAAAGCATTGAAGGCTGGGCTGGGTGGAGCTCTGAGCAACCTGGTCTAGTGAAAGATGTCCCTGTCCACGACAGGAGTTTTGGAACAAGATGATCTTTAAGGTCCCTTCCAACCCAGGCCATTCTGTGACTCTATGATTCTGATGCAGAGAGTTCAGCCACTTACAACCAGAGTCACGTTTTCAAAAGATTCAGATCTGTCTTGTCCAGCAGCAGGTGGGATGCAGATGTGGAGGGGTAGCTTTGCTCATGTAGACATCAAGACCCACATTTTTGGAATATGTGGACTTCTGTTGATATAAAGAACAAAGTTGAATTATCTTCTAATTTAAGGCTCATTTATTGCTGTTGAAGAATAGATGATGGAAGGATTTTATGTCAAAAATTAAGCTGTTTTGTAATTTTACTCTTAGCATCTTCTACTGGACTGTCAAGGACTAAAAGGACTTTTCTGGGTCACTATAATCATTCTTGTTCTTTCCATGTTTTTTTTTAACCTGTTCCATGGCCTTAAACAGAAATAAGGCAGGTTTAGATTAGATGTTAGGAAGAAATTCTTTACTCTGGGGGTGGAGAGGCACTGGCAGGGTTTGTCCAGAGAAATTGTGGATGCCCCATCCCTTGAAGTATCCAAGGCCAGGTTGGACAGAGCTTGGAACAACCTGGTCCAGTGCAAGTTGTCCCTGCCCATGGTGGGGCATTGGAATGAGATGATCTAGAAGGTCCTTTACAACCCAACCCATTCTATGAGTCTCTGATTCTGTGTGCCTGTAACAGGCAGTGCTGCCACAGCAATAAACATCTGCTTATTTTTAACTCTGCCTTTGGTGCTGGTGATTTTTGGAACAAAAGTTCCTGAGTCCCATCTTTCCTTGTCAGTTCTCACACGAGGGATAAAAACTGCCACAGATTTCTTACCGTGCTCCTATTCCCATTTCACAGCTGGAGAAGCTGAGACATTATGGATTGTTTCTCTGCCCGTAGAGCTCCATAGAAATGTAAATTCCCTGCCTAAGACCTGGGAAAGCGTCAGTGCTGCTGCCAGGTTTAAAATGCTGCTTGTTCTGCACTTCCGCACCGAATTCTCTTCAGACTGTGCTGCCACGAGAGTTCCAAACACAAGATTTGGCTTATTTAGCTTGTAATTTTTCTCCCCTTATTTGAATTTCCAGGCAGGTGGAACGTGTTCCTGTTCAGAAAACATGCCGTCATCTATTCAGTTTGGATGAAGCTCCAGGAAAATACTGATCCTCATTTGTAACTGAAGGCAGATCTTCCCTACAGGGGGAGCTTGCTGTGATCCGAAGTCCCGCCCGTGATATCATGACTTTATCAAGAGATGCTAAATAGCAGCTTGTCTCTCTGAAAGCACAGAGCAGATTGCTCTGTCAGAGACAGAGATAACTTCTTGCCCTCTGAAAAATCTTCAGATATGAAGATGAGGCTACAGGAGGGAGAGCAGGGGGGAAAGGGCTGCTCTGTACCTGTACACACAAAACACACCTTGGGGGGAACCTTACAGGTGGATGTCAGTTGTGTCAGACAATGTGCTGTTGAGGTATTAAAAGCTGAGTAGTCTCCTGGGAGCCGTGGAACTGAGACAGATGCCACAAGGGATTCAGGCACAGTGCTCAGAGCTGAGTGCTGGAGACTTGGATTAGCATATGCTGATTTTATGAATGATGGTTTACTGCTGGCTGCAAAAGGAGTCTGTGCTCAAAGGCCTTGTACATACAAGTGCATTTTGCTTCTCTCAAGCTTCTTGGCAGAGCCTTTTCTCTTCGGGAAATGATGAGAGACCAGATATTTGTCAATGATGAGAGGGAACAACTTTATATTTCTTGTAGCACTGGGAGCTCTTGGAGTGTCTTTAAGAAGGAGACTGAGATCCTCATGTAAGGAAAAACTCAATGTAATGTGCAAGACCAGTGTTTGAAGGAAACAGTTATTACTTCTTTGCCTGACTAGTTTTAGGAATTGGCATAAATTCAGCGAGTGTGAGGATTTATATAAGAATTATAGAATTGTTTAGGTTGGAAAATATCTTTAAGATCATCAAGTTGAACTATTGAACTTACATTGCCAAACCCACCACTGAACCACATCCCCCAGTGCCACATCTACACATCTTTTAAATCCCTCTAGGGGATGATGATTACACCACTTCCCTGGGCAACCTGTACCAGGGCTTGAAAACCCTTTTGGGGAAAAAAAATTCCTAATATCCAACCTAAAGAACTCCTGCTGCAACCTGAGGCCATTTCCTCTTGTCCTGTTGTTACCTGGGAAAAGAGTTCAAGTCTCACCTCACTACAACCTCCTGGAAGGACAGAGGAGAACTCTATTTGTATTCCTGATCCCTTAATCAGTCAACCCAAGTCCCTGAAGTCTCTTGATTGTCCTTGGACTTCTTATTGCAACTTCATTGCTAGCTACCAGAAAAAAGTCAATAATGGGTAAAATTCTGAAGGTTCTACAAGGGTAAGTATTCTCATCACATCTTTAACCCAGACCCAAGGGATGCAGCAGATTGCCCTAAGAAGTGGGTCTGGTCTGCACATTGGGCCTTCTTCTCCCTTCAGAAAAGAATCTTTTCAGCTTCTCTGTCATCTGTGCCAACCAGGTTTCTGGTGATCCAATGTGCCTTCAGAAAACTTTAGTTTGCCAGGGATTAAATTAATTTGATGGTTCAGACTCAGTCAAGAAATTGGCTGTACATGATCATTGCAGCAGAAGGGGTTTTGCCCCAGCTAACACATGTGCTCTCCCCATTGCCTCAAACATACACAACAACTACTCCTGGAGAGTCTCCCTTCCTGAGGTTTTCAGGGATTTTTGTCTTTCCCAACAAAACTCAGATGAGAGCAGAAGTGTCTCTTTGCTTTTGGTATTTTTAGCACGGGGTGGGGGCAGTGGGGAGTGATATTGAAAGGGGGATGGGAGACTGTGAAGAGGCAAAGTGAAGGATGTCTGGATCTGCAATGATTCAGCAGAATGTCCTATTTAGGCTCATTTTGACAGTCCCTATAAACACACTGCTGCAAATTTCAGCCCTTCAGCCTCATCAGATTAGCAGGTGTTGCCAACAGCCAGGGCCCAAGAGTCACTCTGTGAGCATCAGCCCCTGTATTGGGCATTATCCTTTAAAATAGCCCTTAAAGATGAACTTTCTGGAGCATTTCAGTCATCACACAAGGCATTTCTCTCCTTCCTCTTTTACCTTGTTAAGTACATCTGAAAGATAAAAAGAGGGAAAAAAAGTGAAGAGCAAACTCCATGACTTCTCTGCCTCTCTAATTTCAGTTCATGCTTAAAAATATGAGTCCCAGCACTGGGATGCAAGGAGTTTGGGGATTAGGTCCTTCCACCCTGAGTGTATCTGGAGGAAATAAAAGGAAATGCTGCACCTTTGCACGTTGGTGCTGATTGCTTAAGAGGGAGTCACCTCCTGCTGAGTCTGACAGGGATAAGCTGTGTTCTCTCAGTTGTTTCCCCTGGTGTTCTTTCTAATTTATATCACTGGGAAGGGTTAAGGAAGGTGACTTCAGGTGTTGCCATTAGAAAGTCAAATTGCAAAAATAAAGCATTAAAAATAAATGCTGCAGCAGAATTGCTGAGCCAGGGAATAAAGAGCTTTAAATGCAAACAGGGAACTGGCTGTGCGTTCCTCTCCCAGTCACCTGTCTCCCTGTCTGAGGATTAAGGACTCTGTGTCTTTTAGTCTTGTGTCTTCACATTCAACTCCAGGTGCTGCTGAATGTCACAACTTTTTACAGCTTGCCTGTTAAGATTTAGAGGAACTTCCTTCCTTTCATTTGAACAGCAGTAGGAAGATTATTACTTCTTCTGAGTCACCTCAGCGGAGATACCCAAGGAGAGTCTCTCATTAAATAGTGGATTTTAAATATATGTAGTCTTCCCCCAGAAAACCTTCAGGAATTCAGTGAGTGTGTTAATTTGCTCTTAGGGTATATCCCCATCTATTGGAAATTGGTATAGATCCACTGACTTCAACGCTGTAAATGAACTGGTGTCTCATTTTGAATGACTTTCAAACTCCTCCAAAGAAAAGCATGAACAGCATTTCTGTCATGCACAGCTCTCCTCTCCCCTGGGTGTTTTTGCAGAAGCACAAGGTATTTCACAGCCACACTCAAACATTTTTCCTGTCCTTGGCCCTCCCTCAAGGTACCTTATACCAGAGTTCAGTGGTCCTTCCCTGCTGTCCCACTGCTGTGTCTGTGACATGGGTGCTTTACCCTGGACCTTTGCTGGGAGGTGGGGAACAATCAGATGGAACATTTTGCTGCTTTCTTCCTGCTCTGTGTTGCTGGGGCTGGGAAGATCTCATGGGATCACAGTCCTTGCTGTGGGCACAGGACAGCCCAGAAGGATTTGGGGGCTGGAAGCTGTGCACCACAGAGGAGATGTGGGCCAGACTGAGGGGCAAGATGAATATCTCCAATATCACAGTAGCATCATCACCTGCTAGTTGGGGGCAGTGACATATGCATTTTTTCAGGGCACCAGTATAGCCCCAGGATGTTCCCAGGGCACCAGTACAGTGCCACAGGATGTGTGTAGTTATTATACCACAGTGAACAGTCTTGGCTTCAAATCTGGCTCAATCTGAGCTCTCTTTTCTTTTCTCCATCCCTCTACTCCCCCCAAAACTGGTGTTGATTAATTTTCCTGTTCTCTGTGTGGGAGTGGTGAGGTTTGGCTTGAAGACTATTATATAAATACCTCTTGCTATTGTTTTTCTCCCAATGCCTATGGAGTTAGAGCACCTATTGTTGTGTGCCATCAGGAAGACTTCCACAATAGCTTTGGAAGAGCTGTGAGAAGCCAGTGCTTTGTTTCTCAGGTGGATTTTCTCTGTAGGCGTCCGGATGGCACCACATTGTGGTGGGTTGAGTCAAGTGGGTGGCTGAGCGGATGGCTTTGTTCTGCAGGCTCTCTGATGTCTGGTGACCTTCAAACAAGGTGAGGCAGGACCTTGTCCTCTGAGATCTGGGGTCAGGAGGGCCACTCTAGTGCCTCCTGCCTCCCCCACATTGTTCCTGTCTGTGACAAAGGCATTGGCACTCACTGTCCATGTTGCATTAGCACAGAGATTAATTAGTCCTTCCCTTCTGAGTGAGGCTGGAGCTGGTGAGTGGTGCCAGCCTGGCAGCCCTGTGTTATTTATTGCCCAGTTTGTTGTGCTCCCTGATACCTTGTGTGCTGTTTTGGAAGGCACCAATGCATTAAGCAGAGGTTTTCCTCGGGATGCTCGACTCTCTCTGCTGAACTCATGTGCCAAGCGCAGAGCCATGTGAACTGCAGGAGCCTTTTTAATTTCCAGCTCTTACTCTTGCACTCATGAGTGTTGATCATCACTCACTGTCATATTATTCAAAGTGCTGAGGACTTTCTGATGTTTGTAACAGCCTTCTCTTGTTTTGGCAAGCCTGGCTACAGCAATCCAGTCTGGCTCTGCCCTGTGCATTTATCCCAGTGCTTGACTTCTACATCTTTTGTGTACCATGTCTATTATTCCATCCATTCCATCCATTCCAGACAACTGTCCTGTCACTGCCCTCCACCCTGGGCATTGCACTCTGGGTACAATCTGCCTTTACACCCCAGTTGGCCTGTCCCACAGTGTCCATGCTGAACTGCCCAAATTCTGTCTTCTTGAGCATGGACACATTCTGGGGGATTTTAAGACCTGGCTATGATTATCCATGTCCTCCCCAAGGTTTGGATGAGCCCTGCTTCTCACTAGACAGCCAGTTCCTGACACAGCTCCATGTTGCATTTTTCCTGGCAGGTTTTTCCCATTCTCCAGTCTCAAGGCTTGCCTGAAGATTTTGGCTCAGAGTAGTCACCTGTAACCTGTGTGTCCTTGGGTAGCTGTGCCTACTCCACCCATGTACCTCCAGATGAGACTGTTCAGGTAGTTCTGGGTTTGTTGATGGTTCTATATCAGATTTGTCCCCAAGGGTGCTGACCAAAGCTTACAGTCTCCTGCACCTGCATAAAGCATTCATGTTAACATGAAATTTGCAGGATTATCATGAGGACAGATTGGGGTTTTTTTATGGACTTGTTTTTTAGGATTTTTTTTCTCCTCTCTCTCCACCACTGATTTGCCTTCCTGGGTCACTTGTAAATATATTTTAACAACGTGGCATCCAGCAAAATGCCTGGAGGAAGCTGGCTGTTAACCTTTTGTCACGAGGAAAACTGACCTACTTTTAGTTTTGGGTTGCTTTTTCTCTTTCTTTCTTTCTTCTTTCTCTTGACCTGCTTTTGCATTTGACATTGCTTTGTGCCTCACTCCATGGTAGTTACCTTCTGTAGTCACCTGAGGAGTGACAACATCACAGACCTTTATAAGCTGAAAAAGAATTAAAGCAACTGGTTTGCAGTTTCTTTTTCATTTCCACTGAGTTATTGACTTGTTTAAAGAATTGCCAGGGCTAAGTGAGCTGTGATTTTCCTTACAAGGGCCAGGCTATCACAGCCTTGCATGTCCTTTGTTCTTTTGTTCTGTTTTAGCCATTTTACCATGATGTGTAAGGTTTTATTACTCTATTCATCATTCAAACAGCAAGGACTTCTTGTAAAGCTCAGTTATTTGTAACTGGCAATCTGCAGCCGGGGTGTTCTTAAACAGAGTTTACAAGTTCCTGTGAGCAAATCAGCTGGGAGATACTGCAGGTCATAAGGACTTCTTGTCCCCTGGAATAAGGTACCTCTTCCTTAGCCGTAGTTTTCTAGGGTGCAAGTGTCCTTCTCTGGCTGTAAGGCCTCAAAATAATCCATGAAAACACATTTACAGAACATAATTCATCCAATATGATTTTAGATATGTCTTCTATCATGAGCTGAGCCATTTTCAGCTTGTTCTCTTAATTTACTCTATAACAACTATTGTTGTTTATCTCAAAAGCTCAAACATGCATCCATAATGACTGATACCTGTGGTTTCCTTCTTCACTAGACTGTTTGGGCAAAATACTACTTTTGTGGTTGTTTTTTTTTTCTTTGAGTGGCAGTGCTGCATCCCTGCTTCTGTCACCCCCATCTCTTGCAGCACTCTCTCACTTTGTGTCTAAGTTGAGAAGATTTTTGTCACCTGAAGCTTTTGTAATTTGAACTTGCATCTGTAGAATCGTAACAACCATAAAATCATGAAAATGCTTGGGTTGGAAGGGATCTTAAAAATTATGTAGTTCCAACCTCCCTGCCCTCAGCAGGGGTGGCACCCACCAGACCAGGTTACTCAGACCCCCATGCAACCTGGCCTTGAACAATTTTCATTGAACCTCATCACTGTCTAGAACTGCCTGAAGGGAAGTTGTGGCCAGGTGGGGGTTGGTCTCTTCTCCCAGGCACTCAGCAATAGGACAAGGGGGCATGGGGGGCTCAAGCTCTGCCAGGGCAAACTGAAGTTGGAGATCAGGTAGAAATTCTTTGCAAAGAGAGTGCTCAGGGATTGGAATGGGCTGCCCAGAGACGGGGTGGATTCCCCATCCCTGGAGATTTTTAACCTGAGCTTGGCCGTGGCACTGAGTGCCATGATGTGGTAAAGGGAGTGGAGTTGGAGCAAGGGTTGGACTTGATGATCTCAGAGGTCTTTTCCAACCCAATCCATTCTGTGATTCTATGAATTCCAGAGATGGAGCACCCCTGGAAGTATTCAAGGGAATAATGAGTATTTTGCTTTCAGAGACCAACCTTAACATCTGTTTTCTGCTTGCTCTTGAAAGTGTGGCATAACTAGATGGCTTTAGGGTCACTTCCAACACAAACCATTCTATGATTCTATGATTTTTATTCTCTTGATGATCACAGGCTGATGATCACACAAGTAAATGCATTTATAAGACATCAATCTGGATAATGAAATGAAAGAAAAACAATGTCCTGATTTTGATGCGCACTTTTAATTGAACAAATGAAAAGCCTTCCATTTAGGCATGCCAGGGTTATCTAAGTAGTATTCTGGCACACTGCCCTTTCACCAACGTGACTGTACATTCCAGCAACAAAATAGGGGAAAAAATCAATTATATTGAAGAAAAAAAATAAATAACCTCCAGTAATTGAATCTTATGTTAATTTCAGATCAGAAGAAGAAAATTATGTTTACAATTTGGGAAAACTAAGTGAAAATGTGAGTAACAGAATGGTTGGCCCATGTCAGGATGAAATTCTTGCCTTGGGCTTTGTTGGAGGATGATGCAACACATCCTTTGATGTGACCTTGCAAACCAGTGACAGTGTCTGGAATCAGGCCAGGATTTCTGGTGCTGGCAAAACATTCTTTTTGGTGAAGGGTCTTGAGGGGAAACCACGTAAGAAGCAGATGAGGTCACTTGGCTTGTTCAGCCTGGAGAAGAGGACGCTGAGGGGAGACCTTAATGCAGTTGCAAGTTCCTCGGGAAGAGCAGGCACTGATCTCTTCTCCCTGGAGAAGGACCTGTGGGAACGGCCTGAAATTTTGACAGAGGGGTTTAACTTGGATATTATGAAAAGGTGCTTCCCCCAGAGCGTGGATGGGCACTGAACAAGCTCCCCAGGGCAGTGGGCACAGCACCAAGGCTGCCAGAGCTCAGGGAGCATTTGGATGGTACTCTCAGGCACAAGGTGGGATTCCTGGGGTTGTCCTATGCAGGGCCAGGAGCTGAACTTTGATGATCTTTGTGGGTCACTTCCAATTCAGGATATTTTATTATTCTGTGATTTACTTTGACATCTGAAGGACTTGAAACATAAAGGATTTGCAGGGTTCACTTCAGCAAGTAAAAGATCAATGTGTCCACTTGCCCATCTGAAGAATGGATGTATAACCAAAGTCTGGGAGATGTACACAAGAGACCTGCATATCTTTTCAGGTGGAGTGTCAAGGAGGGAAACTGTAGAAGTATGTTCTGGTCCCTCCTCCCCAGTGAACTGAGTTTTAGTAAAGTCTTACAAAGGCTGCTGGTGGTGAAGCTGTTTTGGTACTTGCAAGTCTCTCTGTTGGGACACAGCTAACTGGGAATTACTTCTAAGGAAGGAGCAAACTCAGCCTGAGACAGCAATGAAAAAAAATTTGGATAGTCATGGATAGCCCAATGTGGGGTTGGTCTTTTCTGCCAGGTATTGAGGAATCAAGAGAGAATGGCCCCAAGCTGTGCCAGGGGAGGTTCAGACTGGATATTAGGACAAAGTCCTTCACAGAAAGGATTGACAAGCACTGAAACAGCTGTCCAGGGAGGTGGTTGAGTCACCTTCCCTGGAAGGACCTAAAAGATGTATAGATGTGGCACCTGGGGACATGGTTTAGTGATGGCCTTGGCAGTGCTGGGTTAATGGCTGGACTCCATGCTCTTAGAGGTCTTTTCCATCCTAAATGATCTTATGGTTTTATCAAATACAAGTGTTGTGGCAAGAAGGGAGTGTCTCAAGGTGGTCTAATATGCATTCCTTGGGTAAAATTTCTGTTCTCCTGTGGTTTGAGCTGAAATGCAGCTTATTCTGGTTTGAGTTAGGTGGGTCTGGATAGCAGGAGGATCACAGCAAGTAAGGATACAAAGTACCTTCCCTGGAAAACAAACATCCAATCGCTGCACAGCAAGAGAGCAGGGAAGTTTAAACTCAGGAGCATTAATGGAGAATTTGTCAGAAAAAAAAAAAAAGAAAAGTCTGATAGCCAACTGAAATGCAGCTACACTTCCCTGAAGTTTAACTCTTCCTCACTGAT
The DNA here is from genome assembly GCA_013396695.1 of Sakesphorus luctuosus. Classification (NCBI taxonomy): domain Eukaryota; kingdom Metazoa; phylum Chordata; class Aves; order Passeriformes; family Thamnophilidae; genus Sakesphorus; species Sakesphorus luctuosus. The sequence goes on from VWZD01001752.1 coordinate 168,104, forward strand.
GCAACTTCACATTATGGGATTATAATGTCTCTGTGCTAAAGGGGAGAGGAAAGCCTTGTTGGCTGCACTCATCTAACTCACCTTTCTTCTGGAAATAAAGGAGAAGGTGATGGTTGGAGGTAGGGGGTGAAGAAAAGGAAAAGAAGGAAATTAAGATTGAAAAGCAGCCTTGGAATTGGCAGCTGTCAGCAGCCCTCAGGACAAGTGAGAAAACGCTGCTTGCAAGTAACTGCAGCGTGAAATGCCATTGACAGAACAACGAGGATGGGAAACCACTTTATGAATGTGCTTCCCAGGATAAACAGACGTGACTGAGGGCAGCTCCACTCTGGCACTGAACACTTGAAAGGGCAACATTTATGGCAATCTGTTTCCTGTTAAAAAATAAATAAATGTACCATGGAAAGATACAAAACTAGGAACAGGAAACTCAACATGAGCCAAGAGTGTGCCCAGGTGGCCAAGAAGGCAAATGGGATCCTGGCCTGGATCAAAAATAGTGTGGCCAGCAGGCCCAGGGCAGTGAGCCTTCCCCTGGACTCTGCCTTGGGGAGGCCACACCTTGAGTGTTGTGTTCAGTTCTGGGCCCCTCAGTTCAGGAAGAATCTTGAGGGGCTGGAGCAGGTCCAGAGAAGAGCAACGAGGCTGGAGAAGGGAGTGGAGCACAAGTGCTGTGGGGAGAGGCTGAGGGAGCTGGGGGTGTTTGTGCTGGAGAAGAGGAGGCTGAGAGGTGACCTCAGCACTGTCTGGAAGTGCCTGAAGGGAAGTTGTGGCCAGGTGGGGGTTGATCTCTTCTCTCAGGTAACCAACAACAGGACAAGAGGGCATGGGCTTAAGCTCTACAAGGGGAGGTTTAGGTTGGATATCAGGAAGAAGTTCTTTATAGAGAGAGTATTCAGGCATTGGAATAGGCTGCCCAGAGAGGGGGTGGATTCACCATCCCTGGAGATTTTTAACCTGAGCTTGGCCATGGCACTGAGTGCCATGATCTGGTAAAGGGACTGGAGTTGGCCCAAGGGTTGGACTTGATGATCTTGGAGGTCTTTTCCAACCCAATCGATTCTATGATAAACTCAGAGAGGCTTCAGACAGAGGGGAGGGTTCAGTGCACGTGGAAAGGTGGGAATCAGGGCAGAAAGACTCTCCTCTAATCATTCATTTTGAGAGAGCAATAAACTGAAATGTGGGCACATGATGATGCTGGGGCTGGTTCCTCATGGTGCACACTTGACAAAAGCAGGAGCCACTCTGCAGGCACAGCCTGGGGGATTTCACAGGCAAAAAATGCGAAGGGACATTATTTTTCTACTGAGCTGAGGCTGGTTGGGCAGCAGCTGCTCATGGTGGTAACCCAAGGCTCTCATGAGGAGATGAAGGTGCCATGGGGAATGTGAAACCACTAATAAAGGATTTCTGAGCTCTTTCATGGCCTCTGGCACTTGGAAAGGCTGAGATCTTGGAATTGTAGAATTGTTAAGGTTGGAAAAGACCTCTAAATATCATAAAATCCAACAGTCAACTCAGTGCCATCCTCGTGCTCACCACTAAACCATGTCCTCAAGCATCATATCCACATGGTTTTTGAATACTTCCAGAGGTGGTGACTCCACCACTTCCCTAGGCAGCCTGTCCCAGTGCTTTACAACCCTTTCCAGGATTATTTTTTTCCTAATATCTAATCTAAACCTTCCCTGATGCGACTGGGGGCCATTTCCTCTCATCTTGCAAATGCAGTAGGGGACTGGCAGTAATATCCCACCAGTCCTAATGGCAGGAGGTGAACAGTGGTTGGCAAGGACTGGATAGAGCTCAGTCCATCAATTTATGCCAGGGAGTCATCAAACAGAGAGAATTTCTTGTTACTAGAAAAAAAGAAAAAAAAAAGAAAAAAAAACCAGTTTGAGGTGTTTGAACTAATTCAGTGACATTTCAATGATGTTCATCACAGCCTGATAGAAGTATGTTGATATTACTTAGTGTTAATAAAATGTCAAATATATGTGTGGCCTCAAGTTGCACCAGGGGAGGTCCAGGTTGGATATCAGGAAAAACTTCTTCAGTGATAAAGTGGTCAGGCACTGGAACGAGCTCCCCAGGGATGTTGGAAAGTGGAGTCACCATCCCTGGAAGTGTTCAAAAAATGAGTAGACGTGGCACTTTGTGATATGGTTTAGTGTGCATGGAGCTGTTTGATCAAAGATTGGACTTGATGGTCTTGGAGATCTTTTCGAAGCGTGATGATTCTGTATCATACTCTCTAACATATCATAATGTGAAGCTTGATACCTAAAATACCTAAAGTCCTCTGTGTTGAAAAGTTATTTATTTCACCAATCTGCCTTAAAAGGGAAAAAAAGAAATAAATTAACTTCAGTCTCAACAGGAGCCTTTTGAAGGTGCATTTAATATGAAATCAACCCTCCAGTTCCTCCAGTTCTCCTCCCACATCCTTTTATTCCATCCAGCTTTCCCAGTGCCTCACCCCTTGATCCAGAGACACCTGCATGTTGCGGGGAATGAGCTGAGCCACCTCCCACTCCAGTCTAGACTCTCACCTGTCTCATTTGCAAATGAAACCAAAATTAAAACAGTCCACTGAAAGCTGATCTGAACTCCGGGAGCACAAGCTGAGCGTGATTGATTATAAATGCTTAGAACTTTCTAATAAACCGGGGAGATGAATCCAAATTCTTCTAAATTAGCATTCCTTTGGGGAGGGGGCAATGCAGGTGGGAGCAAAGGCAGGGTAACACTTCTCTGCTGAGTGGCTGCTGGGGTTACAAACACAGGAGTATCTGCTCTGGCACTGTAGATGTGCCTGCTGGTTTCTAACTGCAGCCTATGGGGCAGGGCTGTGCTTTGCTGTCACACACAGCTGGTAGGTGGCACACTGTTGTCAGGATTCCCTGCAGCCCATGCTGCTCTCTGACTGTTATCTGTTACTTCTTTATGACAGAGAGGGTCTTTGTTGCTATTGGTAAGTTGGTTAAAGCTTATTGAGTTTCCCCCTGTGTTTTGTGGGCAGGGATGTTTAACAGAGCAGAGGTTTGCTGAGTTTGTCTTAACGCGTGAGGACTGAGGGAGAGGTGCATGAGTTAATCAGTTTAGTGTTTGTGGGGAGTTTGTGGCTGCAGCCTGAAATAGTCTGTCTCTCTCTCTGATTTCAAGGGTTCGAATTGATTGCATTGAATATTAGACAAGCAGAGTTAAGAGCAATCTTTAAACATCATCAAATCCTCCTCTCAGCTCTAAGACAGGATCAACAACCCAAATCATTAACTTCTTATATAGATGTCTTGTGTTGCAGTTTCAGTCCATAAATTTCTGTCAGGATGGTGAATATAGAGAAAAGGTTATTCTTTTGCTCTGTGTAACAGTTCCACTTATTAGAAAAACATTATAATGTATGTTGTGACCTCCCCACAACCTTTTCTACATTAAACCCCACACTACAGTCTATTTTTCCTGTCAGGCTGTATTTCTGACATCTTTGACCATTCCCATGGCTTTTCCTTGAACTGTCTCCAGTTGGTCCACCTGAGATTAGTCTCAATACTTCATCTTACAAGTGCTAACTTTTCCCCCAGCATCCTCCAACACCTTTGCTTGATTGTTTGCTTTCTGAGGACTTTTGCCCAGGAAGTTGCCTCCTATCTTATATCTCTAACTCTAGAACTTTGTATTTTCATTATTTGACTTCATCTTTTCTTTTTATAGTGTTTTCCCAATTTAACAAGATCACTTTGAATTCTAATCATATCCTCTGACAGGTTCAAAATATTCTAAGCTTCACTTCACCTTCCTATTTATTAATTGTTCTTTCTAATCCATCACTTAAACTTTTACTGAAAAATATTATTCCTGGATCCAGAAAAAAACACAAGAATTCAGGGAATCATAAAATCATGGATTGGAAGGAATCTTCAAGGACCATCTTTTTCCAACCCCCTGCCATGGGCAGGGACACCTTCCACTAGCCCAGGTTGCTCCAAGCCCCATCCAACTTGGCCTTGAACACCTCCAGGGATGGGGCAGCCACAGCTTCTCTGGGCAACCTATTCCAGTTTCTCCCTTTTGATAAATGCACTTTGTGCTGCTCATTCTCCTGCTGTGTTTTGTGCAACAGCAAATCATGCATTTGATTATTTGTCCTATCGTGTTCCCCATGAATTTCCAAAGTTTACAGCTCTAAGGTTGTCTCACTTATTTCTCTAAAAATCTCAAGTTTGTATTTATGAGTCTCAGACAGTTTGGAAAGATCTAACTCTTAATCTAAACTCCCCAATCCAAATATTTGTTCTCCATTGGCTCTGAAGGGAGCCCAGGGCAAATTGCTGAGCAGTAAATGGAGCTGTAGCATCAACATATAATTCACCAACTCTGCACTACAAATAGCACCCCTTTCCTTTAGGGATTAAAATGACCCAGACTTTTTTCTGTGAGAGCATCTTCCCCATTTGCCAATGACACATAAGCAAAATAGATAAAACAAATTATTAATTGCTTGAATGATATCTCCTTTGATCATAGAATCATAGAATGGATTGGGTTGGAAAAGACCTCCGAGATCATCAAGTCCAACCCTTGCTCCAACTCCAGTCCCTTTACCAGATCATGGCACTCAGTGCCACGGCCAAGCTCAGGTTAAAAACCTCCAGGGATGGTGAATCCACCCCCTCTCTGGGCAGCCTATTCCAATGCCTGAGCACTCTCTCTGCAAAGAATTTTTGCCTCATATCCAGCTTAAATCAGAGATTGAGCTTCTTGCTGTTCACAACGGGTGAGGGAGTCAACTAGGGAAGCTGTGCCACTGGACCTGATGGGTAGTTTAAACCAGAAAGTGGGAATTTTCAACTTGATAGTAAGTTCAGACAGTTGGAAAATAAAGTGAACTGTCCTATGGCCTTTACTGTCTGCCTTAGACATTGGCACCTTGTGTATGACAGAAAGGTGTGTGAGAAATGAGGGCATTCTGGCCTGCTTTTTCTATTAGAAATTTGGAGGTGATCCAGAAGGGAATAAATGAGGAAGAAGTATTAAGTATAATTTATGAAGAGAGATTACAGGAATTTACCAATTGCAGGCTCAGAAAGTGCAGCAATGATTAGTTGAGCCATGATGACTGTGTAGAAATACTTGGTGTGTAATAGCATTGGAAAAAGGGGAGAATAATTTAAGATATTAAGGTTGAAGGTAGTAACAAATTATGAAGTAGAAACTAAGGACAGATAGAAATAAATTAAACATTAAGAAAAAAATCCTTGAACAATGAGATTAATCATTTTGGATATAATGGATATTTTTAAAATAGGCCTCTGGTGTGCAGGATGGAGAATAAAACCATGTGAGGGTGTTTTGGAGAGTCAGCTTGCAGGAAGGAGGTGATAGCCATCAACCTTTCTTTTATAAGCCTTTTAGCTGCAGTTGTAATTAATTGGCCCTCAGATACCTTTGCTCAGCATTTGTGCCTTTCAGGTAACCTGCATTATTGAGTGCATTATATGTAAGAAAAATGTCAACAGCATATCCTGCATTCCACAGAGCCCAAATCTGGAAGAATCTGCAAAGACGAGAGCATTTAGTTTTGAAATGAATAGGGAGATACGGGACAGAGAGGTTCTTTGACTTGTATGGAGAATGTGGCTTCTCTTTGCCCAGTTTGTACCCTTGAGGAGATCATGAACCTTGGGTAGACCTTGGTTAATTATGTAGTTCCTCACAGAGCTGGTGCTGTCTGGAGCCCCTGAGCACCTGGACAGCCATAACCCACGTTTTGGTTGTGCCACTTCAGTTTCCTGAAGAAAGAGGACAAGGTCTCTGCTCTTGTGAGGTCCCACCTGGAGCACAAAATCCCACCTGGGTTGCTGCATCCAGCTCTGGGACCCACAACATAAGAGCGACCTTGAAGTGTTGAAACAAGTCCAGAGGATTCCACTGAGTTGATTACAAGGCTGGAGCAGCTCTGCTATGGGGACAGGCTGGGAGACTTGGGGCTGTTCAGCCTGGAGAAGAGAAGGCTTCAGGGAGACATCAGGGCTCCTTCCCGTGCCTAAAGGGTCTCCAAGAGAGCTGGAGAGAGACTTTTCATAAGGGCTGTAGTGGCAGGACAAGAGGAAATGACCTTAAGCTGAAGGAGAGCAGGTTTACTTTAGGTATTAGGAGGGAATTCCTCACTGTAAGGGTGGTTGTCCAGAGAAGCCGGGAATGTTCCACCCCTGGGAGTGTCCAAGAGCAGGTTGGACTGTGCTCTGATTAACCTGATCTGGTGGAAGGTGTCCCTGCCCATGGCAGGAGGTTGGGACTAGATGGTCCTTTAAGGTCCATTCCAACCCAAACCCTTCTGTGATTTTATAATTCCAAGCTTTAGTGACCTCTTGAAGGGATTGCAACTCCCTCTCTGCACCAAAACCATGGGCTCCACTTGTAGTAAGGACTGACTTGTCCCCAAACTCTGCACAGGACATGGGAATTTCAGCTATTTCCTCATAGAGAATTGGCAGCATAGCAGAGAATCATGAAAAGATGCTGCATATTTTCCTTGTCCCTTTGTCTTTCTCCTTTCAGTTAGAGTTAGATGTTCCTTTTTAATTTGTCAAGAATAAATAGTGCACCTAAATGAATCACTCAGCTGATAGCTGCAGATCAGACTCTGCAATCAGGGTTTTATTTAAGTAAAATAATTGAGTGGCAATGGATAATACATGACAGCTTAAGATTGCTCTAATTGCTTGGTTTCCCAGAACACTCCTAAAAAAGAAAATTAATTCCTCCATTGTATTTTTTTTCCTGGCTGCATGACCCTCCGGGAAATAAATCCAGAGGGAAGAATTAATAGTGCCACAAACAAAGTGTGGAAAGTGCTGAAGTTTTTGTCATAATCTTTGCCCAGTTTCTATTTTGGAAGATAACATACCACCTGCAATAAACTGCCTTTCCTGGGGCTGGTATCAGTCAGGGTGATAGATTACAACAACTTCCCTCACTTCTCCTGGTAGTTTATACTTTGCAGCCTGGGGCAGGAAGCAGGAGATGCTAAAGGAAAAGTCAGTGTGTAAGATACTGAGTTTGGAGTTTGCTTATGGATTTCCATATCTTTGGTGACTTAGTACTCAGAAGACTTTTGTCTTCTAAGCAGTTATAATGGAAGTGTAGCTGTACATATTAAATGCATTTTATTTTCTTATTTTAAAAATACTTAATTGTCCCCAGCAAGCATTTCTATTGCATATGAAAAATAATAACAACTTTTTTTCCCATATTTTACTGTGAGGACTTGTATATCTTACTTTTTGCTTCTGCAGAGACCAATGGCTCCTTGGAGCTGTTGGAGAGCAAGATAAATGTGCAATACAGACTAACAGTTCCTCTTGGTCGGGTTCCTACCACATGAAACACTCCATGGTAATTGAATCTGGATAGACTTGAGAGATGGGCTGATTCCAATGGGATGAAGTTCAACAAAGCCAAGTGCAGGTCCTGCCCTTTGGCCACCCCAAGCCCTGCAGCGCTCCAGGCTGGGCACAGAGTGGCTGGAGAGCAGCCAGGCAGAAAGGGACCTGGGGGGACTGAGGGACAGGAAGCTCAAGAGGAGCCAAGAGTGTGCCCAGGTGGCCAAGAAGGCCAATGGCATCCTGGCCTGGATCCAAAGTAGCGTGGCCAGCAGGCCCAGGGCAGTGAGCCTTCCCCTGGCCTCTGCCTTGGGGAGGCCACACCTTGAGTGTTGTGTTGAGTTCTGGGCCCCTCAGTTCAGGAATGATATTGAGGGGCTGGAGTGGGACCAGAGAAGAGCAACGAGGCTGGAGAAGGGTCTGGAGCACAAGTCCTATGGGGTGAGGCTGAGGGAGCTGGGGGTGTTTGTGCTGGAGAAGAGGAGGCTCAGAGGTGACCTCAGCACTGTCTAGAAGTACCTGAAGGGAAGTTGTGGCCAGGTGGGGGTTGGTCTCTTCTCCCAGGCACTCAGCAATAGGACAAGGGGGCACGGGGGGCTCAAGCTCTGCCAGGGGAAATTGAAGTTGGAGAGCAGAAAAAACTTCTTTGCAGAGAGAGTGCTCAGGCATTGGAATGGGCTGCCCAGAGAGGGGGTGGATTCCCCATCCCTGGAGGTTTTTCAAGTGAGCTTGGCCGTGGCACTGAGTGCCATGATCTGGTAAAGGGACTGGAGTTGGAGCAAGGGTTGGACTTGATGATCTCGGAGGTCTTTTCCAACCCAGTCGACTCTATGATTCTATGATTCTATGATCTAAGCAGTGTGTTTATTGCCCACTTCTTGCAGAAAGAATCAAGTGACCTGTTGCTCATAAAAAAATTGTCTTGGGAAAGGCTCTGGATTATTGTGGGTGGACAATTCGCCTCTGTTTGCTGTGGCTTTTATTTTTAGCTTTCGGGTTTTATTTAATTTTTGTTTTCAGGGTGTCAGGCCTGCAGGTTTCACAAGCTCTAAGCTACAACCTTTGTCCTAAATGCAAATGGATGGGACAATCTTCAATGAGTATTTTTATTTCTTACCTACAAAGGCCAAAATGTCAGGCTTTTCATTATCTCTGTATTTATTCTCTTTGGATTTCACATGCAATTAGTTTTGTGCCCTTTGATTACCCTATATACATATGGGAATCAACTCAGAATGGACTCCTGAATTCAACTGCAGGAAGCTGGGATAGGTGAGTTGGCAAAAAAAACTGACACAAAAATCATTCAAGTATATCAGAAAACAGAAGCAGTATTTTTGGTCTGTGAGTCTCTTTCATATCCAGCCCAAGGGTTTGTTGGAAACACAAGGATATTAATCTTTCCTTTGTGGTAAAGTAGTAACTTGGTTGTAGGAGAGCAAAAGGTTGGATTTGTAGTGTTGTGTACTTTCTTTTGCAACCTTGAAAAAATAAATCATAGAATCATAGAATGGTTTGGGTTGGAAAGGACCTTCAGGATCCCCTAGTTCCAAAATTCCTGCCATGGATCAGGTTGTTCAGAGTTATTGCTCCCAAATATCCATTATAACATTCCAGAGAATTGTTCCAGCTCTGTTAACAAAGTACAGGAACATCAGGCATTGAGTGAAGAGAAATCAAATTGGGGCATGTCCCTCTTTGGAGAGCAGAGCTGATGTCCACTCAGGACAGCAATGAGCTCACTTCCCTCTTCATTTGCTTAGTTTGTGGATCTCCATCCTTCGCTCTTTGTGGACTTTACGAGTGTCTAGTGGAAGAGGAGAGTGGTGGGAATGAAGGAAGGGCAGTGCCACTGCAAAATACATGAATGCACATGGTCTCCTCCACCATGGATGGGTTTTGAAACATATCTCTGTTTGCTCTGCACCTCAAGTTTGTACCATAGTTCCTTTGTTCCTCACACCCCTCTGCCCCTTTTCTCCACTCTTGTGTAACCCCACCTGCAGTGCAGCTTCCAGCACAGGAAGGACCTCAACCTACTGGAACAGATACAGAGGAGGATCACAGAGATGATCAGAGGGATGGAACACTTCTCCTATGAAGAAAGACTAAGAGAATTGTGATTGTACAGCCTGGGGAAGAGAGGGCTCTGGAATGACCTAATTGTGACCTTTTAGTACCTGAATGAGGCTACAAGAAAAATGGAGCGGGATGTTTTACATGGGCATGCAATGATAGAACACAGTGGAATGGTTTCAGACTGAAAGACAGTAGGTTTAGATTCAATATCAAGAAGAAATTCTTCCCTGTGAGGGTGGGCAGGCCCTGGCACAGGTTGGGCAGAGAAGCTGTGTCTGCCCCATCCCTGGAAGTGTCCAAGTCTGGGTTGGATGGAGCTCTGAGCAACCTGGGCTAGTGGAAGGTGTCCCTTCCCATGGCAGGGGGGGTTGGAACCAAGTGATTTTGAGAGTCTCTTCCAATCCAAACCATTCCATGATTCTATAATACAAGTGTTGCCTTTCTGATTTCTGATGTGAGCAATTCCTGCTCTTTTTCTTTCTGTTATCACATTCTCATTGTATTAACTTGAAGGCAAAACGGAAGCAATGCAGCTTTTTTTGTTGTTAAAGCTAATCAAGGCAAACAAATGTTATTTTATTTTATTTTTTGTTTACTTGCCTGTTATCAGAACATATCAGTGTTTGTGCTTATCTTACACTAGAGTGTTTAGCCAGGAAAAAGAAGCCTGAGATTTAAGGTCTGTTGGCTGCTGCTGTAGACAAAAATAGGCTGTGTTTATATCTCTGCAATCTGCTGAGCCTCAGATGCTAATTTAACACCTGATGTATGTTGGGGGGAAGTTAGATCTTAAAATTATTAATGTATACATATATACAGCTGCTGTGTTGTTTGTGATGCTCAAGAATACATGTAGATATGTGCCTGTATAAATACTCACATGTACATACATAGGTGAATTCACACAGCTTTTTACAAACTGCTAAATTTAAATGAAATTTTGGGTGTTAATTAATTGGAAGGTCAAAGTCACAGTTAGTGATAAGAATGTTTTATGTGACCTTTGATACTTTATCATATTTCCCAAAGATAAAGTGACAACATCTACTTAAAAACAGAACTATTGATGACCTTCTTCATTAACACGTCTCCTATTTCCAAGTCCAAAAGGTTTTAAAAAAGGGCCAGTTACCTCTTCCTATCATTTGCATTATTATATTTCCTTTAGACCACAACTCAGTGCTGACCTTCAGCACAGGCTTGGAAGTGATCATAGAATCATAGAATGGTCTGGACTGGAAGGGACCTTAGAGATCATCAAGTTCCAACTCCCCTACCATGTACAGGGACACCTTCCATTTAGATCAGGTTGCTCCAAGCTCCATCCAACCTGACCTTGAACACTTCCAGGAATGGGCTTCCAGCTTTTCTGGGCAATTTGTTCTAGTGCCTCATCACCCTCACAGTAAAGAATTTTTTCCTAATAACTAACCTAAACCTACTCTCTTCCAGTTTGAAGGCACTCGTATCCCTACAAATTTTCTGTACTCAGGCACTGCCATTTCCAGATTCTGCAAACTGAATTAAAAAAAAAATTGTTGCAGACAATAAACTTCATGAGCAGGTATTTTCATGATCACAGAGCAATTTATAGGAATAGTTACTTAAGTGAATCTAGAAGTGTTGGATAAGAAACAAGATACAAGAGCTCCCAAGTGAAAAGTCCTTCCATTGTTAACATAGAATTCAGTCAGTAATTAATGCTGAGTTCAGGAGGGAGAAAAATAGCATAATGTTTTATCAAAATCATGTTCCCCTGAAAGAAAATACCTTCCTTAAATAGTTTTGAATCTCTGTAAAATCAGACCCTGAGGGACATGGAGTACATGGAGATGGGGTAGCAATGCCTGTTTGCAGGTAGACTCAGCCACCTGTATGGATATGAAGCTTCAGAGAATGTGCAGCTCAAAAGGTGGCTAAAAGACACTAGCACAGCTCACAGTAACCTGCTGGTGCCCCCACAAGCCTCACACACATTTTAGACAGTGTCAGAGATGATGACAGCTCTCACTAAAATATGCTGTCAGGACATGATTTCAAATGAGGTTTGATGACTAAGAGGAGAAGAGCTTTCCAAGGGAGCTGCCTGTCATCCCCACCCATGCTCAGATTGCTGCTGGTGGGAACACACACACTGGGGGAGGCAGAGAAGGTGAGTTGGAAGGTGGTAGAGAAGGTGAATCTTGTGTCCAAAACATTCAAGTAAGATCGTTGAAACAAAGAGCAACCACAGCAGGTGGATGTCAGGAAGAGTCTGTGACCATGTGGAGAACCTGAGCTGGAGCAGGTTCCTGGTGGGACCTGTGGCCCCTTGGAGAGAGGAACTTACACTGGATCAGGTTTCCTGCCAAGACATGTGACCCTGCAGGGGACACACACGGGAGCAATTTGTGAAAAACTGCAGCCCCTGGGGAGGACCCAGGTTAGAGAACTTAGTGGAGGACTGTCTGCCATGAGAGGGACCTCACAGTGGGGCTGGGAAGGAGTTTGAGGACTCCTGCTCCTCAGGAGGAAGGAGCAGTGATGACACTGACTGTAACCCCCAATCCCTGTCCCCTCTGAACTACTTTGGGAGAGGAATCTGGGAGTATAATTAAGTCCTGGAAGAAGGGAGGGGTGTGCAAAAGGTGTTTTTAAGATTTGGATTTATTTCTCATTACCCTACTCTTACTTCATTAGTAATAAATTAAATTAATTTCCCCAAGTTCAATCTGCTTTGACCATGATGGCAATTGCTGAGTGATCTCTGTCTGTCTTTATCTTGACCAAAAACCTTTTCTTATATTTTTCCTCCCTTGTCCGTGTGGGGAGGGGAGTGACAGGGCAGCTCTGGTGGGCACCTGCAATCCAACCAGAGCCCACTCACCACTGGCAGGACTATTCCTGACTGACTGGTTGCAGGATCTCTCTTTATCCATCCCACCCTCTGCAGTACCCTCAGCTCTCTCTGATGAGCTTGAGTCATCTCACCTTCCACAGCCTCTCCATTTGGCTTTTGTTGGACAGGAACACCCTCCATGTTGTGTTTCTTGAGCTGGTGTCCCCAGGTAGGTGCTGGACTGGCATTCCAGAGCTCAGCACGACTTTCAATTATGCAGAGCAGAGTTGCACTCACTGAGATGACACAGACCTCTAAGACAGCAGAACAGAGAGGAGACTCACACAAGTGAGCAAGAGGGAGAGAGAAACTCCACACACTGCCTGCTGAGTCCCAGGGGAGATCTAACTCAGTCTGTAATTGCTGTTCTGGATAGCTTCTGCCCTCAAAACAATTTTCTGCTGGTCTGTTGTTCCTTAGGCTGAATCAGGTTGATTTATAGAATGTCATTTTTTCTCCCCAGCCATAGACAAGAGAAAAATATTTGTTGGGAGGCTGTTGCAGCAAGATTTAGTTTCTGCCCATCTCGCATCAGAAGCTTGCTCACATTTTATATTATTTTTCCCCCTTTCCCTTCTCTCCTCTGTCTCAGCAAAGAATGAGGACAGACAAACACCATGCTTTGATTAGTCTTTCCGTGTCCACACATGGTGGACCACAGGGTAGGAAACACCCCAAGGGGGTTGCAGATGGGACAACACACAAGCAACAACTCAGTGTCTCTTTGGTAAAACAAGACAGACACTACAAAGGGTTGTTTGTTTGTTTTTCTTGTTTGTTGTTTTTTTCCTCCAAAAAAATAACAAGAACCAGGGTTTTGTTTTGCTTTATTTTGTTTTGAAGTGCTTCCTTATACAGAAATACACACATGGATGTTATATTACATCTTTCAGAATCTATTTCAGGTTTATTTTACAGTTCTCCTGGCTGTTTGTTGCAGAGCAGATGATGGGGCAGAATAAGACCTGGCTTGTGGAATTCAGCATCTCCTGAATATTGAGTCAGCAATTAATTTAAATGCTAATTTATAGTTCCTTTGAAAAAAATGATGGTTTTTGAGTAAACACAAAATCACATGTGCTAAATGGCATAGCCCACTGATATTTTTTATCCCATTTTTAAAAAAGATAAGGCAAATATTCTTGGAAAGAAATGTGACTCTCCCCTTGAGGGCCTGAGCTGCCCCTGCTAAAGGAGGTTGGGATGTGGCTACATGAGAGAGAGGAATTACTGACAGTACAGGCTTGTTCTGCGTCCTTTTTTAAGAGAGCATGTTCCCCTCTCTGGTTTATTTAATGCCATTCCCAGCGCTCGAATGCACAAGTGTCCTTAGGATATCATCCTAAGAAGGCCAATGGGATGCTGTCCTGTATCAAAAATAGCATGGCCAGCAGGCCCAGGGCAGTGAGCCTTCCCCTGGACTCTGCCTTGGGGAGGCCACACCTTGAGTGTTGTGTTGAGTTCTGGGGCCCTCAGTTCAGGAATGATATTGAGGGGCTGGAGCAGGTCCAGAGAAGAGCAACGAGGCTGGAGAAGGGAGTGGAGCACAAGTGCTGTGGGGAGAGGCTGAGGGAGCTGGGGGTGTTTGTGCTGGAGAAGAGGAGGCTGAGAGGTCACCTCAGCACTGTCTGGAACTGCCTGAAGGGAAGTTGTGGCCAGGTGGGGGTTGGTCTCTTCTCCCAGGCACTCAGCAATAGGACAAGGGGGCACGGGGGGCTCAAGCTCTGCCAGGGCAAATTGAAGCTGGAGA